>JABBOT010000011.1:2418549-3018549 GCA_016165875.1 Acanthopleura granulata
GGCCCATTATTGTTACCTATATACATCAGTTTTGGTATCTCCTTGAGTTATCTCATTTTTTCATCTTTCCAGGGAAAGCTGACCGCAAGGGAGAGGGTTCACCTTCTGTGTGACCCAGGTTCTTTTGTGGAGTATGATATGTTTCTAGAGCATAACTGTACTGACTTTGGTATGGACCATGAAAAGGTACACAAGCAACCCTGCTTAGTTTTTCCGCTTCTCTGGTATGACTTAGTTGACACATTTCCCCTGAAAGAAGCTGAGAGCTTACAATAATGGTGAGCGAAGATATTTACTTTGAAGTTTCATACCTAGCGAATACATGCATAGATGTTTCTTCTGTAAACATTTTTAATTTTCTTGTTCTTGTTATTAAAAACATAACAAAGTTTTAATACCTACCAGATCTGTGGATATTAAAGTACTACATGTATGGAACTTACTGTTGTACATTTGCAGTACCCAGGTGACAGTGTGGTGACAGGCAGAGGTAGAGTCAATGGGAGACTGGTGTTCATATTCAGCCAGGTAATCACATTCAGGTTTTTCTGGAAACAGACACAAAAATCCTGCTTGTCAATTTTTATCTTGCCATTACAAAGAAAGGCAAGGTATTGCGAGTGGGACAAAGTGGAGTTGGAGTTCTTGTTGCTCTCAATGCTTCTCAGTGACCTTGGTGATAGTATGTGATCAGTGACACTGTTTTGGCCATTTGTGCAGTCCAGAGTTGTTTGAAAATCACTTGTCAGTATCCATCAGTATCGGTGCACAAATCTGTGCACATGTACATGTACGTCACACACAGGATAGTTTATGAGAAACTTGCCAAAGGTGGGTGGTTTACTGTTACCCCGGACACTCCAGTTTCATCCACCCCTAAAACTGATCCCCAATGTATATATAGAAAAGTTTTGAGTGTGGCATTAAACAGCAATGTAATGTTATATATGATAATATTATATATGTTGCTGCCACAGTTTACAGGAAAATTCTTCACATGACAGTGCCTGTATCGTGTCACACACGACAGCGCCTGCAGCGTGCCACACACGACAGCGCCTGCAGCGTGCCACACACGACAGCGCCTGCAGCGTGCCACACACGACAGCGCCTGTATCGTGTCACACACGACAGCGCCTGCATCGTGCCACACACGACAGCGCCTGTATCGTGCCTGTATCGTGTCACACACGACAGCACCTGTATCGTGTCACACACGACAGCACCTGCATCGTGCCACACACGACAGCACCTGTATCGTGCCACACACGACAGCGCCTGCATCGTGCCACACACGACAGCGCCTGTATCGTGCCTGTATCGTGTCACACACGACAGCACCTGCATCGTGCCACACACGACAGCGCCTGCATCGTGCCACACACGACAGCGCCTGCATCGTGCCTGCATCGTGCCACACACGACAGCGCCTGCATCGTGCCACACACGACAGCGCCTGTATCGTGCCACACACGACAGCGCCTGCATCGTGCCACACACGACAGCGCCTGCATCGTGCCACACACGACAGCGCCTGTATCGTGTCTCACACGACAGCGCCTGCATTGTGCCACACACGACAGCGCCTGCATCGTGCCACACAGGACAGCGCCTGCATCGTGCCACACACGACAGCGCCTGCATCGCGTCACACACGACAGCGCCTGTATCGTGCCACACACGACAGTGCCTGCATCGTGCCACACACGACAGCGCCTGCATCGTGTCACACACGACAGCACCTGCATCATGTCACACCTGACTTGGCATATACATGTACTTATCTCTCTGTCTCTTTCCAGGATTTCACTGTGTTTGGTGGAAGTTTATCTGGAGCTCATGCGAAAAAGATTTGCAAGGTAATTATGTGAGATCTGTGTGACTGAAACATTCACCCTGTAGACATGAAAGCTGCTATGATCCTGTTTTGGGAAATGGATTTACTTACCAAAAACAAATAAGCCCTGCTGATAAAACAGCCGTCAGACGATATCCCTAGCAAAAACACAAATTAAATGAATAAATTAAATTCAGTGACATTTTTGCTTTTATATGTATTTTAGAATAACCCAAATAATTACATGTCACAAAATATTAGCCTTGTAGGTGCATATGTTATCATTCAAAATTAGTAATAAAGTTTAGAAAATAAATAACACAACTACGTGTCTGATATTTTATGAAAGGCAAAAATTTTAGCTATTCTTGGTAAATAGACAAAAAAAATTTGATTCGGTGATCAAGTTTGGATATTTTTTTGCCCCCAAATCTCCAGCATAGCATGTTTAACTTTATAATAATGAACTTACTGAAAGTATTGGAAAAAAGTAATACAGACATACCCTTGCATGTTTTGTTATACACTTAATCTCTTTAACCCTGTCAGAATCTGTCCACACTTACTGAAGTGTAGGAATGCAGGACGCAGGTATAAAATTCTGTGTCTCCTATTTCAGATAATGGACCAGGCCATGCTGGTGGGAGCTCCAGTGATTGGACTAAATGACTCTGGAGGAGCTCGCATTCAGGAGGGGGTGGAGTCTCTGGCTGGCTATGCTGACATCTTCCAGGTTGGTTAAATTGCTTGAGTAATTCCACAGATATAGTTGGCTAATAAACAATTGTAGAATATGCAAGACAATTCCTAGCTGTTAAGGATATCTTTAGGAATTAAAAGAAAGGTCAGAATTTTAAAAGCGGTTTTCGGAATGTATTGGTTTATTTAATTATAGATTTGATATGTGTTTATTACCAGTCTCAAGAATTTTTCACTTACTGTTTGTTCTGGATCTGTTGATGCAAGAGGGAGGAACAAACTTGCATACGTATGTATGTGTCTGTTATGTTTATTCAGGCTTACTCTGACAGCATTGGTCTTGGTAGACCTCTAAAACAACACTATTTGTAAAGCCATAAAATTGGCTAAGCCAGCCAATATAGTTATGCCTGTAAAATCAAATAACTCAAAGTGACCCTTTCAGACATGGAAAAGCAGAGGAATTAGGATACCAAGAAAGATGTTGATGACTATATCACAGATGTCTTAAGTTTATGAAAAAACAGTTTTATTCTGTACTTGAATTAACTAATATTTATACATGAATTGTCTTTACAGCGTAATGTGATGGCATCCGGTGTCATTCCTCAGATCTCACTCATCATGGGACCATGTGCAGGTAATCTTGCTTAGTTCTCCCTCCGTTTTTGTGTGTTTAAGCCCTTCAATCTGTTTTTCTCTTCAAACCGTCATTAATATTATTCATTTTTGTATATTAACGACTCTGTTTAAAGCACAGGCATGTATTGCTGTAGAATAGAAAATCCATGACTGTCACAGTTCTGTGGTATTACACGTAAAGGTAATTGCTAAGGATAGTAATTTATGGTATTTCAAAATAGTGGCTCATATGTTGAGGTGACAAGTGAGTTATTTGGTTGCCTTTCCTCTTTTTCAGTTTTTATTTTTCTATTGTTTTAATAATTATTATTACTATTTTTTGTGATGGTGGTTTGTCTGATAACGAAAAGAGCACGTGATAAATGGAAGCAGCCTATGGACAGAATTATCTCCCTTTGATTAGAAAATTGCCGTTGTCTTTTAAGGAACCTCTTTGCCCTACAAAACTGACTATGAAAATGGTGTGAAATCTGCCGTCAGGTTTTGTATTGTTAATGTTATGCTTGTGTGCACTTTTCTGATAAGGCATTTTAAAAGCATACTCCAGCATTTGTAATTATCCATTGGTGATAGATTAAATATTCAGTTTATGTGATCTTCAAGAGGAGTTGGATCATGAACATCAGAAACACTAGCCAAACTAACTCAAAGTTGTAAATAAATGTTAAGTTGGGGGTGGTAGTTTTGTTGGTCCTGGTTTGATTTTATATACTCTTGCTATATTATTTTCGAACGCTATGAGTTCAAGTCCAGCTCATGCTGGCTTCATCTCCGGCCGTACATGGAAAGTTCTGCCAGCAACCTGTGGATGGTCTTGGATTTCGACCGGGCTCTGCCCGGTTTCCTCCCACCATAATGTTGGCTCCGTATAAGTGAAATATTCTTGAGTACGGCATAAAACACCAATCAAATAAATAAACATATTATGTTAAATTGTATATATATCAGCTTGCTTTGCTGTAAATACTTTGGTTATGAGGGCCTCACTGTTCACAATTGTTACACACCAAACTTAGGTCCTGTTTCTATGCGTTTGCTGCTGTTAAGTATCATTCTCATCACCATTCAACGTTAAACCACAGGAAATAGATTCAGTACCCTATGTACATGTATATAGTAGAATATACCTTAATTCTTCTAATATTTGGGACATTCGATTTGCTCCCTTTAGCCAGTATGCATATAACTACAGGAGGAATACACCATTTCTTTTTTTGCATCTGATTGGTCCATCTAATGAACAACATATCCAAACCCTTACTTTTCCGAAAACACTGGTAGAGAAATAGAAAGTTTACTTTTAGCACTACCAATAATGTCCTGAAAATTACAAGAATTAGGGTACCTACAACCATTCTCATTTGAAACCTTCTCATCGTAGCATGTCCTTTTCTCACCAGGTGGAGCTGTATACTCTCCTGCTCTGACAGATTTCACCTTCATGGTCAAGGTGAGTCAGATTCCAATTACTTCAGGTCTCAGGTAGTTATAACAGACCAGCAGATCATCAGCTGGCCTGATATCTGTGACTATCAAAATGATACTCAAAGCTTTATAAGGATAACAACCAAGAGGTATGATGATGTTCGATTCTGGCTGGCATTGACGTCACTTCATTGTGGCGTTGTGCTGTGACGAAATGGTACAGTGGACAGAACTGCTATTTTCATGCAAAGTTAGCTGGACAATGGTAAAGAAAAGAATTCTGGCTATTGTTGCCGTTTTTTGCCAGCTGACATAATGCACTGCACATGTCTCAGAGCTTACGCTGAAAGGGTCTATTGAACTGATCCTTTCACAAAGCTTCATAAGTGTAATTAACATAATTTTGGCGGGGAATTGACCGTGGGTTATATAGCTCCATAGAAATAAGTTAAGGTCAGGCAGGTTAGGTGTTCAGACATTCATATAGTAAAGCATAATTCTGCCCCCAGCTGCTGGCACGCATCTCAGCCTTGAGGGAATAAGTAGATTTTCTAGCGCTCATTTTTCACGGTGACCATAAGAGGCCGCTTGAGCTCTTGAGGCCGTTAGAGCAGTCATAAGTTAGTTGAAGATCTCTCATCTACCCAATTTATCAATAACATGTCTAAGCTCTTTGTTTTACCTTTGAAATTTTGGTTTCCTCCACCCATGAAGATGAGTGCCATTGTGGTAATGAGCCTTGAGTAATGGCTTTAACACCACTCACACAACCAATGTGATACATATAACGCCTTAGTGAGGCTGTGCCATATGTATAAATGCAATGAAACCAAACCAGTGGCCGGTTTCATAAAGTGCACTTAGCTAAGTACTCCATTAACTACCATGACAACACGTGTTGTAGAGATGTGAAGTGCACTTAGCTAAAGGCAACTTAGCACTAAGTAAGCTTCATGAAACTGGGGCCTAGGCATCAAATATTAAGAAAGTTGATTCACTAATACAGATTTATCTCCCTTTGTCTACATGTTGCATTACAATGTCATGGGCTGGTTAAAGTTCCTGGCTAGCTATCAGACTATCAGCTAAAGAATGTTTTTTTTCTGGTGCTTATGATTCCTAAATTCACTGAAAGTTAATGGAGCATTTGTGCTCCTTCTGTTATGGCTGCATTGAAATAGTGCACATTAGTCACACAAGACTCATGACCATCGATGTCAGCATCTTTGAACCCAGCCCTTGCTAGTGTAGCCATATACCTGGAGGTTTGTCCCTGATAAGATAAAGTCATTTCCTGTGGGATATATCCATTGTACCTGGTTTCTTCGCCCACAGACCAAACTGCAGTTACGTACATGGAAGTTATATGTTTATGTGTACAGCATAATAAATAAATATTTTTTTATTATCTCTTTATTACAGGACACATCCTATCTCTTCATCACTGGACCTGATGTTGTCAAGGTAACCTTTTTTTTTCTTGCTAATTTCAAGCTGTTTATTTGAAGTTTATTGATTGAGTTGTTTTGATGGTTCATTAACATAATTAACATAAATGTGCAATGTATTTTTAGTGTTATAACTCTCTCAATACCTGTTAAGAATCCAGGCTTAAGCCCTTCATCTTGAGAAAATCACATGTCCATGGTTGCCTCAGTGGTTGACCTTATTGGCCCTAGTGTGTTACCGTGACCCCTTTGCCATAGTTGGTGACCTCTTTGCCATATTTGGTGACCTCATTGCCGTATTTGGTTACCCCATTGTCCCAGTTGGTGACAATTTGCCATAGTTGGTGACCGCATTGCCATAGCTGGTGACCCCATTGCCATCTTTGTTTACCTCATTGCCCTAGCTGGTGACCCCTTTGCCATAGTTCATGACACCATTGCCCTTGTTGTTGACCTCATTGCCCTAGTTGTTGACCTCATTGCCCTAGTTGTTGACCTCATAGCCATATTTGGTGACCCCAATGCCATAGTTGATGACCCCATTGCCATCAACTTTATAAGTGATGAACCCATTGTCATAGTTGGTGATCCTGTTGCCCTAGCTGTTGACCCCATTGCCATATTTGCGGACCCCATTGCCATATTTGCGGACCCCCATGCCCTAGTTCTTGACCCAGTTGCCTGAGTTGGTGAACCAATTCACCTATTTGGTGACTTCATTACCCCAGTTGGTGACTCCCTTGCTCTAGTTCTGTACTGCGTTGTGCCTGCTGACAACCTGATTGCCCTCACCCATAACCTATTTGCCCTAGTTAATGAACTAATTACCCTAGTTGGTGATCTCAGTGCCCAAGTTGTTAACCCCATTGCCATAGTTGATGACCCCATTGCCCTAGTTGATGACCCCATTGCCATAGCTGGTGACCCCGTTGCCCATGATGTTGGTGACATCATTGCCCTAGTTGGTGACACTAGTGCCCTAGTTGGTGACCTCAGTGCCTTAATTTGTGACCTCATTTCCCTACTTGGTGACCTCTTTGACCTAAGTGGTGACCCTAGTTCCTGACCTCATTGTCCAGGCTGGCAACCTGATTCCCCCCACCCCCATGACCTCATTGACCTCGTTGGTGACTCCATTGCCCTGGTTTGTGACCCCCATTGCACTGGTTGGTGACCCCATTGTTATATTTGGTGACCTTGTTACATCAGTTGGTTAACCCATTATCCTAGTTGGTGACTCCCTTGCCCCAGTTGTTGACTTCATTGCTCTATTTGTTGACTTCATTGCCCTTGATGGTGACCTTATTGCCCTAGTTGGTTTCTCATATATCCTTAGTTGGTGTTGACCCCTTTGCCTTCAGGGATAAAATTTTTGGTCTTGATAGAGTGAAATTCCCAAGATCAATGTTGTATTTTCACAACTAACAGAAAAACGTTATAGACCTGTGTTAGGGTGCAGATTACATGTTTAGTGTATAGCACTAGTGGTACGTGAGAAGGTCTGCCAGCAACCTGCGGATGGTGGTGGGTTTTACCTCTGCCAGGTTTCCTCCTACCATAATGCTGGCCGCCATCGTATAAGTGAAATATTCTTGAGTATGGAGTATAACACCAATCATGTACTTAAATAAATAAATGTAAGACTAGTGTTCCAGTTTTCCACTGGTTTGTAAGCGTAAGGAAAGACTTTCTCTCCCATCGTACGTGGGAAGGTCTGCCAGCTACCTGTGAATCATTGTGGGATTCTGTCCGGTTTCCTCCCACTGTCATGCAGGCAGCTGTTTGGATAAGTGAAATATTCAGTGAGTACGCCGTATAACACCAATGAAATAAGTAAATGGCCAAAAAATCCCCAAAATTGAATAATTGCAGTGTGTAAACTAGTAGAACCTGAAATATAATTGGGTGGCAAATTTATGATACAAGCAAGTCAACCAAGCTGGATGTAATAAGCGTAAATTGTGTGTGATAGAATACATATGTTGGCCTACATCTCCCATCTCCTGACTCCAACAGGTCTTAACAAGGTTGGGGTTTTTTAGTGCTCATTAGCCAGCCCTGTCTGACATTTGAGTTCTCTATTCCTACCTCTGAGGAGCTAAACCTGCTGAGGAAAGGCTGAGGTGGAGTGTAGAGTGGGGTGTAGAGCACAGGAGTAGTGTACATGGCTGCTTTTTTATATAAAGGACCTTCTCTGGCCAAGTGGTGTAGAATGCTCTGCTAGGGACCAATGGCCCATGACTTCAGTAGTCATAAGTTCAAATCCAGCTCTTAGATGTCTCAATGTTACAGAACACCCTGTCTGGCAGAGTGGTATATAATGTTCTGCTAGAGATCAATACCCTTCTTCTCTCTGTCCAAGTAATTTTTCACCTGAATTGAACTCATTTGATGAATTGCATGGAACAGATAATGTTTACATGTAATTGAAGCTATAAGAGCTGTATTGAGAAAATTAAGTTCTAAATGAATAATTGTGAATGGAGTACATAAAATGTGGTGTTTGAAGCACTGAATGAATGATGTGGCAGGTTTAAGCACTGACACATGACTGAGTGGAAGGTTATTTAGTAATCTTTCATAGTGAAGTAATGTTATCTCAAATATATGTACGTGAATGTCAAACCATTCCAAGAAAGAAGGCAATTTAAAAGACAGTTCATGCTGCTACAGCTAGTTTCCTATTTTGACAATGATAAAATCAAAACTGTGGGCTACCCAAGAAGCAACCAGTAGCATGCCAAGAAACTGTAAGTGAGATTGTACCATGTCCTGGATAGATTATGAAGCCTCAAGAGGACCAGGACGGTCATAAAAATCCAGCTTCCGCTGCGTGTGATGTGTACAACTCCTTACCCACAGACACAGTTCATGAGTGTGAGAGTATTGTGGCTGAGAATGTACATGACGAGCACAAGGGTTTTATGAATATTTCCAACAGATGTTTACTCAGTACCAGATTAAAAACTTGTTACACGTACCATCATGTTAGGTCCTTTTGTATGATGTGGTACAGTGATGCTAATGCATGGCAGGTTGTGGGGAGAGAAAAGGAAAGAGACAGAGAAAGTGCTCTGTAACAGGCCATGCAGTAATCTTAACCAGGATGGTATGTTGATAAATATTTTGAGGGGAGTCATGGCATCAACATAAAGCCCACAGTGTTCTTGACTGGCTCGGAAATAATGGCATTTGCATGAGAAAGTCCCCTGAAACTGTGAGAATCCGTTGTCCAAGTATGTGAGAAACTTTGGTAGGCAGATAGGGTCTCCAAGTGTGTGAGAAACTTTGATAGGCAGATAGGGTCTCCAAGTGTGTGAGAAACTTTCATCACGTCTCCAAGTGTATGATGAACTTTAATGGGATCTCCAAATGTGTGAGAAACTTTGATAGGGTCTCCAAGGATGTGAGAAACTTCATTTGGGTTTCTAAGCTTGTGAGAAACTTTGAAGGGGTCTCCAAATGTATGAGAAACCTTGATCAGATCTCCAAGTATCTGAGAAACTTTGATCAGGTCTACAAGTGTGTGACAAAGTTTGGTCAGGTCTCTACATATGTGAGAAACTTTGATCAGGTCTCCAGGTGTGTGAGAAACATTGATCAGGTCTCCAAGCACGTGAGAAACTTTGATCAGGCCTCCAAGTGTGTAAGAAACATTGATTTGGTCTCAAAGTGTGTGAGAAACTTTGATCAGGTCTCCAAGTGTGTGACAAGTTTTGATCAGGTCTCCAAGTATGTGAAAAACTTTGATTAGATCTCCAGGTGTGTGAGAAACTTTGATCAGGCCTCAAATGTGTGTTAAAATTTGATTAGGTCTCCATGTGTATGAGAATCTTTGATCAGGCCTCAAATGTGTGTTAAAATTTGATTAGGTCTCCATGTGTATGAGAATCTTTGATCAGGTCTCAAAGTGTGCAAGAAGCTTTGATTAGGTCTCCATGTATATGAAAATCTTTGATCAGGTCTCAAAGTGTGCAAGAAGCTTTGATTATGTCTCAATTGTGTGAGAAACTTTGATCAGGTCTCCAAGTGTGTGAGAATCTTTGATCAAGTCTCCCAAGTGTTCAAGGAAACTAATCAGGCCCCGCTAGAGTTAAGGGTGTGAAAATGTAACTATGAAGTTAGTGCCATGTCCATGCTACTGGTTGCTATGGTAATCACATCCCTGCGACCCAGTGAGGGCCTCTTGGTCATGTAGACCTTCCTGAATCTGTCATATTGTGTCAGCAAGTTGATCCATTAAAAGGTCAAGAACTTATTAGACAGTTTTTTTTTACCTCAGTGTGTAATAGATTGCCAGTCTTGAGTAGAACTACCAGTAATAGAGATTTATGTATTACATTGGAATTGAGAAACATTTTAGAGAGCTACATGTGAACAACATTGACCAAAAATCTCATACTACTGAAAACGTGTAGACTTATTCCTTGATAAATCCTCACAACCTCATTGTAGCTGTGTGAGCCTCATTGTACATGTAACTGCAGGATATGTTTGAGCCTAATTGTCCCCATCTGAGCCTCACCGTAACTATTTGAGTTTCATTGTAACTAGAGCATTTTTGAGCTTAATTGTAACTACCTGAGCCTCTCCATGACTATCTTGACCCTCATTGTGCTTGTAATTTTCTGATATAGTTGTAATTATTTATACATCTATAAACAGTTATAACATGTAAATCTTTGAGCATTGCTGTAACTGTGTGAGACTTGTTATATGTTTTCCTGGCAGTGTAAATATCTGGGCTGCATCATAACTTTCTGAGCCTCATTGTAACTATCTGAGCCTCATTGTAACCATTTCAGCCGTGTGATGAGATTTTCTGAGTACATTATTTTAGCTCCCATCACATAGATGGTGAAGCTCATCCCGGTGATGTATAGAGGTTGTGTGCCATTCAGTGATCAGCTGTCAGCCTCCATTTAACGCTCCCATGGTTCAGGCTGTATACAGGTTCGTATGTTGATGCTCCTGGTTATCACCTCTGACAGCCAGGAACTTTGAGGCTCCTAGTGAAAACCAGTCTTTCCTGTCATGATGGGAACCAGCTTTGATGTGAAAACAACAGCAGTAGTCTTGTACTTGTAACTGTGAGCTCTTGTTTCACCAACAATCCCATCTAAAGACTTGACACAAATGCCAATAATACCTCTGCTACATTTATCACCCCAGCCATAAGCTGGCCGGGCTGAGAGGGAATCCTGTGTTAATGTGTCGTTTACTAGATAGATGATACACATAGTCCAAGCATGTGGGTGCAGACTTTCCCAGAGCTGCAGTGTCCTGTATGTATATGTATCAATCAAATCAAATCAATCAGTTGTACTCATATATATACCAAATGAATGGTATTTCTACAAGTGAGATCTGTTTAATGCTCTCTGAGAAATGCACCAAGTTGTGGGTGACTCACTTGGTAAGTCAAGATGCCAAGTAAACTGAACACATTTCTTTTACACACAAGGCTTGATACAAAAAAAATCTTAATGACTTGGTTGATCAAATTTTATGCTACATTTATTTTGGCCCACGCCCTTCTCTTAGTACAAGGATAGGCTTTGAGGAAGGCTAATATTCCTGTAATTGGAGATGTGTTGGTTTTTTCCTCATACATACATTAGTGGGTGTTTGAGAGCAGGGAAGTACAGGCAGATCCTGTTCTGATGCAAATCTTTCATGAATTTATCATTTCATCAAGTTACATTAAGTGCAGTTTTTAGCAAACTAGCTCTTAATTGTTAATTAAAACATGTGCATAGTTGTTGGTGTGCAGAATGTAACCTTTAATATTTTTCACTTTCTTTGCAAACAAAAAGTCCACTTACACTGAATGGCAGTTCAGCTTAAGTTCTCTGTAGATAATTAAAAAACGTGTATATTTAAACATTCTGCTTTATTTTTTTTCAGAATAAATGAAACTGTACAGTTAGACAGTTTGTGAAAAGAGAGCTGCAGTATTTTTGGTGACTTTTTACCAAGATCTTTAGGCTGGTGTATTTTTGTATCTCACATGATTTTTATTCCTTTTACAAGGGTTTGGTTTACAGATAAGAAAGAAAAGGTGATGTTCAGTGGCAAGCGTACAAGGTACTAGGTTGGACAGGGAATTTGCGCTTGCCCACGTTCTCACTGCTCGTATCAGGGCCTGGCTGACAATCAGCTTCACTCCTGTCCTTTTATACAGTCTTATCTTTCTTTGAGGACCATTTGACTTCCCACCAATGTAATGTGCATATCACATTTGAGAAAGATTGTCAGTATTTTGCTTAAGGTCATTGGTTTTTCACCTAAACATAAATATGATCAACTCTTAGTATGTGCGTGGAAAAGTCATCAATATGACATCAAACAACAGTCAAGTAATTAAATAAGTAAATTAAGGCAAAGAGAACAAAATATGTAACTTTTTACATAGTTGAGATAAGTTAGATAAGTTGAGAGAAACTTGTTGATTTCTCCCCTCGTGTCCTAAATCTACTACTTGTATGTATGTGCTTATTGAATGCCAGAAGGTTTTGGTTAATTATAGCTATTTATCAGAGTAGTCTCTCATGTATCTAGTGTTTTACATACAATTCAGATTCAATGAAACAATCAGGTCCTTAGCCTATTTCTTATCTGTTTACGATGGAACACATGGGAATTAGCTGTCAGAAACTGTGTGCACAAAACATGTGTCATTTCCTCTGCATATTTACTCACCATTGTGTTTTGATGGCTGCCACGTTTGGTAACCTTGCCTTTTTTATTCGTGCCACCTGACAAAGTCATGTCAGATATTCCCAAGCCAGACTGGGTCTTGGCTTACTTTATATCATGGTAAAATGCCAATCACTTTAGATACCCTAATTTCTCTGATATATCTTGTGTGTTGTAGAAACCCGGTGTTCACTGATGAGTGAGACATAATACTCAAGTAATGCGACTCCCAAAAGCAAAACACTTATTTTGATATGATATTTAGGCACTTAATTTTGTGACGTCGAAATTTCGTGGTGAATGTACGCTACATTGTAAGAGTCTGTACATGAAACCTAATGGTCTTAAAAATTTTGTAATGTGTAATTGATATACACCTATCACATGACATTGTCAAAATTTGTTAAAAAAAAAAGAGAATATGAAATCCGTTTTTATGTCCAAAATTAAATTATTTGAGGGGCTGTAAAGTTTGAGAAAGCTTAAAGGTAAGCCATACTAACCACTGTATTACAGCACTACTCGAAAAACTTCGTTCAAACTTTATCTCTTGAAAACTGAAATGAAATTTTTGGTTTGTAGAGAGTTTTTTTCTTTCAAAATATAGTAAGTTGGATTGTCTTACAAAGAAGAATTCCAATAACAATATGGAAATAGTTTTATTTCTCGTTTAACTTTTTCAAGTAATTTGACCCTAAAATTTTGAAAATGGAAATGGTATATGTTTGTCATCAACTTCGGCTTTCATTTCTCTTCTCAGTTTCATCCACCTATAGTCATGCATGTGTATAAAATAATTCCAGCTGTCTGTGGTGGAAAGCAGTAATATCTTTACAATCACAGTAGATCATATTTGAAGATTGAGATAATGAAGTTTTAATTTGTGATGTCATCTTTTAGAGAGGTGTGAATTTCAGGAAATTTGCTTTTATTTTGTCTGATCATTTTTACCCTACCCTTCATTAGCGGTGTCGTTTCTCGATCACACAGGGCATCTGGAAGATGCAAATGTACATGCATGCTGAATATCAGCACAGATTCTGGACTGAATATGAGTGTGGATCATACGGTATAGGGCAGACCGGGAACATGGGCTTACCCTTTGGCATTATCCCTGGAGCCTAGACATCCTATCTTCCCCAGGAGACTTACACAGCAGCTATAGGTGTGACGTCTCTCATACCAAGCTACATGTGTACAACACTGTGTGGTGGATGGTGGATAGTGGTAGGGGATCAGTGGCTAGGTAAGAATGGATGATATTCTATTACAGGCAGAGTTTTTATTGTTCTGTGAGGCAACACCAGTTATACGTTGTGTTTTATGATTGAGCAATCTCTAAAAATGCAAAAATAGGAATTCGAACAAAAACTTTTTTTTCTTTTTGGTCAGATCTTAATGTTTTTATGGTTTGCCGTTTTTTCAAGACTTTTTCCAATCGTCTCAAAAAGAAAAAAATACAGGGATAGTCCGATTGTTTGTTTTTTACCTTTCTCCAACATGTAAAAAGGCATTCAGGACACTTGCCTACTATGAGATCAAGCCCTGGAATAAATACACACCATTCCCCCAGAATTACGAGAGGTGCTAAGGTTGCGTATTTTATGTGTAGGTAATTCCAGTGCTTTACTCAGTGAACTAGGCTGTGGCATTTTGATGTTTTTTTCTCAATGGAGAAACAATTGAGGGTAGTAGTAATAGTTCAGCAAGTCACGCTACTGATTGAATAGTTGAGAAAAAAACGACCGATGATGCAGTATTGTATACAAGCAAAGTTTGCATAACTCACGGTTGAAAATAGCTCCTTCTTTGGATATTGTGTCATTGAGTAGTTCCACTTAATCTTCATAATTTCAGAATGGCTCGTATCAGTGTGAGAGTGGCTGCCCAGCACATTAGTTAGTTGAAAATGGTAAAAAAGACTAAAGTTGCCTGTAAAACGACAATTTAAATTGGTTTGGCCTGAACATGAGAAAACGAAGTAAAACTTTCTCATCTTGTGTACTATGCATTCATGCTTATCTTTAATTGTGAGGTGCCTTTTTTTTTTTAGAATTCTGAGGGTATATTTCTATGAGTCAAAACACTGAAACCTGCCTGTAGTTTTGGTATATTTATACTTTGGGGCTAGAGCACCAAGATAGAATCATTGAGGACAAGAGTTTAAAAATTCATAACGTCAAGAGAACTTTGTATAGGGCAAATTTTTCACTACAGTTTCTAGACTTCTGTCTGTACTGAATTAATGAAAAGTGTTTGTGGGTGTCCAAAAATTTGTTAAACAAGTAAATAATGGTTGAAGGCCACCTACATTTACAAGCCTACAGCAAGCTAGAGGAAGACATTTGTTGACATAGACCTCTGCTAATGACTTTACCTGCGAATTTGTGTGGCATTTATAGATCAAGGTCAGTTTTTTTCTACATCTATATGTAGATGTTTGTATCAGTTAAAATCCCATCTTGTCATATGTTGTAATACAAGTTTTGACTTGACGGTACCACTTGTCTAACACGTACAATACAATATTATATCAGTTTTTTGTTGAATTAAACTCTGTTTCACCTTAGCTGAGTGTGGCTGACATTATTGCTGTACAGGTAAGATAATTAGTGGGCCAGTACAAGGCTGAACGTTCACACAAGTACATGTACACTGCTAAGTCTCGGCATTACCCGTGCTAGTCAGGTGACAATGGATGCAGTTTACAATGTGACATATTCCTGATTTCACTTAAGAGGGAATTTTAAAAGAAATGAAATATTTGTACCTTTGTAGTTGAGATCGTATCCTTCAGAATTTCGTCAGCTTCTTCGCACAGGAAAAGGAAGCTTTAGATATAATTTTTGCCATGATATACAGGGTAATAATTTGGTCTCCTGACCCTAAAATCGGAATGTCTGTTAAAGTGATCGATTCTGGCACTAAGTAGACAAGAGTAAGTAAAATATGTGTGGGGATTGTACACTTGTCTGTGTATATAGCATGATGTGCAGTGGGCCCAGGTGTAAATTGTGAAGAAGGCATGTGTGACTTGTACATGTGTAGATAATGTCATGGTAGCAAAGGTTACAGCCTTACGTTTGATCTCAGCTCATATGTAATCTTGTTGAAGTGCAAAAATGTCAGCATCAAATACAGCAGCACTTGGTTTGTGCAGTAACAAGAGCCCTGCGTGTACGCTCACCAGTACTGAAGGGGACTGTAGGTTTACTGCTTATCTCTCAGTTCATTGGTCCATCACAGATCAGTTGTCCAGCTTTTTGTTGTTTGAAATCGGGTCATCGTATTGAACACATTGAAGTTGGTACGCGGCTTCACCTTGATCAGCTACAGATAAAGCTCAAGTTTTTTTCCTTTTTCATCAATTTGTGACAAAAATTATGGCCTTTTAGGTTGTTTGTTTGGTAGGTGTTCTACTCTGACCTAATGAGTTCACTCACATAATGACACTCAGGTTTTGAAAAAGAGAAAATCAAATAAAACCCAGAGAAAATACTCTGAACCTGACATCAAGTACTAAGATGTCAGCAGAGCAACTGAGAGCTGAATGTGAACAAGTTACCTGATTTGTCAAGAGCCAGGTGACATGTGGGATAATCCATAAGAGGACTTATCCAGTGAAAGCCCATGTTTTTTTACAAGCCAAATAATGGCAGTTTGTTTATTTACAATCCTTCACGTGTCCAGAAAAAAATTCATGTTTCAGATTTAGTTACACCGTAATCCCTCAACCTTTTTGCTTATGAAAGAGCAACTTTCAGGGCAATTTTTTTGCAGATTTTTAATTTGATTTTGGAGACAAAACTTCATTGGTTGGATTGGTCAGTTTCAGGGCTTCACAAAAAGTATAATTTTATCAGTCAACACAAAAAAATGCCGTCAGAATTTGCTTGAATAAACACTTTGCAAACATGCGAAAAGGTTGAAGAACTACAGAATGGCATATTATAAAGCATCTTTATGTCACACTTTTTTAAAGAATTGCAGTATGGAAACTTTTTTTTTTAGTCAAAATATTTAATAGTAACACTGGTGTTGAAAAGTCAAGAAACAAATGTTGAGAAAACCAATCTTTAACATAGTTATATTTATAAACCAGCTAATATCACCTCATTCCATACAGAACGGAAACAATTTCATCCATTGTCCGAAGGTAGTTACCCTGCAGTAAAGGAGCATATTTCAGCAAAGTCAAATCTTCAGTGGTGGGATGGCATTTCATACTACTGTCATAGTCACTGCTACAGGTCCTGTAGTGGTGTATGAGTGCTACAGTGGGGTCAACTGGAACTGTGACAGCTTTTTGAATTGGATGACTGATATGATGAATTCCTAATTCAAAGATATTCTGGGGTTTTACTATCATTTTGGTTCGAAGTGAACTGAGTGTTTTCGTCCTGTAAAAATACTGTAAAAACCTAACCTTGTACGTGCCGTCAACCGGCTGGTTAGGGGAGAAAAATGCGCTTCTGAAAGCAAAACCAGCCGTGTTGCTTGAGGTCAGATTGAACCCGCTTGAATCCCTGAATATCTCTTCGATCATTTCTGACCAAGTTGTGGCATTCCTTGGTACGATGAATTCATCCAAGTCATTGAAAACCAGATACTTAAAACGAGCCATGTTCCTGTACAGGCAGTCTTGGATGGCTAAAATTTGACCGTAATACCACAACACTTTTTCACTGGCATTGCTGGGTAAAATCCACGGGATAACGGTTATCTCCCCCTTCTTCCGATAATATCCCAGAACTTGGTCCACGTCTGATGGGCTTGTGTTGGTATGGTAGAACGTAAAATCTGAGGCTCCCAGGAGCTTTGAGAGCTCGATGAACTGAACCAGTGAAATGATGGACACGTCACCAAAGATGGGAGGAACGCACACTCCGAATTCCTTCTTGGAGCTCCCTTTGTCTGTGGTTGCCATGGTGATATTCATTTTGAGAACGGAGCTCCTGTGTTTCTTCCTGAAGCCATCGACGCTCAGACTGAGGTAGACGTGGCACGGGACCGTTTTGATTTGCGGTGGAACTGAACACGACAAGATCCATCCTCCCAGCAGCTTGTCATGATTCTCACACATCTCATAGGACTCGGTGGGAACAATGTACAAATGTCCATTCTTCCCAAATCCACAGAGAAGCATGCGGTCGTCAGTCTTGTTCCTCAGCACAATGAGTCGCACCTGCGCTGGCGTGTCACGATTGTCGTAATAAATGGAAAATACGTGGATGTTTGAAATGTTATGGAAACCGTAGTTACCTGCACCTGATGAAGTTTTCGGCGAATGAAGACAGTTGTTGTGGATCAGTGGCTTTGGCACCTGGTATCTGGGAGTAGTTGTAAACTTTTCCTTCGGTAAGGGAACTACTTTTCCTAGCCCACCTAATAGAATGTGAGAATCCTCATTGTCCTTCTGCCTTCGCGTCTTCTGACCTTTCAGAACAGTTTGACCTTGACCTGTGTTTTTGACCTCCTGACTGCCTTTCTTGGTGAGACTTCCCTTGCTTTGTGGTTTCACTTTAACTCTGAGTTTTGCTAGTTGCGGTTTCCTGGCGTTTGACCTTGGATTGTTGTTCACATGTTTGTCCTGGAGGACGTTGAACCTCACTGTGTCAGGCGCAGCCTTCAGCGTCGTGTTCGTGTGCGCTAAAACCCTGATGCTCGGTTTTCTGGCAGGAGTTTCTGTTTGCTCTGGTGAAAATTTTTGAACAGCAGTTTTTCTGATGTTTTCAGCCTCTTCAATCTCATGATAAAAAAGAAGGATCATTAGAATGTATGGGAAAATAATGACCAGTAAATAATAGCAGGGTCTGCGTGCCATCGTTGAGTGCAAATGTCGACGATTTGTGACCTCTCAACTTTTCAACAAGTCTATATATATTACTGCAGTGATGATATTTCGTTTGTAGCACCGAACGTATGCAGCCCTAAATTTATCAGCAGGAATATCCACACCTTGATGTTGTTCCACATTTCTCAAGCCATGGTCAAACTCATGAACACGTATGCTGCGTGAAACAGAGATGCAAAACGATGTGGCCTTATACATCAACATGTACAAATACTATAGATTGGATGGGTTCAGCACAGTGTCAGATCTCATGAAAACCTTCACTACCAATGTTACACACAATCCATGGGCTCCAAAAACCAACATTTACTCTCTGGTAATGGCTGAATGGGATCTCTGTGTTGATGTGCTGTGAAAATCCTTCAAGGCTGAATTCTCTCACACCTCAGGAGATTCTGACAGTTCGCCTTTGACCTTTCGTCTAATTGGTTACATTTGCCAGTTCTTGTTTGACCTACCCTCTAATTGGCTATGCTCGACGGTTCACCTTGGACCTCTCCTGTAACTGGTCATGTTTGACAGTTCATGTCTCCTCTAAACGGTTAGGTGGTTGTAGATGACACCAGTAAGGTTAAATCAGTTGTCTCATGTTATTTATCTGAAATGATTTAAAGATATATCAGAAAATTTGCGGCTCATGTATTTATTTATTCATGGTAGGAGGAGAAAATAGGACATAAAGGGTTGAGAGCACTGTAAACAGTCAGCAGAACATTTCACCAGAGTATTTGCAACATATACATGTAAGGCAGGTGGATTTGTAAATGTGGAAAGAAATAACAACCCAGGTAAGCAGCATTTAAGGTGTTCAAAGCAGAGTCATAATAGGTACATGTAAATATTAATTTATTTATTTATTTGATTGGTGTTCTACGCCGTACTCAGGAATATTTCACTTATACAACAGTGGCCAGCATTATGGTGGGAGGAAACCGAAAGGCCACGACCATCCGCAGGTTTCTAGCAGAGCTACCCACGTACGACAGGAGAGGAAGCAAGCATGAGTTGGACTTGAACTCAAAGTGACTGCACTGGTGGGAGGCTTCTGAGACATTGTGCTGAGCTAGAGCACTAACCAACTGGGCCACAGAGGACCCTACAGGTAAATAGGCATAATAATTAGGCAAAAGAGTATTAAAGGTTTTTGGAATATTGGTATCAGAGGTAGGCAAAAATAATTTTGACAGAATTGGCAACACAGGTTAGCAGAATTTTAGAGGTTTACAAACAGTGAAATAGGATTATTAATAATTCACTTATCAATTATTTTTAGTTATTGCTTTTGAATTTATTTATACTGCTGCAGATTTATGTGTACTTGTTGAAGCATTGCACATTTTACTGCTGCGGATTTATGTGTTCTTTGCTGAATCATTGCACATTTTACTGAGGTGAGCTATTCACACTGTAGAAAGAACAGGGTATCCTGGGAATGCGTCTAAATCAGCTGTGTGAATGGTGGTGTGGGGAACGCAGCCAAAACATGGCACAAAAAATATTATGGCATCATATTTGGGTGTGTTCCTACAGTTTGCTTTAAGATTGAGTCATCGGCCCGGTTATATAATTGTGCCTCTATATGAAATAGGGCAGCCAGCTTTATGTTTCCCTGTGTCACGCATGATGGGTGCTGTATGTGGGGGCAGTACCCTATGATTATCTGCTCCTCTCACAGACTGGTCAAATTTTTTAACTTAATTCCTCAACCCTCTAACATATGGAAAAGCAAATTTCATTGCAATTCGTACATCTTTTTAATTTGATTTTGTAGACAAAACTGCATTGGTTGAGAGCTTCAGAAAAAATATAATTTTCTTATTCTACACAGAATAAATGCCCTCTGAATATGCTTGAATAAACATCTTGCCATTATGCAAAAATGTTGAAGAATGCTGAATTAAGTCAGCTTTCCCAATCAGGCGCCAGATCACTATCACCACGCTGCATGTCTGCAGTTGTGAGTGTGGGTCAATCTTGCTCACTCAGTGTTGAACTTACCTGAAATTGGCTTGTGTAGATGGACATTTGATTCTTCGCTCTTTGGAATCCAGTCTAATCCAGTGTTCTCCCACTAAGCAGCGTAGTATGATTGTAACATTTGACATGTAGACAGCTAGCAGTACAGGTTCTTGGCATGTCGAGAGAGTTGACTGGTCATTAGCCAATGATCTTGTCAGCGCTGCTGGGATGCCACCTTCCAGGGACGGACGCTGCATGTGCCAAATTCAGCCTCCCTCTCCCCTAACCCCAGATTGTGCCGTCAATTCGTAGTTGAATCCATCTCAATAAAGGTTAGATGTGTTATTGGGCCTGCAAGGCTTCAGATCAGGCTTTCCCTGCCTCTGTAACCAGGAGGGTCCCTTGTGGGGGAGATGCTCCTGTAACCAATGACAGTTGCTCCTATCTGCCCTGGCATTATATAAGCCAGGCAGGCCAGAGGCCCCAGTAGGGGATACATTTACAACCCTGAAAAACTAGGCTCCCTCGGGGATGGACCTTTATGTTAATCTGCTGTCACTATCCTCCTTGCAATATTGATTCATGAGGGTCACAAGGGGATGGATGTCTTCTGGTATCAGCCAGCTGCACTGAAAACTGGCTTGAGGCTACTTTTTGGGAATCTGCTATGCACAGTTTTTGATACATGACTAAGCTTAACTGAGCAGGTCATCGAGGCTCTGTATGGTCAGGTTGTCTTTCAGGACATCAGGTACAATTATCAACATTTGATACCCCCTCTTTATCACCCTCAGTCAGTTATCCTCCTGAAGTTAACATATTTAGATACCTGCACAGCATCTTCATGCAAGAGAGCTTAGTTACAAGCTCCGCCTACCTCTGGTATCCATGACAACATCGGGCTCACTGACAATCCAATGGCTATACCTGCTTAGACATCAGTGTATTGTAGTGTACACACATTTGTCAGTGGTGTCACTCTCTGGTCTGGAAAAGAACTAAAATAATTTTTTTCCAGATGGAGTATTTTACAGGCAGTATGTTTTTGATAAATGTGTAATGTTCATTTTGCTTATGGTGCAGAGGCAGAATTATTAAGTTAAAAAGAGCTGTTCTTATTTTCTGTGTGTTTGAACCTGACCAGGTTGACTGATTCTGTTAGCTCTTCTCACAGTACAAACATGTTTTATGGTTTGTTCAAAGGTAAAATGATATGTCGCAGGAAAAATGTGGGTTTCCACACCAGAATACATGGTGTCTATATTTTATGACTTGTTTTTCACTCTAAAAAGCTTTTTTGCACTCACATTTGAAGGGCAGTTTCAGTATGAGACATGTTAGTAAGAGACTGTGACTAGTAAAAATAAACAAGTTGTTTTGGTGTTTGGGAAGTTATACCCGTTTTCTGTTTCACGTTTCCGTGTTAAAATTGCAATATTTCCTGGAACTGTCCTTATTCGTAGGCGCAGACAACATTCCATGTTTAGGGTGACCAGCTTGGGTAACAAGACATTACTTTTTTAAGGAATAAAAAAAGAAGTTAATCAGTGCACACTTCCTGTGTAGCAGATGAGAGTCTAACCCTGCAGGTCCAAGCTGTATCTGTTCCGTCATTAGTGAGAAGGCCATTTTCCCAGGCGTTATTATATAATCACGCAGCTATGCTGCCATCTGTTAGCAATTCTGCTGAGTAGCCATACAGTGCTTTACATTGAACATGCATGTATATCTATTTCAAACCTTTGAAAGTTGAGTCTTTTGTAACATTTTAATTTCAAACTTAAGAGATTAAGATTGATTTCAGAACAGTTCTGCAAAATCAGGAAATCAAAATCCATCAATTTTTTTTTGTTCATGAAGTGCACTAAATAAGCATACATGTATTTTATCTGATGTATGGAGTTTACTATATATAAAGGTATTGTGTTGTAATTAGAGTGGATGCAGGGAGGCAAATGTCGTAACTTTAAGAGTTTAAAATTAAAAACTTAATTCAGAAAGAAGGCGCTGAATTCTCGGCTGATTTATGGCCTGGCTGCCATCACCTGTTCAGATTTGCCTTTGCAGTCTGCAGCTGCTAGCTATTGCGGATGTAACTAAAGGGCAAGTCTCTCTGAGATAGTTGCCACATGTTGCTGTGGTTTACTTCCTCCTCCCCCTCTCCAGCCATCTCCTTCCTGTAATATTATCTTGTTACAGTCAACAGCTTTAGCCTTACTCCACTGCTCTGTTACATTCACTTTGAAGCTACATATTGGAACCATACATCATTACCATGAGTATTACAAGGACATTATGTGATTTGTTGTTTCAAAATTTGTGGTAAAAATATTAAAGTTAATTATTTCCAGAATTTTCTCACCACTTGGAAAGTTACCATTCAAAGTTTATGTAGTTCAGTTGGGTGTTCTTTCATTTTTGCTTTGGCAGTCAGTTACAAATGAGGATGTCACTCAAGAGGAACTTGGAGGTGCCAAGACTCATACAACTACATCAGGTAGGGTTATCTCCCTTTATGCACACTTGTAACATGTGAGTTTCCATGGGTCGTGGTGTGCCAAAAACATGAATATTGACATTGCTGGTGATTTTGTACAGCATAAGGGGACAGGAAGGCATATTTTTAACTTGATAAAATTTCAAACTTGATTTAAAGGTTTCATTTGGGTTCTAAGATTTCAAATTATGAACCAGGATTCCTACTTGTAGCAAGATTTGTGTATGAAGATCATCTATCTAAACCTTAACACCTAGCACCAAAAAATTTTGAACATGTACAGAACTTATAGCGAAATTTAAAATAGATGAAAACTAGCTTAATGAAATTGGCCTTTGATGTCTCTGGAGCCCCCGTGGCTGACTCAGCGTGCTGGCACAGTGCAATGACTGAAGCCTCCCACCAATGCGGTCGCTGTGAGTTCAAGCCCAGCTCATGCTGGCTTCCTCTCTGGCAGTACGTGGGAAGGTCTGCCAGCAACCTGCGGATAGTTGAGGGTTTCCCCTGAGCGCTGCCTGGTTTCCTCCCACAATAATGCTGGCCGCCGTCGTATAAGTGAAATATTCTTGAGTACGGTGTAAAACACCAGTTAGATAAAGAAATAAATAAATAAATTGATGTCTCTGCCAAAGTATTTCAGTGAGGCAAGATCAGCTCTTTCTACAAGGATACCCCACTGTTGTGATGTGGCTGAAATAACATTGTAGATTATGTTGAAAATGAAACTAAACCAAAAAGAAAGATATTGTTGATGAGACAACAACTATGATTTGTTGTACTCCTCCACAACAGGTGTGGCCCACAAGGCCTTTGAGAATGATGTGGATGCCCTGATTGAGCTGAGAGACTTCATCAACTTCCTTCCTCAGAGTAACCTGGATGCTTCCCCAGTCAGGGTCTGTGAAGACCCTTGGTAAGTAGCATCTGCTCTCAAGTCGCTGGTCTCTCATCTCAAGCATGATGAGACTAACAGTAAGAGTTCAAACCTGTTGTTATTTGCCTTTTCTAGCTCTGTTTTGGAAAGAATGAATTAATCTCTAGTCAGATAATACTTAGGTTATGAGTTCCAACCCAATAGTTGTTATTATTTTCTGTCTTTACTAACTCTACTTAGAAAAATGAGTTTTCCTTTCTTAGTGAAAATGGATGGATAGTGAGATAATTGTCTTATCCAAATATATATATCCAGTCCAAGTTTTCAAAATTATACCTTATTTCAATTTGTTCTTTTTATAAAGACCTTGCCTCTGACCATAATTTCAGTTGGCATAATGGTTAAAAGTGTCTGCCTCATAAACAGTTAATCCAGGGTTTGGTTTTTCATCGTGTCACACCTAAGACTAACATCGGTGATCTTGGCACAACCTGGCGTGACATTCAGCTTACCAGGAATTGGCCAAGTGCTGGCCGGTTATTGGTACAGTGTGACTGATCAGGACGTCATGTCTGGTGTCTTTGTCCTGGCATTCCATTCAGGCAGCACTTCAGATATGTCAGGAATTGGCTAAGTGCTGGCTGGCCTTGTATTGGCACAATGTGGCTGGTTGGAATGTCATGTCTGGTGTCTTTGTCATGGCGTTCCATTGAGGCAGCACTATAGATACGTCATGATTGGATTTTTGCCACTATCAGGAGACTCTGCTGTGACATGACCAAAATCATTATTGAAAGTGACGTTTAACCTACAAATATTGCCATGCCTTTCTGCCATCTGTGTGTACAGGGATCGTCTTGTGCCGGGGCTTGACACCGTGGTCCCCTTGGAAACCACGGCAGCCTATGATATCAAGGATGTTGTTTATGGTGTAAGTAAATACTTTCTAGTATTCTGTAAAACACCAATGCAAAATAGAAGTTAAATATGGTTTAAGGATGAGAAATGTGTTCTTTAATATTTTGCACGCTATAAGTTATTGTAATTCCAGCAAAATAAATGTAAGGCTTGTCTGTTTATATGAGTTTTATGTTGCAGAAGAAGAAGAATAAAATAAAAACAGGTAAACATAAAGCTAAACGGTTTGAATTAAGAATGAACACTTTTAATACACCTATCACTCTTGACAGTCTTTGCAAATGTGTTTGTAACTTCCAGATAGTTGATGAGAGAGAGTTCTTTGAAATTATGCCCAACTATGCCAAAAACATCGTCATTGGGTTTGCTCGAATGAACGGACGCACTGTGGGAATTGTGGGAAACCAGCCCAAGGTTGCGGCAGGTGAGTGGTATTCTCTGAGGACTTTGTCATGACCTTGTGATGACCTTGTCCTCTTATGCATGGAATCAGATTAGAATTAGTGTATTCATCAGTGTTTGTTTGTGTCTGGCTTCCACCACCGGGTAACCAGTGCTCATCTGTCACACAAACTTTGTAAGTTTCCTTGTGAGGTGTGGGGCCCACAAACACAAACTCCACCCCTGAATTCTGGTGTCACTTTTTTTAAACCGGACTATAAGCCTATATATTAATGATCAAGTTGAAGTCTTCTTCTTTTAATTGGGCTGCATTTTCATTCTCTTTAGGGTAGGAGATGCTCTTGAAGCTTGGCATCCCCTATCCAAGAGATAGACATGGGGCTGGTTTGTTCTGTTTCTCTGACTGTGTCCTGTTTTGTATTATTCAGGGTGTCTAGATATCAATGCCTCGGTCAAGGGAGCCCACTTTGTCTGTTTTTGTGACTGTTTTCCAGTGTGTGTTATTCAGGATGTCTAGATATCAATGCCTCCGTCAAGGGACCCCACTTTGTCTGTTTTTGTGACTGTTTTCCATTGTGTGGTATTCAGGGTGTCTAGATATCAATGCCTCAGTCAAGGGAGCCCACGTTGTCTGTTTTTGTGACTGTTTTCCATTGTGTGTTATTCAGGGTGTCTAGATATCAATGCCTCAGTCGCGGGAGTCCACGCACTGTTTCTGGCAGGTGATCAATGTTTCTGTTCTGCAATATTCTCAGGGTGTCTAGGATATCAAATGCCTCAGTCAAGGGAGCCCTCAAATTTTGTCTTGTGACTGCCGCTCCCCTGTATTAATTCAGGGTGTCTAGATATCAATGCCTCCGTCAAGGGAGCCCATGTTGTCTGTTTTTGTGACTGTTTTCTGTTCTGTATTATTCAGGGTGTCTAGATATCAATGCCTCGGTCAAGGGAGCCCACGTTGTCTGTTTTTGTGACTGTTTTCTGTTCTGTATTATTCAGGGTGTCTGGATATCAATGCCTCGGTCAAGGGAGCCCACGTTGTCTGTTTTTGTGACTGTTTTCTGTTCTGTATTATTCAGGGTGTCTAGATATCAATGCCTCGGTCAAGGGAGCCCACGTTGTCTGTTTTTGTGACTGTTTTCTGTTCTGTATTATTCAGGGTGTCTAGATATCAATGCCTCGGTCAAGGGAGTCCACGTTGTCTGTTTTTGTGACTGTTTTCTGTTCTGTATTATTCAGGGTGTCTGGATATCAATGCCTCAGTCAAGGGAGCCCACGTTGTCTGTTTTTGTGACTGTTTTCCATTGTGTGTTATTCAGGGTGTCTAGATATCAATGCCTCGGTCAAGGGAGTCCACGTTGTCTGTTTTTGTGACTGTTTTCTGTTCTGTATTATTCAGGGTGTCTAGATATCAGTGCCTCCGTCAAGGGAGCCCACGTTGTCTGTTTTTGTGACTGTTTTCTGTTCTGTATTATTCAGGGTGTCTGGATATCAATGCCTCGGTCAAGGGAGCCCACGTTGTCTGTTTTTGTGACTGTTTTCTGTTCTGTATTATTCAGGGTGTCTGGATATCAATGCCTCGGTCAAGGGAGCTCGATTTGTCCGTTTCTGCGACTGCTTTAACATTCCCATCATCACTTTCGTTGACGTCCCAGGATTTCTGCCAGGTATGAGTGAAAAAATTTCCACACATCAACTGCACGGTAACACTACATTTATGCAAATTGAAATTGAAAATGTTTCTGTGTTTTGATGTACTTTACTCTTGTCTTAAGTTGTGCTTGGCTTTGTATAAGAGAGGTAGATTAAATTTTGTTCTCTCTACCCTGTGAATTAAATGTTTTGGATTAAGTAAAAAATCATTGGAAAGGCATGTTACAGATTTCAAAATAATCGTATTAAAAAAGTATAGGCAGTCAGAATTTGCCATACAGATTCATACAGATTTTGGAAATCTTGGAGAAGTAAAATTTGTATGTGATTTGGAACAAACCATAAGAATATGGGCTTGTTGGATTTTGGGCCCATTTGTTACATGTGTGTCATCAAAAAGTTAATGTCCTTTAAACACATGTACAAGCATTTTGTTGAGTGAAAACATGAAATGAACGTGAAAAGTATAATTTCACCTTACATGCTCTTCACAGTGATTAAGCTGTGACATTGTTCCCATGTCATATATCAGAATATCTTCCAGCATGTTTTGGATGGTCATAGGTGTCCCCTGCACTCTGCCTGGTGTCCTGTCATTATAGTGCTGGTCGCTGTCATATAGGTGAAGTATTCTTGAGAACAGGATACAAGTCCAATCAAATAAATAAATAAACTACTGATCCTTTGCAGGCACTCACCAAGAGTACGGAGGGATCATCCGACACGGAGCTAAGCTTCTGTTTGCCTATGCCGAGGCAACTGTCCCAAAAATAACAGTCATCACTAGGAAGGTGAGATGTGTGCCAAGATACTCATCGCTTTATAGTGCTGTTCTGATTTTAAATGCCCATACAAATACAAGGGAGGTAACTTCATTTGTATCTGTCCCTCTGTTGGGTATGTGATTGGGTGTGTGCTTTACTTTGTGGACATGATTTCTCACAAACTTTTTTCTGGTAGAACTTCCAAATTTGGTAGACATATATATCTTTTTGTGGATATGACTGGATTAAATTTTGAGCATGGAAACAGTGGTTTTCATATTTTTCCTTCATATTTTGAAATTTTGAACTGAGCCATTTTCTGTATGGAATATGTGTATAGAGGAGTATATGTGTTGCCCATACTTCCATGTATAGAAAGTTACATTTCAGGTGTGTAATAATTATTTGATTTTAAGACTTTGAAGTGCAGTTAGCTGGTTTAGGTTATATTTTCACAACAGATATAGGTGCATCTGTCCTTGTAGATATCTAAAAAATCTGGATTGGATGCGTGAGCTTGAGAATGTCCAAGAAACATGAGTTTTCATTGTTTTCATTGTTTTCATCAGCCACGTTGTATTTGTTGTGTAGGCTTATGGCGGGGCGTATGACGTGATGAGCTCCAAGCATCTGCGTGGGGATGTGAACTACGCCTGGCCCACAGCTGAGGTCGCAGTCATGGGGGCAAAGGTCAGCCTGTCTGTGTATAAACCATAACCATAAACCATATAATCCATATAAATCATAAACCATAAACCAGTGCTGCAGCCCTAATTTCCAAACCTAATTTACATAAACTGAACTGACTGCTTTAAATGATAGGTGTCTGCATATATTCACTTCAGTATGCCTGTATGAAGGGGACAGTGTGTGATTTATAAAATTTATCAGCACATGATATTTGTACACAGTGCCAAATACATCTTTGTACAACACAATATAAAACACACGCTTTTGAAAACTGTAATGTGATAGGCACCTTTGTACAGCATATGATATAAAATACGCACTTTTACAGACTGTGATGTAAAGGGCACCTTTGTACAGGACAGAGTAGGCCAACAAAGGACAGAATGAAATGTCTTGTAGAGGACTTAACATGAATTTGATCACACTTGACAAAGATATATGCGAGGAGAACACAGTATATGAACATGTATGCAACTGTCAGTGTTAATACACGGGGGAAGATCAGCCAGCAACCTGCTGATGGTTGTGGATTTCATCCAGGCTCTGCTTGGTTTCCTCCCACCATAATTCTGGTCGCCGTTGAATGATTGAAATATTCTTGAGTTCAACGTAAATCACGAAACAAATAAATAAATATTAGAATACATTTTTGTAGAGTGCGTAATATAAATTGTACTACACATAAACTTATTATCTCTCAATCCCCATCGTAAACATATTCCTCAGTCAGTTGCTTAGTCTGTCTTCTCATCTCTGCCCCAGGGTGCTGTGTCTATCATATTCAGGGGAAAGGATAACCAGCACGATCACGAGGAGGAGTACATTGAGAAGTTTGCTAACCCCTTCCCTGCTGCTGTGAGAGGTGAGTTAGGATGCTGTTAGTCAGTCAGGTGTTAGACACAGGTCAATAATTTAAGGAGTTTGCCTACCCTTCCCTGCTGCTGTGAGAGGTCAGTTAGGATGCTGTTAGTCAGTCAGGTGTTAGACACAGGTCAATAATTTAAGGAGTTCGCTAACCCCTTCCCTGCTGCTGTGAGAGGTGAGTTAGGCTGGTGTTAGTCAGTCAGGTGTTAGACACAGGTCAATAATTTAAGAAGTTTGCTCACCCTTCCCTGCTGCTGTGAGAGGTGAGTTAGGCTGGTGTTAGTCAGTCAGGTGTTAGACACAGGTCAATAATTTAAGGAGTTTGCTCACCCTTCCCTGCTGCTGTGAGAGGTGAGTTAGGCTGGTGTTAGTCGGTCAGGTGTTAGTCACAGGTCAATAGTTTAAGGAGTTTGCTAACCCCTTCCCTGCTGCTGTGAGAGGTGAGTTAGGCTGGTGTTAGTCGGTCAGGTGTTAGTCACAGGTCAATAGTTTAAGGAGTTTGCTCACCCTTCCCTGCTGCTGTGAGAGGTGAGTTAGGCTGGTGTTAGTCGGTCAGGTGTTAGTCACAGGTCAATAATTT
This sequence comes from Acanthopleura granulata, assembly GCA_016165875.1. Classification (NCBI taxonomy): domain Eukaryota; kingdom Metazoa; phylum Mollusca; class Polyplacophora; order Chitonida; family Chitonidae; genus Acanthopleura; species Acanthopleura granulata. Next base: position 2,448,352 of record JABBOT010000011.1, read on the forward strand.
AAGAAGTTTGCCTACCCTTCCCTGCTGCTGTGAGAGGTGAGTTAGGCTGGTGTTAGTCGGTCAGGTGTTAGTCACAGGTCAATAGTTTAAGGAGTTTGCTCACCCTTCCCTGCTGCTGTGAGAGGTGAGTTAGGCTGGTGTTAGTCGGTCAGGTGTTAGACACAGGTCAATAATTTAAGAAGTTTGCTAACCCCTTCCCTGCTGCTGTGAGAGGTGAGTTAGGCTGGTGTTAGTCGGTCAGGTGTTAGTCACAGGTCAATAATTTAAGAAGTTTGCTAACCCCTTCCCTGCTGCTGTGAGAGGTGAGTTAGGCTGGTGTTAGTCGGTCAGGTGTTAGACACAGGCCAATAATTTAAGAAGTTTGCTCACCCTTCCCTGCTGCTGTGAGAGGTGAGTTAGGCTGGTGTTAGTCGGTCAGGTGTTAGTCACAGGTCAATAATTTAAGAAGTTTGCTAACCCCTTCCCTGCTGCTGTGAGAGGTGAGTTAGGTTGGTGTTAGTCAGTCAGGTGTTAGTCACAGGTCGATAATATAAGAAGTTTGCCTACCCTTCCCTGCATGCTGTAGTGACAGATGAGCTAGACTGATGTTAGTCAGTCAGGTGTTAGTCACAGGTCAATAATATAAGAAGTTTGCCTACCCTTCCCTGCTGCTGTGAGAGGTGAGTTAGGCTGGTGTTAGTCAGTCAGGTGTTAGTCACAGGTCAATAATATAAGAAGTTTGCCTACCCTTCCCTGCTGCTGTGAGAGGTGAGTTAGGCTGGTGTTAGTCGGTCAGGTGTTAGTCACAGGTCAATAATATAAGAAGTTTGCTAACCCCTCCCTGCTGCTGTGAGAGGTGAGTTAGGCTGGTGTTAGTCAGTCAGGTGTTAGTCACAGGTCAATAATATAAGAAGTTTGCCTACCCTTCCCTGCTGCTGTGAGAGGTGAGTTAGGCTGGTGTTAGTCAGTCAGGTGTTAGTCACAGGTCAATAATATAAGAAGTTTGCCTACCCTTCCCTGCTGCTGTGAGAGGTGAGTTAGGCTGGTGTTAGTCAGTCAGGTGTTAGTCACAGGTCAATAATATAAGAAGTTTGCCTACCCTTCCCTGCATGCTGTAGTGAAAGATGAGCTAGACTGATGTTAGTCAGCCAGGTGTTAGTCACTGTTTTTTAGTTTTTTTCACCCTTTCCCTGATGCTGCCCTGCTTTCCGTTGATCACATACACTGGATTGTAGTACAATGCTGTAGAGAATATTGATAATGTTTGTTGCAAAAACTTTGGTATGAAGATAATATTTTCTCTTAAAAATCTCTTTCCATATCACGTTGGCTAAGATAAATTTGATTACAGATCTGTGAAGATATGCGTTACTTAACACTCATATGCATTTGAAAGTTGACATGGTCAAATCAAAAAATTAAAATTTTGTGTTCACATTATGAAGATTTCCAAGTGACCAGCTTTCCTACTTTGTTCTTCTTCAGGGTTTGTGGATGACATCATTGAACCTAACATGACTCGAAAAAGGCTTTGTCAAGATTTGGACGTTCTGGCGAGCAAAAAACTGAAAAATCCATGGAAGAAGCATGCCAATATTCCTCTGTAGTAACATGGCATAAAGGCAGAACTTTCTTCTTGTTCCGAGCAGTGTTGTACAAGCAACTGTTGTGCCATAAGCCTTGCGTTAAGCTATGTGTCAGGCGTTATCCAGTCTCATTCGGGACATTTGTAATGGAATTTTAGTAGCTTTTTAGTGCCATGCAAGTACAATCCCAACTATTGCATTTCACCTATAGTTTCACCTCATTTTTTTTTACAGGTGACCCATTTTGCTTGACTCATTAACCTTATGGAAATACTCTTTTGTGAAGTTTGATTAACTTCTTATCAGAAGAACTTAAGTGTTGCCGTTGAAAGTATCAGTTTTTGGCCTTCTGAAAGTGCGTTTGTAAAACTTTGGGTGAAGAACAGTATTTGGTGGTTTCCTGCATGCTCTAAAGTTTTTTATTGAAAATTAAAATTCAAAATGAAAATTTACCAGAGACTGCAGGTTTGTTGCCGTACGTGTATATGTGAGTATTTCAGATCTGCACATGGCATTTCTTGATTCATGGGCTGTGTCATATTTAAATTATTTGAGGAGTGAGTGGAAGGATGACGGGTATTGGAGGATTGGTCTCTGTACCTGCAATGTACTACCGGTAGAGTTCATAAAAACCAAGGTAAACATTTGTTTGTTTAGCATTTTGATGCAAGGAATGATATTAGTTTTGTTGCTAATAACATATAGTGCTGTTTATTACTAGTGGCTTTTATTGAACTAATACAAAGTTTCCTTTTTTTCAAACATTTTGACATTTTGATTAATCCACAGTTTAATGATGACATACGTGTAATGCTTACACCAGTAGCCTGGGTAGGTGGGTTTTCATGACAGGCACTTAATGACCTCTAGGGGCTTGAATCCACTTTTTCTACCATGTATTCTCAAGATGATGTTGGCAGTCTTCACCAAAGAACTGTGGGTAGGTGAACAAGAGCAGATCAAGATCCTGGTTGTGCACCACTTAGGGGTTAGAGGGCTACAAAGTCAAGTTGGCAAAACAAATAACAGGGTGTTGGACATTCTAAGCATGGTATGTTGTCAGGAAACATGTTGAAGTTTTGATGGGGGAGGATTTATTTCCTGAATTGTCCAGGGTATGTTGAAGTCTGTTTCACAACCTTTACACCAGTATATGTTGTGGAGCAGGATGTATAGCGTGTGTACGAAGCCCATTCTTCAGCTCTGTACCAGACTTGTAACTCTGCAGATTTTGTAACTTAAATTCCATAAATGCATGTAGGTGAATGTTGAGTTTTTGTTTGAAAATTTGTTCCGATACATTAACTGCCATTTCATAAGTTTTTGAAAGTCTCAAAGGGTCAGACTGAGTGTGGTGTATTTCTCATCAGAGAATGCTGCTCAAATTCCCAGGAAAAAGTTTTAAATAACGAAAGTGTGAGTTTCAAAAGTTTCACGAAAGCACATGTATCATCATGTAACTTTTGTTTGCATGGTACAGGCAGTTAGCCAATCATCATGTAAGTTTTGTTTGCATGGTACAGGCAGTTAGCCAGTCATCATGTAACTTTTGTTTGCATGGTACAGGCAGTTAGCCAATCATCATGTAACTTTTGTTTGCATGGTACAGGCAGTTAGCCAATCATCATGTAACTTTTGTTTGCATGGTACAGGCAGTTAGCCAATCATCATGTAACTTTTGTTTGCATGGTACAGGCAGTTAGCCATGGTTGTGCATCAGTGTCACCCAAGCATTACAGGTTCCATCCAACCCGAGGCTTATCCAGCATTTCATCTAAAATTTCTTCCAAAACTTCTTTACTGGTTTTGACAGATTCTTAGAGTTTTGCTTATCTAAGAATCAAGTTTTGGCTACAGTTAGATTGAGATGTTAATTTGCTACTGTTTGTGCATCGATTTCTCCAGTTTTCTCATCTTGATTATGGTATTGCTTGATGGAGCCGATAAGAGTTAGAAAAAATATTTCTGGTGCATTTATAGATTTAGTGAACATTTTTCAGTCAACAGAATCACAGCTTCAGAAGGTGCTACGGTTTCCTGTGATAATTATGGCATCAAAAGATAACTTGTCAGTAGTGTGCATAGACTGGGCCTTGTTCAGTGGTGTGCATACACTGGGCCTTGTTCAGTGGTGTGCATATCCTGGGCCTTGTTCAGTAGTGTGCATATACTGGGCCTTGTTCAGTAGTGTGCATATCCTGGGCCTTGTTCAGTAGTGTGCATATACTGGGCCTTGTTCAGTAGTGTGCATATACTGGGCCTTGTTCAGTAGTGTGCATATACTGGGCCTTGTTCAGTAGTGTGCATATCCTGGACCTTGTTCAGTAGTGTGCATATACTGGGCCTTGTTCAGTAGTGTGCATATACTGGGCCTTGTTCAGTAGTATCTTTTCTAAGTATCTTAAATCTTCAACCTTGTCAACCACTAAAGCACTTTTTCCAGTTGATTTTATGCGTACAGTGATCATTAGAATGACACTAGAAATGATTTGTTTGTGATTAAAGGTGTGAGCTTCATAAAACTGTGCAAATTATTTCTGTACACCCCATATTTGTGCCTCAATGTTTCAAAATATTGGTTGCACACATGAAGAGAGATTGAAGAATTAGGGTTTACTTATTTACCAAACAGTTTGTCAGCAAAGTTAATCTCTCAGTTTTTCATGGAAAATATTCTTTTTCATCATACATTTTAAATAATGTCATCAAAGGACCAGAATCATGTTTTCCAAATTTTGTGGTCAAAGTCTCAAACATGAAGGCTTTGTTGTCTTGAGTGTTAATGATGGATTATGTAGAAATTAAATTATTATGTATTTGCTGTCTAAAAACCCTATTGTCATGATGCTGAGGATCAGTATTTTACAGAGAACTGATTTGTATGTGTCTCTTGGAGGTTTGTTATGAATGACAACACCCTTCATCATGTTTTGAAGTCTGTAAAAGAATAAAAGTGAGATAAACCTTAGAAAAACTTCAACAGAATTACATATGTATCTTCATGGAAAGAAGGCTAAAACAGGCTTTTGTTGAATACAGGAAGTGGCCTGTAATATCACCTAAGTTGTAGATTTTTCTAAGTTTGAGAGCTCTGTTGATCTTAGAAGAGTATTTTAAAAGTGGTATGGAAGGTAGGAAGATATTCTACTGGAAAGGTGTAAGGTTCTGTGCGAAAAAGATTGTTTGAAGCCATTTATTAGCCTCTTAAAAAAATGCACTTGAGGCAGAATTTTAGGTTGTTTGCCATCTTTTTGCTTGTAGAAATACTGCAAATGACGAATTTTGCTGCACATTACAGGAAGAAAATCCATTTTCCACTGCCATGTATCTTTGCATTTGCTCACATTAGAAGGCAGCCTATTTCATGGGGTGCACCTGTACACAGCCTTGTGCAGATGTAACTACCTTGGCAGCCAATACTGTAGTTAGTACATAACCATGGTAGTTACCTGTACTGTTCTATTGTCAGTAGGCCCCGGAAACACATGTATATACTTCCCAAGGGTAATATGAAATGAGATAGGGAACAAGTGTGTTTCAATTGTACAGGTATACGTAGTCTAGCCGTACTTATGTGAAAAATGACTCCTAAAAATGTGTTATTTCATTCAAATGATATTCGTCTCTTCCTTCTCCATGATGTCATGTGCATCAAAACCTGGTTCAGGAAGAACCAATGACTTTTCTGCAGTAATGATACAGTGGTGTGGATTTATCAAGTGACGTTTTTGTATAGTGCTAGATGTTGGCCTTCCCCAAGACTACGCGTTACAACACGTGCCCTAAATGACCTAAAATTTCGTCTGTGACAAACTTCCTCAGGTTTCCTGATTCTGGAAGTTCTGTTGATTGTAGAAAGGTGTTCAGAGGTTTCTGATTAAAGAACAATATTTTATTGGATTTTTTTTTTTTTTTTTTTGATCTAAAAATGCACTTTTTTGAGGCAAAATTTGGGGTCATTTTGTGTGCCATTTATCATAACACATAAGGGCAGGGTTTTTGTGAATGATTTGTCATGTTTTCTACGTCTCCTTTGTCAGCTCATTGTCTGTATCGCGAGAAGTGCTATTTTTGTGCCATATACACGTGTGAGCAGCTGACCTGTGTATTACAGTGCTTGTCATCTTTTCCCCTCTACAATGTTCGGGTAGACACGGATGTATTTGTTCCATCATATTTAAAATTCACTCAATAAAATTTAATTAATACTGTCAGACAGATTTTGAGAATTTCTGTGTAATGGTCTAGAAATCTTAAGTGGACTCTCAAAGATGCAGCACAAAGAAAACAGAAGTTCAGTAGACCGTAAGCACTGTGGGGAAAACCTGTTAAATGATTGGTTGATCGTGCCCACATGGTATGACCTTCAGTCCCAATTAACCCATCAGTTGTTAGCATTTCTGGGAATGATTTGAATCTAAATAGCATTCCAAGTGCAGAGTGAATGCGAAGAATATGTTACTTACATTTGTGTGGCGGTGGCCAGCATTAGGGTGGAAGGAAACCTGACACAGGCCCCGAAGACCATCCAGGGGTTGCTGACGGACCTTCCCCCGAGTACGGCTGGAGAAGCTAGCAGAAGCTGGGAGTTGAACTCACTGCCACCACATTTGTGAGATGCTCCCAGGTCATCATGCTGCACTAGCAATGCTAAGGTCCCTTAGATGGTGTTACAATATCATGGTGGTGTCTAACTAGATGCGAAATAGCACAGCCAAGATCATGTTACTCTACACAACACAATGTGTGTGCTAATTACTACTCCATGTCATTGTTTAATTAGATGCAAATTAGCAGAGCTGGCACTCAACATTATTAATCCTCAAATATACTATACAAAACGAAATATTTGCCAATTAGCAATTTCAAACTGTTACCCTTATTAAAGTGTTACCAAGCACTGGAACAGTGTCTCTACTTTCAACTAGCCAAAGATGGATTTCAATTTGACTTCACTGAAGAGTCTAAGGCTAGTTTGTAGCAGCCACTAACAATGCTTCATGTGAATGACTCATCAATAGAACGCCTAAATCAACATTTATTTATTTGATTGGTGTTTTGTGCGTTAGTCAAGAACATTTCCTTTAGATGACGGTGACCAGTGTTATGACGGGAGGGAGCCATGTAGAGCCCCGGGGAAACCCACAACGACCACCAGGGAGGAAACCAGCAGACTTCAGAGTTATGCTGCATTCGCACGTTTATGCCTCAGCCATACTTGGAAGTATTTCGTACTACCTACCTCTTTTAAATGTCATACCGCAAATACTCCATGACCTGCTGCTGTCAGACAGTTATCTGCATACCAGTGCATTCAGGACTATTCCAGCAAGTTTTTAACGTCACATAATGTACTGACAAAGCCATTGAGACATTGCGCTTTGTGAGCCAAGTTTCATTTATCTGATTGTTCACTTACAGAATGGAGATCAGTTTTATGTGTAGAAGAAAAAAGAAAGCCTAGGGTAAACCACGATTTTTGGCAAGATACAAACTTGGGACATGTGCATATGCATGCTCACCATGTACTCAGAAATCAATGAGCATGTAGACAGCAATTGTTTCCAAGGTTGTCCAAGCAAAAAGCAACACTTAAAGCCAGTGTCAGAATAAATATTTATTGGTTTTTATGAATGTGATTAGTATGTATACACAGTACATACATGTATGTATGACAGATGACACAGTTTTAACCAAGTTATCCCTAGCAAACATCAACATTATCTCCATGACAACAAACCATTAAATTATTATGATGAGAAAAGAAAGAAGATGCAAAAGCTGTGCGAGTGAATGCCTGCAATGGTCAGTCCGTGTTAGGTGGTGTTGAGGGTCACAGATCAGAAAACAAGGGCAGAAGTTTTTTTTATGCCTAAGTTCTGACATCCAGGCTTCATGTACAATGACAACTTGTTCCATACACACACTGGGTTCATCGTGAATTCACATCAGTCAATAAAACAAAACCATGATCAATTAACTTATTTCAACAGCATGAGTTGGTGCATCCTGCACGGTGTAACAAAACTAGAGTAAGAAGCAACTGATGTTCTGAATATTAACTTTAAATAGAACAACATTTAAATCACTGGAACAACCACACTGTTGTTCATTATAGACACGTCTCATGTTCTTCTCAAGACACATTACACTGACTCAAATAAATGCAATGAATGCAGTCAGTTGCAACATTGTTCAGTTAATTTTAATTAAACATCTTCTACTTAAAAGTAGTAGGCATGTATAAATGTTGCTTAGTCAACTGCTGCAAACTGGCTGTGATATTAATAGATTAGAGATAGGACATGGGAGCAATATCTTCTTGCAAATGTCAGGATGACACACTGCTCTGGTTGCTGTTTTACAGCAAGTTTAACTTTGTGTTAAATTGTTTAAAGTTTTACCTATCTCTTAACTCCGGTCTTTAATTCTGTTTGCCACATTGGCTGTTTTACAATGGTATTGATGTCTCAGCTGAAGTATCCTAAAAACCCTTTCGAATAATCAGTATCTGACACCTGTCAAAACTGACACAAAAATGACAATGACACAGTAAGCTACACAAGTCAAACAGCGGATCAAATGACGACCCCAAAACCAAAACTAAGCTTTCTGCGTGTATATAAAAGAGAAACCTCTGAACTCAGAGATTACTTGGCATTCACTTCACTTCTCACAAACCCAATTGTCAATGGAATAACATATGTCAGATCATGAAAACATGACTGCCAGTAAGTTGTGTTTTGACATGACATTGCCGTTGCCTCTTACAGTGGGGTGATAGCCATAGCTATATGTACAAGAACTTTAATTTAGCACCTTCTAGTCTAAACTCATTGCTTGACAGCAGTGTAATACTTCTGGTTGTTCAGGAGTTCAAAGTGATGTACACATAAACATAGCTTTTCAAGATTCCTGGACTTTCCACTGACTTTGGTCTGTTGTTGTTAGTTTCCTTTCTCAGAAGTTGAACAATTCGGATGCATTGAACAGTAATGTGCACAGTTCTTCTGTGCTGTGTAGAATTCACCTTAAACACACACATGAAAATATAGCTTATATCTTTTTCACACTTCTGGTTAAGATTGTGATCTTTGTTCCCTGCGAAGGTCAATGGTAATGTTTAGGTTGCACACAATAGTGCCAGACAAGGAAATTCCATGCAGCTGTTTGCTCGGAAAGTACACAAATGGCACATTTGAATTATCAGTTTCATTTTCCTCACAGCAAGAAGAACCCCATTAAACTACCATCAGGGGACTAACATCAAGAGTAGAATCTGAACATTTTCGTGGCTTTTGACGGCAACAGTGCCTTGTAAGTGTATATTTCAAACAATCATGCTTCCGATTTCATACAACCATTTTTCCTTTTTCACACAAAACAATCAACCTCTGGTCTAACCTTTCACTCAGCCCAAACAAATATAAAATAAAGGAAAAATCATCTATTAAAGCAAATGCACTGATCTTATTCTTAACACAACTGTCTGTATAAAATGCGTGGCGAAAACAGATGCATACATATTACTGTTGGCTTTACCAATAAAGAAAAAAAAAAACCAACAAAAAACAAAGGTCAATCCAAGTGAACAGAACAAAAGTGAATGACTATAAGGTATGTACACAACAGCCAATGGTAATCTTCCTTCAGCCTGCTTACACAGAGTCTGGAAATTCCGTGAATGTTGGCCTGGTCTTTTTTATATCTTGTTATATAAAATGCTGTGGACACTGAAAGTCAGCATCGTCGTCCATGAGTTCACGAGACTGCAGGGCTGTACCTGTACATGTACATTTCCCCGTCGCCCTGGCAGACAGAGGAGAAAACACTGTCACCTTCAGCTCCAGGATAAGCATTACGCTGGGCATTCTGTATAACCGTAGCCTTATTCTGTCCAGTTGTTTCCTTCGGTATTCTCACAAAGACCGGTCAACTGTATTTTCAAACACCTCCGCCTAATGCGGAATGCAATGACATCCCCTTATTCCATGTCTGTGCAATGCCTTGTAACAGCCTCATGTAAACCCACCATGTTACATCCTCTGTAACGAAGTCCTCACGAGACGCAGCCGTTATATCCACCTTTTTGTCCGTCATCTGCCTGTGAGTCTGCCTGTCCGTCAATCCGCTCAGAAGTGAGACCACTAAAGCACCATAAGCACACAGTGCACAAGATCACAGCCTATCAACACAATGGTGTAAATTAAAATCCTCTGTGTTTTGTCTGGCGTATACTAGGACAGGTGAAAGGACAGCTGGCCTTCCTGCGCTGCCGTCTTCAGCTTCTCTCTCATGATTTCCACGGAGGAATAGTCTGGCAGTTTCAGGTAGTTCACACAGGTCATCACAGACGGCAGGTAATCATCCGGGTCCTCGGACGGCTCCATCGTCTTACGCACAACTGTCAGAGGAGGGTTCAAACTACGGAAACCTGAAAACAGAAACAGAGATTTTGAGAACAGCTGAAGTTTTCTTCAGAATGAACTGTGAACTGAATGGCCTAAAATGGTGCTAAAACACTTTTCTAAAGTCAACAGAAAACGTGAGCGCCTTTCGTAATGGAAAAAACAAAGGTCATTTACTGTATTTCCTTACTCACTCTCAGAACCTGTTACGTCCCACATATAATGTCTGTTAGGTGTTTCTCGACACGAGAGAACAAAAAACTGCTGCTAGGGTTCAAGGAAAGAAATAATGGGACTGTTAAAATCACAACACATTGCTGGATACACTGACGAAAGAAAAGCCCAATAAAGTTTAACTCAAAACTTTTCACTGTTACCATAGTTTGAAGCACATTACTGGCCCTGGAAGAGGATGCATGCAAGTCATCTGTTGATAGCCGCTGCTATCAACACAAAACCAGGACTTCTTGCCTTGAAATTTCAGCAGTACACACACCAGGAATGCTGCAATTTCCAAACTGAGGCTGACTCACTATTATCTACAACAGCAGCATCCACTCACCTCCTACAGGCAGTCTGGGTGAGCCAGTGACAAACTGGAGGAACTGTCGCTGTTCTGCTGAAGTGTAGGAGCTGAGGATTTCGAACAGGTGCTTGACAGCGCGACTGTCGTGGGTGTAACCGTGGTCTGGTCGGCAGCACTCCATCAGCATCTTCACATCCCAGGTCTCCCCCACGTTACCACAGAATAACTGCTCCAGCTGACGAGCAGGAAGGGGCGAGGAGAGAGAGAAGGAATTAAAGAACATGATCTCGCTCGAAGCAACAATTCTCAAGAATTGTGAGGAGGAAACAAGTGTGAGAAAAGAAAAACATGATGAAGTCAGAGACAAACGAAAAAAATTTCGGCAAAAAGTACAATTGCTTAATGTTGCATGCTGGAACTGAGGCTACTACCTACAATTTCCTATGTGTATGACACATCCAAACCAGTGATTCAACGCAGTATATTCATTCAAAGCAGTTTGTTTTCTACATATTACAGAAAGGTTAACTATTCTAGAAGGATTTTCTTTTTAAAATGACCTAAAATTATTTTCCATCATAGTCCAGCAAACTGGTATTTTCGCCCCTGTACAGAAACAACTGTTGCAAGCTAATGTTCTGTTTTAATGTTGCTATTAACACTATTCTGAAGTGTTCATACAGGGCCAGTGTCTTACCTCTTCTGGGTAAAAACTCTGCAGACAGGACAAGGAGAAAATGGACTCAAATCCTTCACGGAATGCTTCAAATTGTCTTGATACGCCTTCTACCAGAGTCCAGTGGACGACCAGCTGGAAAGCAGATACAGCCCCAATGTGGATAAAACAACCCGTGCTTAACATACTCTGTAATGCACACATTACATCAGTACCACAAAAACCTTTTCTTTTCATTGGATTACAATGATGTGCATCAGCCATGAGAAAAATACTACAGACTGCGTGCATGACAGATATCTACTACAACAAGGTTCAGTTTCATAAGGTTGATATACAAGAAGGAATAGTGGGACAGATATATGCCCAGAAGCAAACCACCTTGAGGTACTACTCCAAGTTGTCCAGCATCACCCATATAACTCACTTGCCCACCTATATAACTGACTCGCCTTGAGGTACTCCTACAGGTTGTCCAGTGTCACCAATATGACTCACCCACCCACCCACCTAGGCTACTTGCTACTTGCTCACTCACTGATATTACTGACTCACCTTGAGGTACTCATCCAGTTTGGCCAGTGTTACCCATATGCCTCACTCACCTACACCACTGACTCGCCCTGAGGTACAACTCCAGCTTGTCCAGCGTCACCCACATGACTCACTCACTCACCAGGTCCACTTGCTCGCCCACCCATGACTGACTCACCTTGAGGTGCTCCTCTAGGTTGTCCAGTGTGACCCACATGACTCACTCACTTACCTGTATGACTGACTCACCTTGAGGTGCTCCTCTAGGTTGTCCAGTGTCACCCACATGGCTCACTCACTCACCTGTATGACTGACTCACCTTGAGGTGCTCCTCCAGGTTGTCCAGTGTCACCCACATGGCTCACTCACTTACCTGTATGACTGACTCACCTTGAGGTGCTCCTCTAGGTTGTCCAGTGTCACCCGTATGACTCACTCACTTACCTGTATGACTGACTCACCTTGAGGTACTCCTCCAGGTTGTCCAGCGTCACCCACATGACTCACTCACCCACCCAGACCACTTGCTCGCCCACTCATATGTCTGACTCACCCAAAGGCCACTTGTTCGCCCAGTCATATGACTGACTCACCTTGAGGTACTCCTCCAGGTTGTCTAGCGTCACTGTGATGTCTTTGCCCCCTTTCTTCAGTTCGACCAGAGCAGATCCGGGCAGCGTGAAGTCTAGATCGAGGTCCTCCACACTGGAGCCGTCCATGGTCAGGCTGGTCAACGCCAACCGCCGGCTCTCCTCCGTCTGGACATACACACAAATACAAACAGTAATAACTCAATCAATCCTGTCTGTCACCTAAATTGTGACTTGTGTAAATACATTGTTAGAAGCTGAATAGAAGGCTTAAAATGAATCCTCTGATGCGGAGTTTTTCTAACAAGAATTTAATCAACCTTCAGTGAAAACTCTAAAGTGGCCCTTAAAATCAGATAAATCATATTGAAGTAAAATGTCACTTGAAAACAAAAACAAAAAAGGAAAAACTTTAGGTCCCATGTCACATGGGAGATACACAAGAGGACGTGTACTATATTGCGTCTATATTACAACTGTGGCAGAAAGTGTGTGTCGGTTTTGAGCATTGCTGTGATTGACTGATGTCTGCTGACCAAACCATAGAATTGAAGTTATAAGTGAGAAATAGTTCTGCTGTTCTGAGGTGAACAACTGTATTCAATCTATTTTGGCTATATGAATGTTGGTACACTAATTAAGGCAGATTCCACACAGCCATTTCTGACTTAAATAAAATAATATGAAATGCAAATTTAGAGCTTATTTTGGGAATCTAGAAATTAAAATTTTGGCTAGTGCATGATTATGGAATTTCCAAGTATACTAAAATTTCAACTTCCTATGCAAGAAACTACGCAACTTGAAAAAATAAAAAATTTTGACCAAAGCCAGAAATGGTTTTGTGGAACCAGCAACAGTTCCAAAGTGAATGCAAGCTGCGTACATGTGATTTGTCCGCTTCTATCCTCTTCTTCTGGCGCACTATGCTCTCCAGCTGACTGAAGGACTTGGCCAGGGTGGGGTCGATGTGGGCGAGGTCCCTGGCAGTCAGGCTGTGCTCCTGCCCTAACATCCACTTGTAGAACACCAGGCTGAGGGGGATATCCAGCTGTTCGGAACAGATCAGACACGCATTATATCCAGCAAATCACACACAAGAACAGGCAGTACTCAGTACAGGCAGCCAATTACAACTCCTTTCACACAATGGGACTGAATATGGAATGTCAATCCAACTCTTGAGGGTAAAATCTGGAGTGTCTTTCTTACACAGTTTTCTTAACATGATCTTGAATTTATTATTGTTATTTTTTTTTCTTTTGGATAAATTAACACCTAGCTTGTGTGCATGTCAACCTGTCTATTATTCTGGCTACTCAAAATGCCTCACTACAAGACATACCATTGCCGTCTGCTCCAGACACAAACATACATACATTTTAAACAGTTTTCAGTGATAAACATGGATCTAAGTTATTACAGGTTTAGTTCACCTAGTGATGCAACAATCCAATGAGTGCTTTTACTAAATCACTTTTTTTTCTGCTCATTTTTCCTCATGAAGACAAGTTATTGACAGCCATTGTAAGGTTACAATAAGCCTGCCTTGGCCCACTTTTTCACAACACTTCCTTAATTCAATTTGTCACAGCTTTCCTGCTAAATCAGGATTCTGCAGTTTAAACCACAAAATTCTTTTTCCCAACACAGCAACCTAAGTGTTGTGAGACTGTACTATATGCATCAGAGTGCTCACCATTCTGGAATCCATCACAGATTTTGCCATAAATTTGCCCAGGAACCTGAACTTGGACTTGGCCTTATTGACCACAGCAGCTTTAGCATTCCTTCCTATGGGCAGTGGGAACAGGCCCAGCTCAGCCTGGATGTAGGATTTCACGGACACCTCTGAAATAACATATCAGTCCGTCAAAACACGGCGTGCAGAATTCCATGCAGATATTTTCAGAGTTTAATAAAAAAAAAAAAATAGTCCCCTCAATCTTCTTCTTTTAAACTAAAGTTGCATCACACATAATAAACCGAATGGAAAGAAACGGTTTATTTATTACATGTTTTTAATACTTTTTCATCTGTTTGCAGTGATATATAAACAGGACGATAAAGTCAATAACAATGACTTAGGTTATCGGTTTTACCTCATCAGGATGGTTTAACAGAGCTTTGTCATATATATATATATCAGCAATTACATACATGTAATCAGTCAAAAAAAAAAGAAACATAATACTGAAGATTGTATTAGGCCCAACTGTGTGCTCACCTGCACTATTGTACATGGACACCTTGACCATTTCTCCGCGCCACATGTCCAGCTCACCACACTGTAGTTCCTTAGACACCAGGGCGTAGAACTCTAGCGTGGGACCCAGACCGGTGCCAACCTGTCCAGGGAACAGTCACAACCACAAGTCTTAGTCAACTATGATCTAATGTAACAGCCAGTTCTAGACAGGAAGATACATGAAGTGGATTAACAGAGTTACAGATTGTAACTGTACGTCACATTTGTCATGTTTACCATAGCTTAGTTTTTACTTACAGAATGATATGAGCCAAAGCCCCACTCAGGGAAGACAAATGTTTCTAATCCGCTAGAAGTTCTTTTACTTGGTAAAATATTAGACGCTCTGAACATCCTGATATCCCTTTAAATTCAGATGAAATAGGCTTAAAATTTCAACATTACACATATTTAGGACCCGTAAACAAATTTTCCGTGGCATCACAGTGACAGTATTCTGACAAACTGTGACAAGCTTGGCCACAACTAAAGCTTACCTCATTCTCATACTGTATTTCTAGAAGAGCCTTGGAACTCCCAATTTCATCCATCACTTTTTCGGCTTGTTTTAAAACGTCCTCTCTGCTGACTAAGCGCTACAAAATGAACGTTTCTGTGAGAATTGTGCAAAGACAGCTCTCTGTGGTGACAAAGACCCTCTCTCGTATCTTGCAGTGAACGTCCTACTCATAAAGCCAAATTCATGAAACAAACTTCGGCCAAAAATACTGCACTTGAAATGTAAGCATATTTCTATGATGTTTTGAAAAATTCATAAATGTTGTAAGACTTCAACAATCAAGATACATGTTGTAAACAGAGACTGGACTACTCGTATTAGTCTAAGGACGATTCCACGAGGGCATTTCTGACTGAAGTCAAAATGTAAAATATGATTTTAGACCTTACTTTTGGGATTCAAAACTTAAATTATGACCACATGATTATTATTACCTTGAACAAAATCTCAACCTCCAGTATGCAAACCTAAGCACTGTGATGTGCTCTTTACTTCTCTGACTGTTGCTTAACATTATAATCTTCGATCAGTTGTAATGGTGATGAGTTTTAAATTTTGACCTAGGTCAGAAATGGCTTTGCTGAATGACCCTCAGATGGTTTAGGGGATTTGAAAGCAAAAGCATCCCTACCCGTCTTCTGTCCAGTCTGGGAGCAACTCGTTCGTTCGAATCACTGGCTGTGGTGTCCACGGGCGCCTCCTGCAGTCGCATCATTGCACGGTCACGGTCAAATGAGGTCGCGTAGAACAGCAGCTGTCTCGTCTCAAACGGAAACAGGAAAGGACTGAAATATTCAGGTACAGGATTGGTTCATTCAATAACAAAACACTGATCATGCGCTTCATTGGGGTAACAAGCATGGGATTTTTACAAACTGAATTTGGGAATAGCATTACGATTACTGCATTTCACCTAATGTCTAGCTTTTTTTTCATGTAACAATTTCTGCTGGGTTCTGATCCATTTCTCCACCTTAGGAGTTTCATTAATTTCTTGTGAAGTCTGATTATTTTCTTGTCACAAAAAAGTTCTGGGACCACAAGTAACATTTTAAGGCCTTCAAGTCCTTCTGAAAGTCCTCTACCTTTACAGGCAAAACCTCAAGTTAAATATAGCACCTATGCTATATGCACCATACCACCTATGCAGTTTCATTTAAAGAGCCTACATAGGCCGTTACTTCCAAAATGTTCACAGCATTAGTTGTCAGAATAAAAAACTCCCAGCCAGTCATTCATATGATGAAAATGTGACTGTTGCCCAAACAGGGGATTACAGAGTCGATCCGGGGCAGTGCCTCATCACAGAACTGCACCAGTGTATGGGAGAGTGGAGGGTGACTTACGCCGCCGTGGCTATCTCTGCCAGCCAGGGTGGGAGGTTACCGGTCATGATGATGAGGGGGTCCTGTAGCTGTCTGTTGGCCTTCGCAGAGAGTTTACTACTGATGAACTCAGAATAGGACAGTACAGGACCACCACTGGTTGGCTGTACCTACAGGGTGGGAGAAAGTCCACTATCGTATATTTACAGAAGACAATTAGAATTAAGTATTTTACATTTCACCAGCAAAAACTGAATAAATCATACGTCGAATAAGAAATTTATACTTTGAATCAGATCTATACATTATAGTTCATTAGAGAGCAATACATTTACTTCTTGAGCGGGGATGAACATAGATACTAAAAAGAACATTTCACTTTTAAAACAGCAGTAAGGTTTCTTCTTTGTGGAAGAAAAGTTTCTTCAGGACAAGTGGTATTAGCTATTGTGGTTGCCCTTGAGCATGCCAGAATTTTTAATGGTTGCCCCTAGGACAATTTATCAAAAGATTTCATTTCTTTCTCCACTTTTCAATGCCTCTCTGCTTCCCCTCACCTCATACAGTGTGTCCCAGTATCTGTTAAATGAACTCAGCACCCTGAGTAATGTGATGACCTCTAGCGAGGGATCTTGGACAGTGACAAAGGCCGGCAGCTTCTCACTCAGGTAGGCATTCAGAGCTGGTACTATCACCGGGCAGCTTCCATCTGAAACAGCCCAAACACAACAGCGTGTCACCTGCACACAGACTTTGACTTACAGATATCTTTCACAGGCAAGTCAAACATTACACCACTATACATACAACAAATGAGCTGAGAGATGAAATGAAGGCACAAATTTGTGTCAAGCAGCTTGTAGTGTGTATAATGTAAATCTTCAACCTTTTCGACCTCCACAGCACTTTTTTCAGTGGAATTTCTGCATGCAATCATTATGAAAATGATGTTAAAAATGATTTGTTTGAGATGTGAGCTTCATAAAACTTTGCAAATTATTTCTGTACACCCCATAGTTATCTGGGTTTTAAAATATGGCAGAGGTCATTCAAAAGGTTGCAGAACTAGAGTATTTGGGAAGGGTAGAAAAGGAAGAAAATTTTGGCATGGAAGAAATTTGCCCCTATTCCTTTGTTTCCAGGTGTTAAGGGATAGGGACAGACAATAGCTAATGTGACAACACAGGATAAATTGAGTTCTTTCAACCGGGACAATTCTGCCAAACATTCCCCTGGTATACAAGGCCACCCACTGTTGGATCTTATTTCAATCTTTTAGTTCAATTATGAGACAAAAGTCTATCTAAGCAATGAAAGAACAAGCACAAGTTTGCAACAGCCGTGACATCCTTTGTATGGGATTTCGTGTTAATTTGCATTCAAGCCCCTCATTCACTGAAAAACAGTAGACCCTTTTTAAAAGATAGGATGTCATAAATATGACCAGCAGACTTCTAGCACTGCATAAGAACAGCTTAAAACGGGTTTGACCAGCTGACAGCCCAAACTCACCTGTCCACAGCTCATCTTTTCGGCCCCGACTAGATGACTTGGTGGGCTTGATTTCAGACTTGGTTTTCTTTGGACTAGTTGCTAACACATTATCTTCACTCTCCTGGGCTGGCCGGTACCTGAGCACACAACAGTAAATTGCTATATTTTGTGGAGTGTTATTGTACTGAGGTACACACATGTACACATGGACTTTTGATGATGTGTACAACTAAAAGAAAAATGTAAAAAATGCATAAATTTTCAAATGTCTCCTATAATTTCAAAACAGGCATGATTTATTTCTGACAATTGTAAAACCTCATCAGTCAGCAAGTAAATAACCAACTAAAGTGTTGCAGCTTTTCTTAAAAAATAATACATACCAAATCTGTACGTCTGATGTTAAATATTGAGAAATATGATGTCTTATTTTTATCTTTTTTTTAATTATTATTTGATTATTTAAGTGTTTAACACCATACTCTTCTATCATGGAACTCAAGTCTATGTGTGTAGTAAAAATAGTAAACCTGAGTAAACCACTGCCCTTAGTCAGTAACCAGATAAACCTCCTGACTTACAGCCACAACTACACAATCACAGCTGCAGGGCCTACCCAAGACTGTTCTGATCAAATGACATGAACAACCATTACTGATCTAACCGCATGAAGTACTGACCATATGACATGTGTTTTGACCCAGATGCTGGCATGTCCAAAAGGGGACTCAGAATCTGTGTCTGTCTCATTGCCATCTTTGTCCACCATGGGGGCGAACTGCTTTATTGCTTGATACACCGTCATGTTGTAAGGTAAAACATGGTCCCCAATGAGAAACTCTAGCTTATGTCGTGCTGTGCCTTGACTTATGAAGACCGCGGTCTGAAATAAGCAAAATCTGATTATGTACACAAAACCGTGCACAAAGTTAAACATGTACACAAAACCATGCAAAAGGGCAAACATGTACACAAAACCGTGCACAAGGGTAAACATGTACACTGAACCGTGCACAAGGGTAAACATGTACACAAAACCATGCACAAGGGTAAACATGTACACAAAACCGTGCACAAGGGTAAACATGTACACAAAACCATGCACAAGGGTAAACATGTACATAAAAACATGCACAAGGGTAAATATGTACATGAAAACAACCACAAATTCATGATACATAAAACCTATTCATGATGTCTTGCAATTAAGCCCATGGCTAAATGACTCAACCGTGGTCAAAAATGAAATGTCAATTTTACCAACCAATAAACCAGCTAATAAATAAATGGGAAATTAGATAATCAGTATATGATAACAGGTTAAAAGAAATTAACAAATTCTAAACAAATACCATATCACCCGAAATTATTTGGAAGACTTTATCTCCAGCCATCAACCCAACTACAACAAATAAACACAATTGAATATGTCTGCCACAAGACAACATTCAAATGGTTCTAAAACCACTATCAATCAATCTTCCTAAAGCTCGTCATTTGTCGCAGACAGTGTACTCTGTGATGCTGTGTGTATTTACTCACCATCGTATCATCCGTGTCCTCATCTGTGTTCTCCTCCTCACTCACCTCCTCATCACCTTCCTGTCAATCAGAAGGGACCCATTTAGTCTCACTGTTTGACATCAAATTTAGAGTAACCACGAAAAGAATTAAGATGATGCAAACTGAGCTTCTCAACATTTATGTCATACCACAACTTTGCAGGCTGCACTGATGGACAACAAAACTCAATAAAATGTACATCGTAAGTCAAAATACTGAGCTCTTCAAGATGCTTTTCATGAACTTGATGCTACCCACAACACAAGGCAGCTCGCCTAAAAAGATGTAGTGTAGGTCCATATAAATGAGATGTGGCCTACAAAATGACATAGGGCCTAGAAAAAAATGGGTTTGGGAATGTGCTACCATGGGCACGCTGTTTCAGGGTAATACACCAGAGAGGGGACAGGAGGTGAGGGCCCGTACTGACTCACCGGTCTGGTCCTGCCATAGCCCCTCATCACCAGATACCTCTCTATGGCCTGCACCAAGGCTAAGGGGTCAATCTTCACGGGTCCACCCCTCCACTGGCGCAGGCTGGTACACGAGGGGTGCCTCTGCAGACTGCACTGTAACACAACCATACACAAACACAGAATCAGAAGCTAGATCCTTAATTATAACCTATGCTGACAACAGCCAAAATTGGTGTGATATGACATTTATTTTTCAAACACTACCTTGATAGCTCTGATATTTTCCTCACACTTTCCGCATATGAAAAACCAAATTTTAGAGCAATTTATGCACTTTTTTAATCTGATTTCAGAGACAACATCACTTGGGTTGCCCAATTTAAGGGATCCACAAGATATAATTTTATCCGTCTACAACAAGTAATGCACATCTTGCAAAACTTGCGGAACTTGCAGAAATACAAATGTTAGCAAGTAATGCCAGTTGCTTATAGTAGACATTCGCAAGAAAATCTGAGCACGGTTCTGTACAGCAAAACACACTGACTCACGAAAAGTTGTACACATCAAACATATATTAACAAATACTCATAAGTACTAATTCTGTTGTTCTGCTCATAAGAGACCTAATTTTCCTACCACAAATGGACAGATTATGGGAGAATGAATGTGACAGATGAATTACCTTTAACTGGTGAGTGTTGAAAAATTTCAGAGCATTTGAGCCCCTTCCACCAGATGTTCCCCCACCTGGTAAATCATGAACTTTCACTTGGAACTGAAACACACAATCATCAGCAGGTGAGGTATTAATGAACAGTTGCAGACAAAACAGTCAATTTTCAGATAGAGAAGCTTCATCTGATCACCGAAAACACAGCAAAACCACAAGCACAGCCAAACTGCAGTATATATATTTATTTCACATTATTTCCTAATTTATAACTTTGTCTCTCCTTGCAGCAAGCCTTCCTAAAAGACAACAAAGCCCTAATTATTCACTCAGTGCCAACATACTGGATTCAAAAGCCTGACAATACTACATATGGTGCTGAACACTGTCCACTATTCAGACTCCCTGATCAATCTGTGCTGCCCTTGTTGGACGCCTTGGGGACAGTCCTGCCTCAGAATTGCTTACTTGGCTAGTGTTCCAATCCCTCTACTACCGCAGTGCAGGTTGGAATTTAATCTTAATTGTTTATCTGTACAAATGATGCATTTTTACCTGCTCAAGCTGGTGTAAACAGCCCACCAGTTTGCTAACGAGAGGTGCGAGGGCAGGTGGGGTGGACTTATCTCTCTCCTGAAGATGACTAACTTCTGGAGTCTGGAAAACAACGTGAGAGGTCAACTTATGATATAGTTACAAACAAACACAGCATTTGGCAAACTATGGTTAAACCGTCACAATGGATTAATATTCAAAATAAACACAACATACAGATAAACTTGAACAAAATGAAAGAGACACAAAATGAAACTATCATTAATATTTCATAAACTATCATCTCATTCAGAGATCTACAACGGTTACCTTTTCCTGTTTTCTTCATGCAGATAGTCTTCTTTATAATGGTAAGCAATGTATTTCATGTTGCTTGTTTAACTTTGTTCATCTGATATGATTTCTCTCACTTCACTTTTTGCATCTTTACAACGCGAGTATTTGGACACAATTAGAGACGTATGTCGTATAAACTTGGAAAATTAGTCTGGATTCTAGTCCAAAGGCCTCCTACTCTGCAATCACAACACACACATCAAAATATTTGCCGCTAGTATCATCCTTACTAGCCTTACTTCCACACAAAGCTTTAGGCAATCTGAGAGACAATGTCCGACGGAAACAATGCTTACGGGACAGTTCAGGAAGACGTGTAGGAAACGACGAATACAGATATCCCTGTTGGCTTTGGTGGTATGGGGCGTGGTCAGGTAATGGAGCAATTTGTTCACAAGGCCACTGTGGATGATCTCAAACGGCGACACATCGCTGTCCCTCATGATGGCGGCAATCTCCTCCAACATCCCCGTGCTGTCCTCCTCCTGGGATTCACAGGAAAAATATAACACCAATGAAAGAGGCCTTCTTCTTATTTAGAAAATTAAGACAATCACTCTGGTTCAACAATCGGGTGCTTCGTACTCAATCTGCCAGCCGTTCTTGTTTCATGCAACTCTGAACCAAAGTTCTGAAATTCATCATGTCAATACCCACTTCATGTTTGCTTGAATATTTGTCCAATTCCTTTATTTATTAATTTCATTCATGTTTAATGTCATAATGTAAGTATTTTTCCTTCATACGAATACACCATATTACAATAATTACATCTTAGAGTTCTGTGCTAAATGTAGACATCTGCTTGATGAGTTACAAAGAGCTAATGTTTGAATATCAGAGGCTTTCGTACTCGTAATTCTTGAGTCAATCAGAATTCTGCAACGATGACACAGAGAGGTACTTACATCCAGGTTGATCTTCTCTGTGGCAGCGCACAGCCTGTTCAGCACATTCAGAGCTGGGTGACTGCTACCATGGGTCTCACTACTGAAATATTGCTCAAGGAACCGTATTGCTGAAATAACACAAATGTAACATTTGACAGGTGTCCAGAAATGCATGAGAGCCAGTACAGTCATAACATGACATCCACACTGCCAAGTACGTCACAAATAATCATATCATTATCTGCTTTCACTTGTCAACACATTCAGCTGAAAGTTGTCTAGCTGCTGCTATGAAACATCAGAGAATAAAGATCATCCATTTCTCTGTTGACTTTCACATCATTACCATCTATGCCTTTTTCTTTTCATTTTAGATTTTTGAATAGAAACCTGCAATCAAATCCATAAACAAGAATGGGGAGTAAAGTCTGAGTGAATGTTTTATGCTTCATTAACAAGTATTTTGGCCAAATTACATTACCATCTCACAACTTCAACGTACCTTGCTCCTTTATCCAGGTTTTTATTTTTTCTTTGTTATTCACTAGTGCAGTATTACTGTTTGTTTTTGGCAATGGAGTTTCCTAATACAAAAAGAGAAAACATAATATTAACATTTTTATTTCAGTAGCAGCAAATCAAATAATAAACCTGATCTGTGTCAGATTTCACCATGGCAGATAGTTATCAACAATTATACGTTTATTCTTGAGACTCTTTTGACTGGTGTTTCATAATCTATTGCTCACTTATGTAACATTAACCACAATGAAATTCCTTCTTAATGGCAATTTTTTTTCCTCAAGCGATGGAATGATACGAACCATGGATGTCAATATGTTTATTTTTCCATTCCTCTATTTACATCTAAATTGAGTCAGTCGGTTTCGGTTTAAAGGGCAATTTATGTGAACCAAATTTCTTCCATACACAACTAAGTATCTAGTACGATCAGTTATATTCTTCCATCAGCACAGATAGCCTGTAAGGGCATCAAACCACTCAGTTCTAACCTTTGATGACGTTCTCTCCATGGGGGATCCCCCCAATCTGCCCCAGCTTCGAGGATTCAGACTGGGCAAGAAAGACTTGGATGTAGCACCACTGGATTTCAAATCTTTGCCTGAAAGCAGTACAAAAGTATGTATGCCTTTAATATAACAAACCAATTAGCCTTCAACTTAACGATGGGGGAATGTCCAAAATAAAATGTTTAATGTACACGCATCTCAAGTAATACAGCAGAATTACAGAACCAAACAAGCAAATTCACAAGACAAATTCACGCTACAACTCTACAGAACTCATGCATGCATTCAGCTGGCATTTCAACATGATCACAGGTTAATCAACATGAACTTGCTCAATAAAATTCATCACAATCTGACAATATTTAGAGTGGTTATTGCACCTAAATCCCTCGTATAAAAACTTCTGTAAGTGTTCATTAACATACCAGGGGATTTCCCTCTGGCTATGGCACGACCAGCAAAGCCCAGGCCTCCCTTCCCACTAGTGTCCACACCAGAGTCGTCCCCCTTCGACCCTTTTCTCGTTGGTCCTCGCTTGGGAGGCTTCTTCCGCTTCAACACATCACTCAATCGACGACTGCTAAAATGTCAGAACAACTGATTAAAACACTGTCTTACATACTTGTTACTCAAGGTAACAAAGTCATAGTCAAACTCAGGACATTCTGTGATCGAGAACTTGAAATCTTTCTTCACACAAATAACTGTGATACTCCAAAAGTGATCTTAAAATATCTCTGTAAGATAAACAGAACTCTCAGAATCAGGCAATATAAGTAACTTGGTCAGTCAAAATTTTATGTCCACTCCACAAGCCTGTGAAGCAATGGAACAAATGTCTACCTAAAACAAACAACATCAGAATACAGCCAGCATCGAGAGCTGCCAATCTCAATCATTATGTACATCTAGTATCTGACTCACATGGCGGCAGTGCTGGGTCCCTGCTCCTCCGGGATGCTGGTGGATGAGGCTCCCGCTCCACCCCCGGAGCTGGCTGAGGCCTCCTGTTTCTCCAGGCTGTGGTCGCTGAGGGAGGAGCTGGTGCCGGAGCTCTCACTGCTCAGGCTGCTGGAGGAGCCAGAGCTGTGGCTGCCAGCCTTGGCTGGCGTCTGGCTGTGCGGGTCTGTCTCTGACAGCCTCTTCACTTGATGCATCACTCCTGGGATAATAAGAACAGTGTGCATTGTACATCATACTGAACACAACTGAATCTTACTGCTTCTAAGTACATGAATAAATTTGGCTTAGGGCAGGCATGCTATTCCCTGGAGCCAATTGAACAAACCCACTTCCTAACTTAGTCAAAATTTGAAAAATGATTTTAGAGGACGTTTAGGGCTCAAGAAATCTGACTTTTGACTACCTGAAAAATGTTATGTGGTAAAGTTTCAACTTCCAGTACCTAAAACAAAACACTGTTGTGAAAATTTAAAATCTGACTGCATTTTACTAAACCTTATATTACCATTTTCAGCAAAAACTGTAACTTACACATAATAAATAGAATACTTTACAGCAAAGAGTGTGTATATACATACATATATATATACACACACACACACACACATATATACATACATACATATATATACATGTATGTAGATGAAATCTTAGATCATTTACAGTACATGTTGTTCATATAAATGATGATAATAATAAAAAGAAACAATCTATAAGGCATAAATCTTCAGTTATTAAGTTATGGTAATAGAGACATAAGGATTATCAGTGAGTAACATTTCCAAAACAGATATAACAGAACTAACCTTCCCTCCTGAAATAAATACTGAACACATCTGGCAGCTTTTGCATAAGAATGTCAGCCATTTGCATTGCTCCTACAACCACCTTCAAGTCATGTGAAGCCATCATGGCTGCAATGTGACTGGAAACACAAAAAATCCATAATATGCATGTAGCTGACTGACATGCCCTTCTGTGAAAATACATGAAAAGCTACGTATTAATCTAGCAAAAAGCTGATACATTGAAAGCATGTAAACAAAATAGGTCTTTTGACGACGAGACAAGAAGATTTCTTTATTTACACATATTTCACTTTTACAAGAGCAGCCAGCAATAAACAGGAGCATGAAGTCACATACCTTGACACTGGTTGTTGTTGTAAGACGACTCTTAACAAATCCGCTGTCGCGTAATAGATCATCCTCAGTAGAGTCTGCAAACACTTGTGTCTCACTGTTGGACCAGCCTGTCAGGAATGGAATAAACGTCATGTAAAAATTCTCTGCTGTATGGATGAAATGAATGTACATCTACTGAATGCCCTGTACAACTATTCTGTCATAGAGAAGACTTTTTACAACATCTTAAACACATGCTGAATATTGTGTTAAAGTTTCAGGTAAGTCTGGGTATAGAACATCGAAATTCTTTTGATTGTACCCCACAACAGAAGATCATCATAATTTCTCCTTTCAGAGTGATCCAGCACGACTAGAGCACTTACAGAGGAACTGTAGACCTCGTAAAGCACGGCAAAGAGTGTCTGTATAAATGCTGAGGCAAGGGCCATGTCTTCCTTCAGGATCTCAGCCCTCGAGTCACACCTCTCCACGTTGGGGTCAGCCGGAGTAGAGGCTGCAAGGAAGAGACAACTGAGTCAGAATTAGCTGACTCATCAAGGCTGTAAGAGGAGATTTAGCTTACTTTTCACATAAAACTTCGCTGACTAGTATATATGTGACCATCTCATCTTTATTACTTGTACATAGAGGATCCTACAACTGCATGAGGCATAACCTTCAATTTCGCCCCCCTCCCCAACAACAACAACAAAAACAAATTAAACAGGGGGCCTCCAAGGTCGAGGTGGTTAGAACGCTAGCACAGCCACTGTGGTCACTGTGAGGTCAAATTCAGCTCATGCTGGTTTCCAAGTCGGCTTTTCCAAGTCTGCCAGCAACCTGCTGATGGTCGAGGATTTCCCTCCATTTCCTTCTTCCACAGTGCTGACCGTAGTAGTATAAAGTGAGATATTCTTGAGTACGGCATGAAACACTAATCAAATAATAAATGAAGTCCGGCACACATTACCTTGAGTTTGGCTAGCACTGGCTGCTAATGGGTTCAGTTTCCTCTGACACTGTCTGGCAGTGCCGGAGTCCTCGTTTATCTGTTGCATGGCATTGAAATCTATTGTATACACACGGCCAATCGTAGACAGACTGACCTCATCCTCCCCAGCCTGATACGCAGCCTAATATAGGAAGACGGAAAAAAACTATTAAGCTATTTTTTCATTGGATCAGTATTTTACTGGATTAGGACTCAAATCTAAACATCACTGATCAATTTACACCTATATTAATCCCTTGATATAAACTGCCCTGGCATTAGCAGTGAATGGAACTTTCGTGTTGTCCAGGATAAAAATGATGTGTACATTTATAGGACAGTGTTTCAAAACACTGAACAGAACACTTGAAAACTAATCATCCATCACAACCTTCATGGAATGGAATATACAACTTTTCATTATAGGGAAGACAGGTGGTCAGAGCTCACCTCAATAATCCTGCTATCTATGGGTGTGTAAGGGTGCCACATCCCTCTGTCATCTCTCCACTGCCATACGACTGCGTCTGTGTTCACAGAGTTACCTTTCCTGAGCATGGCATCCACAGCAAAGATTCCGTCAGACGGTAACTTAGGCATTAATTCCCTGTAACAGGCCAGCAGAGATAAATTCATATATCTCATACTCAATTTTATTTTTATACCCTAATTCAATATTGAAAATGAGATTTACTCAGCCCAAACAACAACAACTTAAATTGGTGTGGCCTAATTTTCGGGCATTTGATAAGGCACAATGTTACAAACACTGGCTTTCAACAAGAAGGGATTCACAAAACTTACCCTATCAAACACACTATTTCATACATTTCTTGTGGGGTTCTTGAAACAAGCTGAAACAGAAAACAATTAAAGGTTGTTTCAGTGGAGGCAAAAGCATTTGCAATCACCATAGGAAACAAGTGGAAACACCTTGTGTAGGTCAGGAGAGAGGACAGGTTTACCTATTGAATAATTACACCGAATTTCTGAAGTATTAAAGTTACAAGGCTATTGAGTGACATAAATATATTAACACCTGCTAACAGATTTAGGCACATTTTGGATTTTTTAAGAACAAAAACTTGGATACCTGGAAAAATACAGAAAAGAACAAGAATTTTCCTACAATTAGTCCTTCATCAACAACTCAATGTAGAAACAATATAAATACAGATCAGAGTAGTTTTGCCAACTTTACCTCCACGGTTTTTCTAGCACAATCTGAAGTTCCCACTAACAAATAACACAAGGTTTCTTCTATTTCTGCAACATACAAAACATCAAACTCCATGACACACCAAAGCTGTGAAGCACTTTGTTATTTATTTTTATTTATTTTTTTGATTGGTGTTTTACACAGTACTCAAGAATATTTCACTTATATGACAGCTGCCAGCACTATGATGGGAGAAAGCATAGCCCAGGGGAAACCAGTGATCATCTGCAGATTGCTGGCAGACCTCCCACATATAGCCAGAGAGGAAGCCAGCATCAGCTGGACTTGAACTCACAGTGACCACATTGGTGAAAGGCTTCTGGGTCATTACGCTGCCCTAGCACTCTAACCAACTCAGCCACGGAGACCCCATTAAGCACTTTGTTGTAAAATTATTTATTTGATTGGTACTTTCCTGTGTACTCAAAAATATTTCACTCTTTCAAAGGCAGCTAGGAATAGTTGATTTAATTGTTTAAGAATATTTCACTCAAACAAATACAGCCAGCATTATACTTTTAGGAAAACAGGCAACAGTGGGGATGGGGTGATGTGGAGAACCCATGACCATTTCTAGGTCGCTGACATGCCTTCCCATGTATGAACAGGCAGGGAGCCACCAGCGTGAGGATTATGGTTTAAGAAAATACAGAAAAATTTGGAGCAAGCCCCCTCAATTCACTACCTATCTGGAGCTCACTGGTCATGACGTGACAAGTAGTATAGAATACAAACTGTATCATGGCGAATGTGGATTTTAACAGTGTGAAATTTCAAGCAGAAAATTATCCTAAGACACTGATGTGTGAATCTGTGCTTGAAGTTTTAATCAGAACCACTGAGCCGAGACAAACAAAAAGGTAAGAGTCACTTACTCTGTTTCAACAATAGCACAGCTAGGTCGGGACAGCTGGCGCACATTGTGGCCATCATACGAATCACCATGACAAAAGTCCCGGTGCTTATTAGAGGGGGACTAATGATCAGCTGAAAGCAAAAGGGAAAACCATTTACATGTGTAACTGTTTAGCTGCGTGTTGATTCAGCACAATAAATCACTCTATTTGCTGTATGCCTGCTCCATTTTGGGGCGAGTCATACCATGAAATAACTCATATACATCCAGAAATGAGCAATGTTTTTTTAAAATTTTCCCACTAAGAACATCTTTGCCATTATTGTTTGGTTAAGACAAGATGATATGGATAACCTGTGATACTGATGTCACAAAGACACCTTACTGTGGATCAGTTACACAGGACTCAACAACTCTCTCTGTGATATAACCTTCTGACCGGTCAGAATGGATTCATCTTCTCTACACATGAAGTTTGACGGTGATGACCTAATTAGGTTGACCGTGGGAGAGAGTGTAGATTTCTGACGCAGGCAACACACAAAGAATTTTTCCCTTTTTTCTAAATTGTGCAACACACTTGAGAATTTATCACTTATATGATGGTATCCCATACATTATGAGTGGAGTAGAGTTCTGATAACTTAATTTTGGTTGATAGTTGAAGAAAGGAGTAAGACTAGTTGTCTTCAGTTCTCACCAGTTGCTGTATATTCGTCAGCAGCCCATGAACAGCTATTTCTTTCAGAAGCCGTTGATCATGTTGGAAATTGTCCACCAATCGAGAGAAACAAAGGCAACAGCTCTCCACAGACTTTTTATCCTGAAGGAGATTTACAGCCAACAGGAAAATTATCTTTTGTTGTGATTGTTTTCTTCACCAATAAATAAATGCTATTTTAGTCTCTAGAAATTCATTATATATTTATTTAAAAACAAAACAAAACAGCTTTATTTTCTTTGCATTTTCTTGCAAAACCATGCAATTGGCTTGACCACATCTTGACAGAAGGAAAAAGTTGCACAGATACTTACTCTGGAAAATACAGCAGTAAGCTAGTTTACATAACTACATTTTACAGAAATGATGGCAGAACAGTTACAAAATCCAGAAATAGCTAAATTATATGCAAAATTTGCAAAACTTAACAAAATTTTCCAAGAAACCACATATTAAAATAAAACAGTAAATAAAAAAAATATCCCGAATTCTCGGTAAATCCAGTAAACTCTGGATGGCGCTTACCGAATGGTTGAGACGCCCACTGAGCAAGGGTAGGGAGTCCCTGATGTAGTGGAAGTCCTCGCCATTCATGCTCTGGGCACAGTTTGCTGTGATGGCCAGGGCACATCGCTGCGCCGAGATGGAAAAGAAGTCCAGGTACATGAGACAGGCAGCTATCCCTCCCTGTGAACACACAACATGTATACATGTTATCTTAGGAGCACAGTCACAGAGAGAGACAGAACAATAATTCTTTCCTTTTTTTAATGTTTTTGCGTCTGTACTGCCTTTCTAACTTGTATCCTAAATACACCAGTTGAATATAGTGCATGCCTTTCGGCTGAATTATTATCTAAAATACAACTCCAGGATGCTCCACAAAACAAAATGAAGAATGAAATAAATAAAATAATTTTAATTCCTATTCAGGGCCATTCAACTGAAGTTGTACTTCTGGTCAAAGCCAACCTATCCCTGAGCATTCAGGTTGCAGGTGGTCTTCAAATAAACATGGGAACAGAGGATTGCGCTGATAAACCCACAAGCAAAAATCCACCGAATATTGTTACCAATGCCTCAATAAGAAGGGGTGCAAGAAGTCCTGCGCATGGCTGAGACTGAGGACGCAACTCATTCATCATTTTTTAAGACTCCTGCACCCTACCACTGTGTTTGTAAACTCTAGCATATGTTTGTTTAAAGTATGTACAACTTACAGCCTGTAGAATGGCTTTGCTGTGCCGCCTTGACAGCATCTCAAGGGCTGTCAGAGCCTGTTCTGCCACATCCATACACTGTATCACTTGAAGCTACAACAACAACAACATATTAAGAACATCGAGCGCTTACTTAGCTAAGTGCACTCGGTATAATCCGGTTACTTAATATGAGCTGAGAGGCCAGTGAAATCCATGAGAAAACGCTCCAGTGAGACTGGCATCGTTCAATGAAAAAAACACCCAAAACCTGGAATAAATGCCATCTGGATGTAAATAAATCAAATGATGACAACATAGATCTACGTTAATTTTCCTTCAGCTTTTGAGAAGGTCACTATTACAATGACATAACCAATATAAACAGCAACATTACTTTGATCTTCAAGGGATTAAACTGCAATGGTTACAACCATACCTTTTCCAAGAAAACGGGAATGGCATCCACGACGACGGCTGAGGATCGCGGTAGAGCCTCCATCATGTAGGTGAGGGCGCGGCAGGCATGGTTCATCATGTCAAAGTTATGCTCCATCTGCAGCAGGGTGATCAGGGCTGGCACCACCAGCTTCATGGGGAAACCGGCCAGAGTGTCCTCATTTCCCATAACCAACAGCTGAAGACAGAACACACAAGTATCGATAAACAGCCAGCCTTCAGACCAAACATGATTCACAGAAAGTAACAGAAGGAAAAAATGAGAGAACGTTTTTGGTTTAACGACCATTTTGGCAACAATGCAGATGTTTTGTGACGAGAGGGGAGTGAAGAGGAAGTAAACGTGTTCTAGTGTACATGTACAGTTCAGATGATTTCACTACCAATTCTTTCACCTTTCCATACAAAATACACCTTTCTAGTTAAGCAATGATAACGACTGAAAATATTTCAGTTTACCACACTGATCATATTATCACGTTTACACAAGTCTCACAAATAAAAGTCTATTTCATGCCATATTTGGTTAAAAAGACCATTCTCTGGTTGCTCATGTAACACGAATCATCTCTGATACCTGTAAAATAGTATCATTTTCTCAGAAACTGACACACTATAGGACATGACACCAGGTGTAAAGTCAAAAAAAGTTGTGGACCTAGGTGTGAGTAAGATCGATTCTCACCTGACACATCTCAATGACAGCAGTCAGCTGCTGTCCTTCATCTCCTGTTGCCTGCAAGCCCTGCAATAGCTGCTGCACTTTACCCACTACAAGTCAAAAAAAATGCCAATTTCAATGTGAGGCTGGTGAAGACAGGCCCTAACTGCTGACACATACAACGAACAGACAGTTCTTACGTAAACAATCACATACCAGGATTCTTCTAATTTTTACAACAGAAAGCAGTAGTGCTGAAACCTTGGAGCTACAATAGCTATGATCCCCACCAGCCACAAAAGCCAGGGAATCTCTAGATATGCCTGTCTGGCTGAGTGAATAACAGGCCGTGCCAACAGTGTTGGTGATGACCATCCAAATGCAGAGGGCTGTACTATTTCGAAATCTTCAAAAACAGTGCTGACACGAAAAACCAATACATTACACACACCAAGGGGTAAAATTTCACAGCACTGTAACTCAGTTTTAATGGGCTTCTGCTCTGGTGGTAGACAAAAAGTGAACAAATCTTATAACCCAGTTAAGCAGTTCCATAGACACAGTGGTAATGTCACCAAGTTTTTGGACAGACAATTCAGATCGGTACTACGGGCCCTGAAAATGCTTACTTGTTCCGCCACTCATCGACCTGTGTAAAATCTGGTGCATCCTTGGACCAAGTGCCCCGAACAAATGTGAAGGGAGACCTCGAGCTTCCAACAAAGCTGGAAACACAGAACAAAGATTCCAATAACCACAAATATATACAACTGAGGGCTATACTCTGGTGACCAAATCTTATTCGACTGGTTCTTTTATGCCACACTCAAAAATATTTCACTTAAACGATGATGGCCAGCACTATAGTGGGAGGAAACCGAGCATAGCCTGGGGAAACCCCAAGACCATCCGCAGGTTGCTGACATACCTTCCTATGTGCGAGGTCTCCAAACTGAAGACCTACAGGTACATGTATGGCATTATGTCACTCATAAGGAATATGGCTGTTCCCCCGACTTGGTGGATATGTGGTGTGCGATTGGCAAACTGGAGGAAAAATCTGGTTTATAATACAAGTAACTGATCAGACCGAGTGATGGACACAACCCGCTTCAAAAACTCCTGTACTCTTGGCCAGAGCCAGCTAAGGAATTAAACGATGGGGCTCTTAAGTCTGGTCAATTCTGGATTAATGTCGCACTCTCCTGAATGCATGACTTTCTTATTTCATGATAGACTGGCACACAAGTAGAGGACCCAAGCGAAACAGACAGGGCAACATAACATTTCAGTAACTGAACACAAAGCATTGCTCTTCTTTAATTTTGCTCACGTAAATTCTTATATCTGTTTGTAGATAGCAGTTTGCGGCACTAACCTTGAAGTCGCCCCATGTCAGAGTCCTCAGATTCGCTCTCCGAAGTGGCCATTGCAGTAGCCCCGGCTGAACTTGAAGCTTCAATTTAAAATACAAAACATCTACATTTCCAGGCAAGTGTTTATCAGTAAACAGTTTCATGATGCATTTACTTCCTTCGTAGGAAATTACCTTTTTTCTCCAAAACAAACAGAAACTATACTGTATCAATAAATGCAGCACAATTTTTTACAGGTGTAATAGTTTAAATGACACAGGGTTTCTTCAGGGTTGGTAGATGTCCAAAAAAGGAGTAATACTGAAGTACTTTTTTTTTTTTATTTAATTGGCGTTTTATGCCACACTCAAGAATATTTCACTTATAAATACGACGGTAGCCAGCAATATGGTGAGAGGAAACCGGTCAGGGCCCGGGGGACACCCATGACCATCTGCAGGTTGCTGGCAAACCTTGACACGTACGGTCAGAGACAAAGTTGAACTCACAGTGACTGCACTGGTGAGAAGAAGCTGAGTGATTGCAACGCACTGGGGCCCTAACCGATGAAGTACATCAAGTGACAAAGCTGTACTCACTGGCACCCTGAGCGACCCCATTATTTTCCTCCCCAGGAGCACCCCTTCGTGTGTTCCCAGCACCGCTCTCCTCCCCTGACATCACGGTGTTAGGGTGCAACTTGGACGACCCTCCACTACTAGTGTTGTTAGGCTGCGCACCCGGCACCTGGCGTTTGGGCACAGCCGTGGAACGCCGGCCACTGCAAAAAGAAAACAAAAAAAATAAGAACCAATGGCTGAGTTATTTTGAGTCATACTATCTTGTTTTGTTGTTCTCTTTATTAAAATTATCATAATTATATTAGTGTCATTGTTCTACGCTGTGTCTGCCAGTAAAAGCAACAACTTAATAGCTGGGACATGGGTTGAAGAAAGAAGTTTTGATACTTGAATGTGTTCTTGACAAAAATACTTTGAGAGTAAGACTATGAGAAGGAGTATTTCTACTGGCTTACTTAATATTTCCTTTCATTTTGGTCTTTTCTTGGGGTGGTCACAAGGCCTTGCTAAAAATTCAAGTGTCAAGTAAAGTGTGTGCATGTCCTGAAGACTACATGGACATGCTCAAATACAAAGCTAAATCTACTGCAGCACATATACACATCACTTTTCTCACCGACATCATCTCGGTGTACATTTATGCCTTTTGTCAATAAAAATTTTATCAGTGCTGGAGGCTTTGTACAGCTATCAGTGAAATCAGCATTCCTACATGTAAGTTGTGAGAAGCAACATATACAGTAGTTAAATGTGGTGCATGTACATTAAATGTAATGATTATATGAAATCACCTGTATGTAGAAGTAATTTAGAACACTGTCACAGATTGTGAAACATTCCGATTACAACAACTGTATTTCCCAAAACTAATGGCCCACATGTACCACATAGATAAAACACATAACTGCCCGTACATGTACATGTTATCAATTAAATTTCTAATTGCTGTATCATTTTACACTGTCAAGGTGTTTAAATGTGATTTTCATGTGGGAAAAACTGGTTAGGGGTGGGGGGGTCATAAATACTGCAGAGATGCTGTTATCATGTTTTAACTATGGAAAACATGATACTTCCTACAGGGCCCTAGTGATACTCACACTACATCATTAACAGGATGGCCACATGTATTTAATGTTTTTGTTGTGATGAGATGCAAAAACCACATCAAGAGGATGCTGAGTATAATGTGAAACAAAAAGTGTGCCTGTCATCTTCAAATAACATTCATGTACAACTACAAATGCATATTTTTACCTAACTGAAATCCGAGTAAAGTACCACATGGCAACTGATGACACCTGGATTTGGTAGTAAGGCTAGTGAACGGATAGCCTCCACCAAACACATGAATGAAAAACTTCAGCACAAGACATAAATCACTCGAAGTGACTTGAAATTTGGTCCATGACTACTTGACACCAGTAAAAATATTTTATGACATTTCTGCAGTACTTTTTGAGATATGACTTTTTACCTTAACATTGGTTCTAATACACAAGAATCATGAATTATGTGACTGAGTCATTAACATGGACATATGGCATCAACCACTGATCCCCTGCTCCCCCCCCCCTCCCATTTTACTGTGCTTTACCTTAAAGCAAAACCTGAGCTCAATACACACAGTACTTTTAAAGATACACTAACCACCCCTCAAATGTACCTAAACATTGCCTTAACTATTACTGGACCCCAACTCCCCGGCTATGACAAGCTATGTCTTTGTACAGGCAAGCTCAATATATACTTAGAGCACAGCTTATGTCAAACACAGAAACTAGTGCTCCGCCATAGAAGGCTGTACATTCATGGATCCATTCACTTATCTCAACGATAACACATAAACCAGTACATGTCTTCAATGCACAATGTTACTTTATTATATAGCATAAATGGGTCATCTATAGGCCAACATGGCAAGGTATACAAGTCAGCCAGTGGCAAAAACATCGCACAGAACTATAAATATAGGAGTCACCAGAGGAGGTCTACAGATATACAGCATGTACATCTTCATTTAAGTCTACATGCTTCACTTCTCTCCACACAAGATCTCACCTTACAAAAGTACGTCAACACTTACGCATGTACCCATATATGTAAATGTCTGTATAAGTCCAGGATGTACAACGCACTTCTCATAAGGTATGAGAATGGCTGCTAAAAAAAAGGTCTGAATATGAAATGTGCTTGCGTCTGGCTCGAGCGCATTTACACGTAATGGGGAGGGGGGTATCTGAAAGGGGGGCACTGAACCTCTCTCTGCCACAGAAAATTTTTTAAAATCATAATATTTCATATATCCACATATGACGAGAGGTCAGTATTTTCACAATCAATTTCAGTATCAAGTGTCTTTTGTGCTGACCACTAGGCCACGGTTCACAAGCTGTTCAGTTGCATGTTACACAGCAGTTCAGTCTGCTAACTGATTGCATGTGACTCCAACGCAACTTTAAAATGAACAGTTGAAAAAAAAAATCGAAAACAGCTGTAAAGTGCATTTCACTAGGTATTTTTAATTATGTAGGCCAACATGTTCTTCAGTTTTCCAAATGTAGGATTGTACATTTACATGTAATGTAGAAACAAAGACATTAAATACACCTGAATACAACAGATACAGATTTATATGATACTAAAACATCTGTTCATAGAAATTAAACCACATCTTATGGCCTCAGAGCTGACATTATGTTCCCACTCACTTATGAATGCTGCTGCTGAAATCTCATGAGTTTTCTCAAGGCAGTGGTTGAAATGACACACAGTGGCCTACATATCAATGAGCTAAATGTAGTCGCATTCTCAAGCAACGTGCACACTTTTCCCATTACTTTTTCTACGCAATGGGCAATGTTTTCTGTTTACAATAAAAGATCCATCAAAATGCAAAACTTTTCCAGCAGGGGAACACTGTCTGGCGATATAATAGTATAACGGTATAATTTCGCACCACCAGCGTGCAATAGAGAAATGATACTTTAGACATATCTGATTTATCTGATTTGACGAAAACAAAATCCAAAGACATCAACCACTGTTCGGCACAGAATTATTAATGTACCTGAAACAGGATGCTTTCTGCCCTTGAATTTTCTGCTTCTGGTTTTACGACCACCAAAAACTTAAATGCTCTTGTTCACATAGGCTCATGTGCACACAGAAAGAGTACACAGTTGTGCATCGCGCAGACTTTCAACGGTGTTGTGCGTTGCGCAGTCTTGCATCGGTCTTGTGCGTCGCGCAGTCTTGCATCGGTCTTGTGCGTCGCGCAGTCTTGCAATCGGTCTTATGTGAGCAAGGTGCCGCCGATTGCAACAGCATGACTGGTTTATGGTACTATAGGATTTTCAACACAGAGATGGTTGAAGTGATGAACACTCAACGTGAGTAAATACATGTTTGTCACATCAATTATTAAATGCTGGCTCTTCTTGCCAAACTGAGCCCCCCCCCCCCCCCATTTTCTTCTCACATTTGCATAAATCCCAGAAATGATCTTTTCAGCCAAAAAAAGACGAAAAATTCTCATGTCTGTCTGAAAAAAGGACAACAGTGCCAATCTTCATTTCTACTTCTGCAGATTTTCCATTAATTTTCTTTCCGTTTAATTTTACTCGCAGCAGACATGGATACAAAACCTCTCCAGTCTCAGGCTCAGTCTCCACTTAGAATACAGGATTCAGCCTTTTGTACACTTCACAGTGTGTAAGAAAAGAGTACAGATCTATGTATAGCTGGTGAAGACTAAACATGTCGGACTTACATGGAGGTCACGCCTGGCTGGAGACAGCTGATGCACCACAAATAGAGAAGCATGAAGCATGAACTGGATGTGATGCTCACTAATCAAGGTTCACACCCCTGAAGGGTAAACACCCTCTTTTCCTATATACCTGCGATACATAGGTAATTAATCTCTACTGGTATAAATGAACACAACGATACTGTATGGTGCTCATCTACTGAGTGGTGCCCAGGAAGAGATCTTAAAGCCCAGACCCGTGTTCTTTGCAACAGCTATGAGGACATGCAATTAAGGGAGTCCACTATAAAATATAGTGGATATTACAAGGACTAAAAATCACCTATTGCACTTTTGACGACTTCACAACTGCATGGTTTTAAAGTTCATTTTACCACTTTTGCCATGAGAAACAGCTGCAAAATTTTTTTTACAGCTAAAGATTCACATGCATGAAAAAAAAACCAGAAGTTATATGGCAGAGGTGTCTCAGCAAGATAAAAGGTAAGAATTACAACCAGTATTTAACATGGCGACAACTTTTGGGGGTTATCTATGGAGCTTTCTCAGGTGGAATGCAGACATGCACACCATATTGGTGAAAGACAAATCATCTCCAATGAATGTTAAGACTATGTGAATTTAGTTTTTTTTCTTTGTTGTTTGGCACTATACTCAACAATTTTTCATTTATATAATGGCTTTCAGTTTTAAGGATGGAGTAAACTGGACTGCCCAGCATAAACGTAAACAGCTTTAGGCAAGTTACTGAACTTTTCCACATTCTGGTGGAAGACAAGTGGTCCCAAGTAAACTTCACTGACTGCGTAAATGGCAAAACGGTCACTGACTGCGTAAATGGCAAAACGGTCACTGACTGCGTAAATGGCAAAACGGTCACTGACTGCGTAAATGGCAAAACGGTCACTAACTGCGTAAATGGCAAAACGGTCACTGACTGCGTAAATGGCAAAACGGTCACTATGTATGAGAATTAACCTGCTCAGTTTTCAAAGCCGAGAATGAGACCGCCTGTTGTGCAGTTTATGAAAAAAACTTCTCAAAGCTATTTAACTTACGCAGATAAAGTGAAGTTATATCAATGTTTTCATGACACAAATTAAGTTTGGCCTTCAGAGATATTCTAATCATTATCCATTTTGTAGTGCTGATGTACAACAGTCCAGCTCACTCAAGTGTTAAGATACAGAAAACAGGCTATCTGACCTACAAATCATTTTTTCTCAGCAGTTCTACATTTGTTTAGAAATCACTGTCTTTGTACTCTTGCAAAGAAAAAAAGCCTTAAGGTCTGGTTGTATTTCTAAAAAGCCTTGGTTTTTCTCTACTCATACCTAACACCTTGTATGCATTATATGACCACACAATGCACATCACGTAAATGATATATGTGTGTGTTATCTTCTACCATGGTACTTCTGTGTAGTAACTTCAGCAACGTGAAATGACTGTAAATCTTCAACTTTTTCAATCATTAAACCTGCTTTTTAAGGGTAATTTAAGCATTCAGTTATTGTGAAAATAAATTCAAAAATGACTGTTTGTGTCACCATAGGTATAAACTTCCAAAAACCATGAGAATTATTTCTCCACACCCTGCAGTTCTCCATTAAACTACTGAAACATTGCCTTCAGCCGTGGTTGAAAAAGTTGAACAATTAAGGAAAGTAATATGTAACAGACTTAACCATTCACACACAAGCTCTGAGCTGTTTGCTTAAAATCAGTTTTTTTTTTCTGTTCAAAGATATTTTTTAACATAAAGTCATGAAGCTGAGAACACTACTTTTCAACAAGTTATCCATAAAATAACTTATAATATACACATATCTGAAGTAACAACATCAGATGTTCACAGCATTGCTCTGAAGCTGAGCAAAAGACATGAACTTAATTTGCAAGAACTATAAATAGCCCCCCCCCCAACCCAAATAATGTTTGATAATACTGACAAAGCATTATGAACACAACTCCCCTCCACTCGGCCACACTTTCTTGAACCTTAAAAATAACCTAAGTACACCAGATCACAACAGGCTCCAAACCTGTTAACCATGAGGAAACAGAAGACACACCCACCAAACTCACTGATCAAACTAAATAATACTGAGCACCTGACCTCAAAAGCTTTGCAGTCCACATCAGATATCAAAACACCACCGTCACTGCAACACATATGACCTGTTTGGCTGTCTACGTATTTCACCTGCCCTAACTTCCTGTTTCCTGTTTGACCTGTTTCTATAGTGCAAAGGGGGGCTATCTGCATAAACAACGCCAGCAGTTATCTCCCCTAAAACCTTTAAACGTACATGTATCATGTTTAACATTCTTCCAGAGCAATTTGAGAAGAACATATGTACAGTAAGACTTATGGCCCAAAACACAGTCATGAAGGATCAGTTCACCTATCTACCATTCTGGAACTATGACATGTCTTAAAGCTACATTTATGCTTTAAGAGTGCATAAGCTACACTGTCATTCTCCATGTGTTATTAACTTTGATGAAGAATTATTACTATGTTATAATTTTGAAGACCTTGGAGGGAACAATTTCTGAGCAAACTGGGGAACAATTTCTGAGCAAACTGGGGAACAATTTCTGAGCAAACTGATCAAGTATTCTTTTTGAAATAATTACATCATATTTTGTAAGCAACAATTGGCAAAAACAATTGATCTTTATATTTTCAAAAACAAAAAATAAGACGTGCTTTTGTTGGTGACAAATTTGAATATTACTTTACTGGCGAAAACATGCATTTACCCAAAAGGTGAAGCCTTGACTTGTGATCGATTTAATGCAAAGTCACCAACTGCTTATTACACAGAAAATCATCTAAATACATGCACACTTTATTTCCTTGTCCCGTAAATTGGTCTTAAAGGTGACTCTTGCACAATTGAGTCCGAGATTTGCCTCTGAGTGGAAAGTGCTGAAGCACTGAATGGAAAATACTATCACACAGACAGTATACATGTAGGTTGTGGACAAACTATAAATTTCTACACTTACATGTATTTTACACCTAAGATATAATATGTCAGACTTGTGTCTTTGCCCACACTTACTACCCCACCCACCCGTCTTCCCTCAGATTACCAAGGTGAAAACTGCTATTATGAGACACTTCCAGCAGCAACAGCTCAAACGCATGGTCGTTGTGCCAGCTTGATTTCATATATTGTACAGAAAAGTCCTAACTGTATGTTGTGGTATGGCATACATGTAGCACTAAGCAAAAGATTGGGGCTATATATTTTTGGGACTGAAGTTGGCAAATTTACAACATTTGATACAACAGGAAAATCAATGTGCTCGTGTTACTATGACCAGGTGTACGGCAACATATATATTAATTCTGACAGGGATGGAAAATCGTTAAATTGTTTAGCCATTGTCAGTTATGTTGCTTATCATAATGAAACAATCGAAACACTCCAAGCCTTGTGTAGTCAACCACAGTTCATTTATTATAACTGTAACATGGAGAGTGATCAGGACTCAGAGGTCCTTGTTAGTCAACTCTCCATCCCAATCCTAACTTGTCTGTCTGGTAGAGAACACTGTTTATATGTAATCTTTAACAATACAAAATTTACTTAACCAGGGGTAAACATCTGGTTGTCTTGATGAATACAAGCTATTGTGAGCATGATCAAGTACAGTAGAGACAGTCTGTGTTAATCCTCTTAATCTATAAACAATAGTCTTTGTATAGTCACTTTCAGATAGTTGGTAGATTCAATGTTGCATACTGATTTCAACATAAACTAATTAGGTACTGTTGTGACTGAGGTGTAGGTAATCTGTATAGCAATTCTTTGACTGGTCATATTACCTAAAGCATGTCTCTTGTCTAAAAGGCTACCCCAAGCATACAGTACATGGAATCCATTTCAGAAATACTATCACACATATACATGTACATATAATTTAATTTCTCAGGCTTTCCTTGTTCTGGCATTCTCTTGCTTACATGAAGCTGAAAAATGTAAACATTGGTTGATGAAGTAGCTTGGTATACAAGAGCAAAACTGGCATATGTAGGCCTATGTTTATCCACTGGATACACCAAATACGTTTTTATTTAATTCATACCCAACTGATTCGATTTGCACTCAGCTGAAATAAGACTTTCCAATAACATGCAGAGTTATACTTGAATTGAAATCAGTGGCACTGAACAGTATTCTTTTTAGTACACTGCAACACTGAAACGAATCGAAAATCACATACAGAGTGTAGATTTAAAAAAGAAATTTTGCTTGTCAAACACTTAACATTCAATTATAACATAGGTAACATTTGGATTCTGTTTCTTGCTGACGCTGGGGGACCAAAGAAAGCTGAAGGAAGGCAGTTTGGTTTAGAGCTATTACCACACATAATGTACTTGAAGCAGCAGTAGCAGTTTTATGTGTATGCATGTGTAGCACAAGGTTTTTAGTACACTATCTACTGCAGGGTCTTCAAAGAAGTCATTTTTCCAACAATTGACAACTGCCCTCAGGAGGAAATTGAGTTTTTCTTTTGACCAATATTGACCATTTTTTTTTACTTTGACCCAAATTTGGTACCCTAATTGAATATTTTTGTACTTAACCATTCCTCATTAATTGAAGTAATTATGACTGCCTGTACATGAACTCAACCTGGTCATCAACCCGTATGATATTACCAACTGAAAACAAGTGTCAACTGCAGCTGTCGTTATTCAAGCTTCCTGACATGAACAATGTTGAGGTCCTTAAAGACCTGCCCAGGAGCTTACGGTCAAGATAATCTAGACTGTACTAAAACTACAACTCTATGCAGTTCGTGTTAAGACACTTTCAATAATATTCCAGTCATAAATTATGGTACAGTGTCCATGCCATAGTGGATTAAGGAAACTGTAGCTGTGAATCTCAGCCAGTCAAAAGACATGAAAAAACGGTTGAAAAATTAGGGGAAAAAGCATAAAAACACAACAACAACAACAAAAAAAAACAGTTGAGGCAGAGCATAGGTAATTAATAATCATGAAACAC
Organism: Acanthopleura granulata; assembly: GCA_016165875.1. Classification (NCBI taxonomy): domain Eukaryota; kingdom Metazoa; phylum Mollusca; class Polyplacophora; order Chitonida; family Chitonidae; genus Acanthopleura; species Acanthopleura granulata. The sequence continues at coordinate 2,490,643 of JABBOT010000011.1, forward strand.
TTTACATGAAAATACTAGAAAATAATAACAGATGTCGATGAATGTTTTCTTATCTAAATTTCCTCTTGAAGTATTATCCTTACTTCTGAAAATAGAGATAACAGCTCATACATGTAACAACAGTATAAAATGTATGATGATTAAAAGGAAAGACCTCATAAAAATAAACTTAGGGTAAATGAAAAGACCTTTAAATACTGTATCTGAAAATACCCTCATGGTATTTTTACGATTTTTTTTTCACCAAAATAAACACATTCAAATATTTTGACAGTATGGTAGGTTTTATGGACCATATTGATAATGTAGTTCACCAGTAACGTCACACCTCTTTGTATACCTTCATGTTCAGCTCTGAATACTGTTCTTGTAAAGAGTACTCCTGTAATGTCTGCCTGTGTATGGAAATGCTTCTATGACATTAAATTTCTGCTTTAAGACCACAGAAAAGTCGGCATGACTGGTGAACCACATCATCAATATGGTCTATAAACCCACCATACAATCAAAACATTTTGCGTTATTTTGGTGCAAAAAAATCTAAAAAATTCAGAGAAGGCATTCTCAGATACACTTTTTAATGATGTTTTCACTTACTCTAAGTTCAATCAATGTCGGTAAATCAGTAAAAGTAGAGCCTCAATCACCCAGATGGTGGAATTATATTTTCATAATTACAGGTATCTTAGAGTGGCTAGGGATTTATAGAGATTAAGTACACTTTTATGTTATGTATCAATGACAACTGATCGACACCTGTTGCACCACCATTACCGCAGGACTTCAACAGCTTCAAATCCTGTCTGGCACACATCTTTTGGCCAAGGACAACAGAAAACACACACTTAAAATGAAGAGGTGGCACAAAATGGTTATGTCTGGAAAAATCTGTAAGCCATCCATCATAGTTCGCACAATCAAAAAAAGATACTTGGAGATCTAATTGCAAACTATGACAGTTGGCTTGGCTATGTGCATTCCAAATTGCTGCTAAAAGCACCACCTGGCGTCAGAGGGGAGGAACCAGCTCATTCAGCCTCACTACAGTAAAGTAGAAAACACAACGATCTGGAAGCATAGGAATAGGTCAAGTTTATTCCACGGATTGGTAGAGACCAAAAAAGCTTATTGTTTGCCATGTTCGATTTTACATGTCCCTTTGACGCCAAAAAAGCCTTCTTAAGTCAAATATCAATGCAGCTGATCATGGAGATTTCAATACAAGGGAGATAACTTGTAACACACACAAACTGCTTCAGCATTCTGGAGATGTTCAAATTAAATTTATGTAAAATTTTGAATATTTCTTTGTAAAAACAACCTAAATTGAATAAATGTAACCATGCAATGAGTTTTCATTCGATCCACCAATCCCATACTGGTCTGTGCAGACGACTTCCATAAACCCTTGTATACAACTTTCTCTAATTTGGACAGAAAAAAAGAAACTATTATTTATTAAAACCAGGTATCCTCACCCTGCCCTCAGTCCCCCACCAGAATGGCCATGTACCTTGTTAAGAGAATACATACGAGGTACAGTAGGCATGTTAAGCTGACAACAAGGTACAAGGTTGTCTAGTGAGGGGCTTCCGGACTCTTGATGGAAAACTGTATACTGTCCTGGTGGGTTTTTTGTTGCTTGTCGCAGTGGCATTCTTCAACTAAAAAATTAAATTGAATTTCACTACATAGCTGTTTGCTTATTTACAAGAGTGAGGATGCGAGTATTGACAACAGACCAATGTATGTAGAAATCCAAATATCATGGTTGCACTGAGTGCAATGATACATGTATGCAAATCCTTTTTTCCCTAAACCTCCTTTTCATCACACTACTCCACTGTTTTTTTTTTTGGTAATTAATTTATTAATGAATTTTATGAATGAAACATACACATGACTGGTGTGCTTGAATCATAAAATAGGAATAAAGTTCTAACTATGATCAGAATTCCCCATCACAACAAAAAAAAAATGCATAAAAGTACATGTGCTTTTGTTTATTATTTATACATCAGTGAAGTCTCAGTATCACATTTTGATATTTTACACCCAGATGTCATGAGGTCAAAAAAGAAACATTTTATTTTATAGTTTCAATCTGATCTCAGGGAAATGATATCATAATGCAAGTTTAGTCAATTCTCAGGTCAAGAGGAAGAAGCGACGTCATATAACATGTCATGTCCACGACCTCACCCTCTAAGCATGTCTGTGACAGGCTACGGCTGGAAAAAATGCCAAACGCTCTTTAAACTACACAAAATCATGACATTGTTACTGTATAAATAATAAATAGAATATAGCACATTAAAGGCTTCTCGTCTTGTGGGTTATCATTTCCACCTCTCACTCGAACAATATTTATGGTATTCAACCTTCACTGTGCAATATCCTCTGTGTATACACCTAAGATACCGAAATAGTGGGGGCTAGATATCTCTGAAGTTAAGACAACATTAATTCTGCCTGGTTAGGTGCAGAAAGCTATAAACTTGAGCCCTGGTTACACTCAACAAAGAAACTTTAATGATGGCCTATGTTAAAGCTGGATACTCAACCTCTCACATAAATGGCATGTAAAGAGATTGTAAGTCTGTTCTGGTACTGTCAATAGGGTAATACAATTCAGTCAATATATTAATGATCTCCCCTGAAGCCCTCCACTAACACGCATTTATAACCAATCATAATATAATACTCGAACTAAAATGAAAACTGAATGAAATACAAAAGATATCGTAATATTTCAAGGGATATATGGTAAAATGATTCACGCTTGTGCCAAATGTATCTAAATTATAACAACATACTAATCAGACTCTGCACAGATGTATATACCCCATCATGATCTTACGCCTTCCCTTGCACCAGGACTGTTTCCTGTTCGAACTGTTAACAATTAACTATGATGGACAAAACCTTCACTGCTGCTGTAAATATCGCACAATCACCCATCATGCAGTATTAATATGGATTTAAGACAATGAGTGTGCTTCTGTGTAAATATGCGACCTGCATTAGATGCAAATAAAACAAACGATGTTACCTTCACAGAGGTAAATGTATGGATTCGGTAACAACATGGGTAAATGCATGGCAAGAAAAATATCAGGGGGCAATTACAATTTGTACCTATAACCTTGTTCATGTCGGTGAACACTAAGCCATGGTGAGTCCCATAAATTAAAATATAACATAAAATATGACCAGCACAAATTTTCTAATCAATGGCTAAGAAAATGTGTAAGGGCAGACAACTCCTAAAAGAGATCAAAATGTGGAAAAATAACCTGTTCAGTCAATTTGGACACTTCGTGCATGTTTCGAGAACCTTTCGCCAGGTAAAAGCTGAGATATGGTACGCACCAAGTTCATGTCAGAGGAGCAAAACAGAAGCACAAACAACTCCTAAAACCTACGCAAGTGGGTAAACACGACTGGACCATGCACCACTTCAGGTCATTTTACACACTCTGAGCATGAGAATCTTATGCCAAAGAACCTCCGAGATGTGCCCAACACAAATTTGATGGTTAGATGAGTGGGACAGACAAACAGACAAGTCAGATTGAAAAAGCGATGCAGAATCGCTACATATCACCCATCATTAAGGTGGACATGATAAAAGGTGTTCAAGTTCACATATCCCGCAACAAAGTTATTTTTTTCTTTTCTTCAGACATAGAATGGCAGGAGCTGGAATCTTTTGTATTATATATATCCAGAAGGTACATACAATAAAGTTTATAACTCTACATGTAGGTTTGCTGACAGTGCTTCTTATATCAAAAGAAACAAAAAACACCGTTCAATGTACATTGAACCCCTCGGCCTTAAGCACATGTACATGTAAAATGTAATGATACAAATTCCAAGAGGTATTATGTATAATACCAGCCATTCATAAAATTTTACTTAAATGACTGTAGTAACACTGAAAAGGTCAAGGTCGTCCAAAATCAATAGGGTTCTTAATCATGCTGGAGTGTAGGTATGGTATAAGTTGGGTGAACTTGGGCTCAAGTGTTCTAGAGGTAGAGCATTTAGAAGCCTTTAGTCAAATTTATATTAAATGAGCCCTGTGACCCTGAGGAAATCGATCAAGGTCGCTGAAGAGGTCGTTGACAAGGATATGGACAGACAGGTGGATGGACCCTGTGACAATATTCCTTGGCCAATATTGCCCTGGGGGTAAAAAGAGCAGCACCAGGAGGTGGTAGACCAGCTGTTATGACTGATGATGAAAGTTAACTACATGTATAAACCCAACTGGCATGGCCGAAGTCTTTCGAGATCACACTAGTTTTGGAGGAGACAGGGTGGGGGCTCTTCTGCCCATCAACAACAACAGTACTGTTAGCCTCCGTGAAATCATGGTAGTTTGCGAGAGCTCCCACCCTGTCTCGTCCAAAACCAGCTTAATCTCCAGAGGCTCCTGCAATGCTGTTTTGGCTTATTGAGGATGGCTTCACAAAATGTTTACTCCAGGGAACTTTCCATTACATGTATTTGTATCGTTTATCTCACACAGACCAGCATCTGGCAGACTTACACGTAATGTGGTTGCTGACATTTAATCTGAACCACCTCTGAATGAACCAACTTCGACACCTTAATTTGTGATATGCATGAGTGTGCGTGGTATCAAATGTACTCAGGCTTCATCAAGCACAAGACAGGTAGTTTTAATGTGTAATAACATGTCAAACATATGAGTAATATATTATGAAACAAACTACTTTTGGCTGTTTGACAAAAGCAGAATTTCGGTCATATGTATACATGTACGTATACATGTGTCACATTAATTTTCATCTTTGATGATCCTAAAGAAAACCAATCACATTGAAGGGAGTTCAGAGAAATTTACTATCACGTAAAAACACAAAATTGCACGATACCGAATGTGACATTTTCTCAAAATGCATAAGCTGGCCAACTGAGGAAATTACAACTTAATGAGGTTGAATTGCTTAGGATGAAACTTTGCGACCTACACTAGAGCCTATTTCAATGTGTGTGCATCTCAGCGTGTGACCTCACTCAATGAAATATACACATGAATATGATCACAATGTGTGGCTGAAGCAGAGAATAGCCTAAAGCTTAACACACACAAGAACTTAATACCCAAGTCAACTGTGCACTGTCGTGTCAGGTCCTATTGGGGCTCTAGTATGCGAAATAACCACGTAACCCAACTGAACTGTGGCCCAGTATTATGGCAGTGAATTTTGAAGTCCTGTGGCCATCAGTGACTGAGACCAACTATGTACTACCAGTCAAGTTGAGTTGGGTTTTATGTTGAGCTTAAAGAAACTGTTGACACATAACAGCAGCCAAGCCTGCAATACTCGAGGGGTATGAAACTTGTGGTAAAAGTTTCCTGCAAACAGGACTTTTAGACTTTGTTCAGGGGTTTTTACAAAGATTGAGTAATGTTTCGTCATAGACATATGTGTACAGTAAATGTTGTCATGATAATTATATTTGACTTAACTTACACCCAGTTTGTAAAATGGACCCCACACAGCATTTAATGTCCACAACCACAATAACAAGAACTCTACAACTCACCTATTACTACTGGCACAGGATCCCGTCCTGGTGCGGGTGCTCCGTCGCAAGCCCTTTAGCTCCGACGGATCAGAGGTCTTCGGCGGCTTTGTTTTCAAGCTTCCTTTACCAACGATGTTAGATTTCTTGGTTCGCGTGGCCTTTCCAAGGCCAAGTTTCAGTTTCTTGACAGGGACAGAGGGGTTGAGGTTATTGGATGTGGTATCGGTTCCCTTTCCCTGTACTTGGATTTCCGGCTGGTGATTCACCTCTGGTTTTCCTACAATGTTAATGTCCTTACTCCCCTGCTCCTGCACAGAGTTGTGAACTCGCTTCAGATTGTGTTGGCTGGCCTTGCCCTTAGACGAGGCCTTGTCTTTGTAGTATGGCAAGCCTGCTACAATGTGAGCATTGGCGTTCGACCTCAGATTACAGCTGGCAGAATACAACGGCGGAAAACTCTCTAAGGGAAATTCCTCCGTTGGTGTACAGCTGGCAGAGGTTGTACTGTTTGACCTAACACTACCTTTGTCAGACGACACAGAGCCTTTGCTCCGTTTAACTTTCTTACAATCACTGGGCTGCTCACTTTTCACAACGTCCACTGAGGAGGCACTTTGTTGAGCTTTGCGTTTAGTCTTCGCTGTTTTACTTCCCTCAACTACTATATCGTTGACTATATTATTGGAATTACTTAGCTCGGCAGCAGTCTTTTTATCCTTACGATTCTTTAACTTCCGCTTGAGATTTGCCAGTTGTTTCCCTCTCCTGGATAATTTTTGAGAGTCAGGGGAATTGCTGGGCAGAGACTTGGACGGAGCAGATGAAGACAATTGTGAAACACTCACAGAACTGAGGAGAGAAAGGAAAAAAAAAGGATATGATACACAATAATGGCATTTGAAGATCTCACTTATCTGACAGGAACATGTCTGATATATTTAATATCCTACTGAGGAAAGAAAGTTGAATAAAAATTTACTATGCTGTCCCAAACACACGTATGATTTATCAACACCACAAAAATAAACTTACCTCCATATCTAATAACCATGCTTCCAAATGTTTAACATACTGAATTCTGAGAAAAACTCACATCGCATTTCAGGCTATGCTCCACTATGCTGCTAAAGAGCAACTATGGTCAAATTAGCACCTGGTGCTTATTTCGTCTGTGGCTTAAATAGGTTATACAGTGTTGTTCAGCGTAAATCCTTTGGTGTGGATGAACAATAGCATTAGCTCTGATGCACTGGTCTGCCTTCGTATCATTTTAATATTTCCACCTGGTTTCCCTTGGAAATGAAGTACCAAACATTTAAAACCTGTTATCATAACATCTTGTTCTTGATTATCAGATCTGAAACATCAATGTACATGTATATATATATATGCAGGTGTACCTTAATGGCTTAGTGGTGGACTCTGCACTGGTACAGAGCTCTTTACATGAAGTTTGGCGGTGAGCACGTCTGCTGGACCCCCCAAGGTGATGTTCAGGTTGGTCGGCCATAGGCGACGTCCATGTGCTGGCTCATACCAGACACTACCAGTCCTGCAATCACATAAGTTACAGCCACATTTAGTCTAATATCAAGGTGTTTGTATTTCAGACAAGGCATGAAAGGTAACACTGGAGCTTGACAACTCACCACAAATAACCAGGAAAATCAGCGCAGGTTGACAACTTTGCATCTTGATGTATGTTGTTAGACACAGATTTAGATTTCACAGATTTCACACTTAATATTCACAAATATTTTTCAAGAAATTTTATACATCAGTACTTATTAAAGAATATTTAATATTCAACTGCTTCATTTCAATTTTAATCTTAATTTTACATCTTTCAGTGTATGAACTGTCAAATTTCTGGCAAGGATTCCATGAGATAAATTGTCACATCTTTTTCATTTTTTTTTTAAATTATTTCTTTTATATTTTTATAACTTTAATACTTCTTCAGAGAAACCTTAAAATGACATTTCGGACTTAGTGGCTTCATTTAGAAATTTATCAGAGAACACCAAAAAATTAGAGCCACACACTCACAGCAAACCATTAAAATATTCCCTCAGATTCTCAGTATAAAAAAATAATCTTTGGTTTGTCCCATTTCAACTTTAAAAGACACAAAATCTTTATTGCAAAATTCCACCCTAAAAATGAACCATTATACCCCATAAGCTGACAGTTTTACAATCTACTTTTAAATATAACCGCTTCAATTATTTTTCCTCTTATAACAAACCAGTCTATGTTCCTGGTAAAATAAGCAGACGCAGAGCACACATGTATTACCGCATGTCCATGTACGCACTGAAGGGTCACATGTGACAATGGGAAACTCACTATGATGGCTAAATTCCACCAGCTTCAGGCTGTGACTCTGAACTAGTAATACCTGCTTCCTAGTCAAATCCATACACACACAGTACACACATGTACATGAATCTAAATCTGCTAGTTCAACTGGCATGTGTGGCACTTACTAACTAACAAGTCTTTTTAATCCTTCTCTAATATCCTTGCACAAACAATGTCTCAATAGTACTGCAGGCCAGGACATGTTGAGACCTCCAAACTGGTGGATGCATTAAATCCTTGGACAATGCTATTATATTTAACGGCATGCTTTGAGACGATATAAAGACCAACTGCTGACACCAAAACTGTAATGCATCCCCATATTTGGCAGCAATTCATATCCTGCAGTGTGGTGTCACAGTGATTCTAATCAGTGTTATGTATTAACAGTTCAGAATTTAACCATTACCAGTTGGTGGCAAATTAAATCATCCTAATCTCCTTGAAACTTTGACTAGTGATTTATAGCTTATCTTTCTCGGTCTGACAAACCAGCTGATTGTAGCTCTAACAATATGCCAGTTAATATTAATGTTTCAGACATCCTGACGTTGTTAATACATAACAGTTGCTGCAATTCACAACGCCTCTCCATACCCCTTCGCACGCAAGCACATTCATACCTAAACACAAAAACATAATACTGAATCGAATATTATTGAAAATGAGATGTTTTCTGCAAATAATGGCCTCCAGCATACACAGACACAGTCAATGACTCAATGCATGGACAGTCTGTCCTACATTTACTAGTTGTATAGAGTATTTTAAGTCTCAACTTGCTCTGTTTAATGCATCAAGGAACCAATAATACATCGCAGGATTACCCTAAATCCTTATTTATAATATGCTTGAAAAATGAAAAGAGGAGCTGTAGTACTCACTATCAGAAATGGTCTGGTGTTTTATCAATTCTGACATCATCTGCACTACACAAATCTGACTTGGTCTTTGGTTTTTCAAGCTCATTGAGGACAGTGGGCCTTGTATGCATTCAAGTTGAGGGGGCAACACTGCAGGAGAGATCTTTACCCTCTACCAACCTAGCACTGCTAAGCCTGACATTACAAAACTGGACACAGACAAACTGACACATCTAAACTTATCCAACAAAGCTGTCATTTTTACACGAAACTTACACAATAAATGCAGTTATTTCAGAATGTCGGCCATATTGAATATATGTCCACAATCAACGGAAAGGAAGAACTCGAAGGAAAACATGCCTCGTCTGCAGGCAAATCAGTAAATTTAATCGCAAGTAAGACGTTACAAATTTACACAAGTTAAATGATTTGTAATTTACTTATGGTCTTTTGCCACACGCGAAACGGATGAACGAACACAAAGCAAAAACAGCTGCACGAATTCGCTAACGCAACACAGCAAGATCAATTTTGCAGATATACATCCCTTGGCTGGGCTTGTTCCGTTCCATCATTTTATGTACGCTTGTGAGAGTTATGTGGTGCACACGAGCAATTGAGACAAAAAAGGACCCACAAAACAGGCTATTCTGACGATGACCCATATATGTCAGTGTTCCCTGGCATGCTAAAGTCTCATTTTTCCCCATCTGTGTTTATGGCTATGCAGACCTATTTTATGCGTGGTAGGCTGTGGGTTGGTTTGTCTGCTCTACTGCCATTTGCAGCGTTCGAGTCACCCACATTCAGGACAAAATACTCGCTCACTGTCCTGTGTTTAGCATTTTTAACGTACCCTATAAGCTCACCAATCCTTACCATGCCAATCTGTTTCAATTGAAACCACCTCCCCTTACTGTGAACGCGATATTTCTGTCATCTTTTCGTCTGTTCCTGACCTTGTATTTACGTGTGTCACTATGAGTATATTCATCCGCCAGGCACTTATAGTTCGGTCGTGGCAGGAATTACCCCCCTTTACGTTGGCCCAAGCCTCCGGACTCTTGCACTCAAATACCTATATACATAAATGTGCATATATGAATGCCGAATACCTGAGCTTGTTCATACATAAACAAAAAATATATCACAGTACTAAGCACAATGAGCCTGATTAAGGTTAAGGTCCATGTTCATCTGATATTATACCAATTAGGCAATTATTTCAAAATTTATGTTTTAAATGTATTGGCGTAGAGCTGATTTTTGTATTTGCTTTTTTTAAAATACAACTAAACTATAACATGAGTCCTTCTCATATGTATTACTTAATTCAAAAGGGTGTGGAATTCATTCAGTTTAAAAAAGGCTGGTCTGTGGGGTATATAATTACAAAACCAATACTGTTATATGACCTTATGCTTCTTCGTCTTGTAATTTGTGAATGTAAACGTCTTTTGTGACAAAACTGAGAGAAGAAAAAATCCAGCGTGGATTTAATCTACTTTGTAAAGGTGTGGAAAAGGTGTGTTGTAAAAATGCCCCCTTTGTGAGCCGAGCCACAGGCCATCGGCCTACATGTAGGCCTACGTGTGTTTGCTCATGCGTAGATCGATATGTGCGCTTGCCAGTCTGACAAATGCTTGTGTTTGAAACGTATATTTGTACAAAATATTTTGCGGCAAAGAAATTATAATTCGGGTTTGATATCATGGTAAATCCTTTCTCGATCATGTATATATCGCCGTCTGTAATAGAGATTCCTGTATATGATTTTCTTCCGGATTCCATGAATTATACGAACCCGTAGACTATGACAGGAGTAGCATAGGCCTCATGCATGTGCACCTACGTGTACGTCCACATCGTCGAGTCACAATTATGCAATTACGATTATATTTTGTATATTGCGTAAAGGATACTCCGTGAAGCACCTTCAGAACAATGGTCGATGGTTTTACTCCGGATTCTCCGGATTTCTCCATTCCTGAACCTGGCCACGGTTATGTGAACAGTTCTTGAATATCGTTCTAAAAAGCAAACAAATAAACACTTAAACCCCATGTCACAGAAAGTCGCTCGATCGGTCTCCCTGCAAGTCCATACAGGGCCAAAAAATTTCCCATCAATGCAAGTATAATGTATTAAGTATGTCTCTTGTAAACGTCTATATCATATTTTTATATAAATACATAAAACTGTCTGTCAATTAATTCTGCAAGCATTCTTTCTACGCATAACTGAGCAATCATGACAGTATACAATGTTTTAAGAGTTTGACAATATAATGTAGCCGGAATCAGTGACGGACTGTGGACCGGTATAACATACAGTGAATATAAGGCTAATGCATGTCTGTATAGGCCTATTATCTGCGCATGTAAGCTTAAAACTCCGCTCTGTATTCTGAGTCTCTATGCTGTTGTATTGGCCCTAGTTCCCTCCCATTATAATTGAAGAAGTGTGATCAAGGTTTTACATGCTGTATTATTATCATATAGACTTTTTGTCTTATGTGCTAATCTGGACATTCATTAGGTACCATTCTGTTTGCGATTCAAAATCTAATGTTAACATCGGCATAGGCCTACAGGAATGTCCTTTGGATCTAACGCCTGACAAATTGTGGGGAAACAAACCACAAACGCCTGTTTAGTTAGGCCACAATATAGGGATTAGGACTAGTGTAGAAGGGTTACAATTTAACTGAGATCCTGGATTTGTGTCATACATAGCCTGGTGATAGTTACAGAGGCGCTTGTCTTCCAATCGCCAGAACACTCTGTACGAGGCGAGGGGTCAAATCCGGTCTTGAGCAGGAAATTTGCAAGATTTCCCCGCTCTTACTACTCGAGGAGCCTTGGTGACAATAATCTATCGACCACACGGTAGGCCTACTTGACACGTGCAAAGTTCCTCAGTAATGTAATTTGTCGAACTAAAAGGTTATTCGTTAACCCTTCGCACTCCACTTTCCTGCATGAACGTGTCATAAAGCTGACCGAAATTGCATAAATGTGAAAATCCATGAGTATGGCGTTTAAATAACAATCAAATCAAATACAGTAAATTAAATTAGTTGATTGGTCTCCTGTTCCGAACTGAGAAAGCAAGTAAGATTCTATATATAGTGGAAACCGTATATGGATGTTCCCCTGCGATGCACGGGTGGAAAGAAATCAGAAAAGCCTTGACAGGACCATATGTAATGCAGGCTTCTGTGGAGAAGCTAATCAGCTTAGATGTTCAAATGGAAACAAGACATGTTCCGAGGAAACCACTTGTGTTATTATATCCCCGAATGAAATGAGAGTTGGGATTTGAAGAAATGTCTGGGCAAAACGATTTAAGCCAATGCACGGCCAATGGTCGCCGAAGCTATGTAGTGGATGTATATGTCTGTATCTATAGGATTGAAGACATGCGTGAAGGATTGTTGGATTAAACCGTGTATAAACATAGGTTTACAGCTCAAAACAAGGGGGAGAACTCTAAAGATCTCCAGATATTATAGAAATAAAGCAAGTCTAGGGGGAATAAACAGAATATTCGTCGTAATCAAAAACATTGTTTCGTGGTGATAACTAAGAATTAATGCATATCGTGGATGGGGAAACCATACAATGTCTAGATGAAATGGTACACACAAGAATCAAGACATGTCGTATGTATCCTTATTGGTTTCTTATGTTGTAATTTTTGAGTCATAAGACGAGGAGCAGCCCTTAAGTATATATACCGTGTCCATTTCGCCAAAGCACTGCCGCCACTAGACCATCATGCCGAAAACCAAAGTATTCCAAAAGGAAATATTATGCAGGTAATTGTTAAAATGTAACACCAAGTAATGACTGAGTAGTCTAAGAGGTCGCGTACGAATGACTGTAGCAGAGAACCGTAGCCGTAAAATAGTGTACATGTAGTAAAGTTCGACTATCTTGTAATTTGCCTTCTCTGGGTATAGAGGTCATATATGTCTTACTCCAGAAACCATAGGCTTATGCACTAGGCCTAGAGTGTTGTGTCATGCAATGGATATCAAAATAAGCTGTTGAGTCAGAGATATATGGGGTCATGCTTGGGAAAATGTCATCCCTTGTTTGTTACTTCCCAACATTCGCATTGACTTGAGAAATTTCCACAACGACAAACCTTCTGGGGAGGAGGGGGGGGGAGAATTTGCTTTTCATCTTAAAGTGAGAGGAAAGATTAAAAAATAGAAAATCAAAATATGAAACGACCCAGGTGTCTTTCGCGAATGCAGTCGGTGTGACTTCAAGCCCGGTTCTGGCTGGCTTCTTCGATCTCCTGTCGCACGTGGGAAGGTTCACTAGCAACGGGCAGATGGCCGTAGGTTTCCTCCCACCACAATGCTGCCCGCCGCCGTATAGGTGAAATAGTCTTGAGTACGGCTTAAACACCGATCAAACAAATAAGTAAGTAAACAAACAAATAAATAAATAAATAGCTGACCGTATACAAAGCCAAGTATATCCTGACGCAAATGCTTAACAGCAGCAAACCTGGCTATATACATGTAGGGAAAGTTGTATTCTAAGTTGTTTTGGAAATATAGGCTTCTTACGATGTAATTACTAACCTGGAACGTCCATGGTGGTTGAACTGCGATTGTCATCAATGTTTTTGGTTTTCCAACCAGAGCCGCACAGAATGTATTTAATCTTCTTTTGAAATATGTGTCTTTACGAGGGGTCTTGTATATTTTTGCAATATGTTGAACCGATCTTGTTACAATTATACTGCAAAAATGTTGGCCTGAATGCCATTTGTATGGGATGTCATATATCAGCCACAGGATTTATTATGTTATACATTTTATATATTTTTTTGTGTTCATAATTTTGTTTTCATCATGTCATTTTTACGGCTCCGTAGTTATCTACGCAGTAACGATTGGAAAACAATCAACTCCCAAAAAGTAAACTCCAAAAACAACCCTATGGATGGTCGTGGGTTTCTTGAGTACGGCGTAAAACACCAGTCAAGTAAATAAATAAATAAATAAATAGATAGATTTCAAAGCAATGAACTCCAATCAAGTATACAGCCTGCTACGTTCGTGTCATACGCGGCACATATAAGCTGGATATGCTGCATACGGAACTGGGATGGGATTATAGGCAGTTATGTATACTGTAACACAACCACTCGCAAGACGTTTATTAGTGCATGTTAGGAAGGCATTATCCTATGAAATGATTGGCAAAATAAACTCGACAGAGCCAATATATTATTTTTTTTATCGAACTCGAACCAATCTAATTTTTTCAGAAATGCATATACAGTGAATATAGATATGGTCCCTCACAATTAATGTACGCCTGTAGTTGCCGAATATCTATGAATGAAGCATCATGAAGAGTCCTAAAAATTATTTTGGATAGTAATTCGTTTGAGAGGAGATCAAGCCATCAGTCTCAGAGTAATCGTCTGGGGAATATACGAGAGATATAGGCTCTAAATGTCCGTTTCGAGGCAAGCATCACACGTGCAAGCTTGAAAACAGTAGGATCTATCTGCGTTCAATATGTCTTAAAACCTCTTCTGGTAAATTCTGCCCATTAGTGATATAAGGGACTCATTTCAACACAAAGAATATTTGTCAACATTCTACCATGTATCAGTGGATCAATGCAATAATGGAATAAAGTGTCATTTACAAAAATCAGGATAATGTTTTCCCAAATTTGCTTTCAATAGTCAAATGAGGAAAGTGTTGGCCATCAAAAATTTAATGTCACATGCCTCCTTTTGTATAATTGTGCTGTAGAATGAGTCTGTTCAGAGGAAACGTAGAGATGTCAAATCTTTTGACCTTTTAGAAGTTGGACATCACGAGTAGGAAAACCTCCTAGGTTAAAATTAGATAGCCTTACAGGAAAACAGGCATTGTCAGATGTTTGTCCCGTGATGGCAGAGGCTGAAAGCCTCAACCAATTGGTCAATTAATTTTAGAGGAAACCCTGAAATATGAGACCTAGGCTTATATATGTCTCTTTTATTTCAGACATAATATAGTCGGAAAACCTCCCTTCAGTAAATAGTCCATAGAGGATAACAGGCAATGTCCTGATATACGTATACCTTGTGATGCATATGCCAACGAAAATCCTGCTTTGGTTCAATATTTTATTTATTTTGATTGGTGTTTCACGCCGTACTCAATAATATTTCACTTTTACTACGGTAGCCTTTGGTTAAATAGTCTCAACCATAGAACATGGTCACTGTTCCTCATGGGAACATGGCATGTCTCATAGGAGCCAGAGTTCAATGGCATGCGCCCGGCATCCTTGGGATTTTGTCGTAAAAGGCAATCATGCCTTGTCTCTTTAGGAATCTCCAACTCCCATTGGAATTAAACATAGCTCGGATTTTGAATTAGATTTTGAGGAAAGCATTGTTACCAGCGTAAAACCTTCCAACGACTCCTCAGGTTTTTTTCACAGAGTCAATCTGGTCTTGCAGTTATTGACCTGGAACGCCCATTTTGGTTGAATATGAATGTCGGTTTCAACGCTTAGGTTCAAATGCCATTACACGTGAGATCCACTCGTGTGGAATTAGTTTGAACACCATTCCATGTCTTTTTAGATCTTTCGCATGGCAGCCACATACATTCTCATATTTGGGGAATTAGTCTTAGAGGAAACTGCGAGAAGTTGTACTAGAGAGACTAGTGATACTAGATAAGGAAACTGTCTCGGTGGTATACCGTAATGTATCTCTTAACACATCTCCTATATGGGAGTCACACATCTAGGAAACCCTCTTTGGGCATTAATCTGATAGATACCATGTTGTGATTCTGCAGGCATTTCCCAAATGGCCTTAGAACCCATACATACTCTAAAGACCTTTATTGTGGAATTAATCAACATCTTTTTTATCATGGAAGTTTGGTAAACCCTTTTTGGGAGCTAGTTTGAGAGCAAACTAATGTCATGCCTTCTTAGATGTTTCTCTTGGAAGTCAAACATCATAGAGGACCCTGTCAGTGAATTGGTCTCATTATAGGAGGCACTGTCATATCCCCTTGGCACCTTCCTACAGACCAAGGGAGTGAGTTTGAAAAAGTCTCTTGGGGAAGAAGTCTTTAAGGAAACCAGTGTGTGCCTCGTGTAATATATGGTGGGAGTCAAATGTCATAGTCTGACGACCTCTCTGTAGGAATGAGTTTTTAGAGTAAACCATGAGTGTCACTTTCACCGTCAAGGGATCTAAGTATCAAATGTTTAAGAAACTGGATTTAGGATCAGTCAAATCAAACTTGTGAATGGGGAAACCTGGAAGTGTCAGATCTTTGGGAAACTGGTTTCACAATGGTTTAAATCAGACCTGTGATGAGGGAAACCTGAAAGTGTCAGACCTTTTGGAAACTGGTTTCATGATGGGTCAAATCAGACCTGTGACCAGGGAAACCTGAAAGTGTTACATCTTTGGGAAACTAGTTTCATGTTGAGTTAAATCAGACCTGTGACTGAAGAAACCTGGAATGGTTACAAATTTGGAGAAATGCAGTGATTTCATGATGAATCAGATCGGACCTGTAAAATAAACACACCAGGAAGTGTTAGCTGTTGAGAGACCTGTGTCGGCTGCAAGCATGCAGTATCTCTATACAGTATCAGTATTTCTAGCCTGTTAGATTAAAGAACGCATAACCTGACATATCTTTTAGTACCTGGAGATTTTATTCAGTTATTATATTTTACCTGACAGGAAGGAAGCTCTATACTATTACATAATACAGCATAAAACAGAGGCACAATTGTTTCTGAGATTACTATTACACGTACACACAAGAATATTGTTCTGTGGACGGAGGACATAATACCACCTGTATGAAAGTTCCCAATTTGAAGAGAGGGAAATATCTGATGTGAATGTGAAAATACACCTACACATACATGTATAACCTGTGGACGGATTTGCGGCTTTAAATGCATTGGGTTGCTGTGAAACCAAGGGGGACATTTACTTGACAATTCTGAGCAAAAGATAAAACTCTCAACTTTTTGGGAAGACAGCTACATGTATATCAAAAGAGGGTCATTTACAAAAGCCAACAGATGTTGCCATAGGTTCAAAATGCGACTGCTTTGCACCACGGGGCATCCAGCTGTTTATGGCTGCTGAATTACATTGACAAAAGTTCATGTCTGACTAGGGGCTAGCAAAAAATATTGGATAGGGGGCATGCTATTGGAATCAAAGCTATGGAATGAATGATTATGGCTTAACCCTACATCGGCAGTATCAGCCATATTGTGGTGGTCAAAGCTGTGGGGAATTATTGTTATCTTATTGTAAATAAAAATGTAATAAAGACATTTGCTTGAACCTGGGATTTCCTCTCTTCACTGCCAGCCAATCAGAGCAAATTCTGCTTCCCTTGAAGTCCCTCATATAAAGAAAAATGCACAACATGTATCAAAACATATGTCAAATTACAATAACATATTTTTCATTATCACCAACACGTGATCACTTCAATCTTGCATATCAAGGCATACGCTAATATGATACTTAAAAAAGCTCACTGAATTTCACACATTTGATAAAACAAATATAAAAATGGCTGAAGAATCACGAGTGCAGTTTTCAAGGCAACTGAAGCACTGGAATCACAGATTTAGCCAGCGTGGAGTTTAGTCTTACCCCATACTTCATCACCCCATACTCGAATACAGACTTGCATGGTCACTTTAACAGGATGAGCTATCCAGGCTTAAGAAACTGTTGATGTCTTTAATGGTGTCACCATCTGACAGACATTACCTGCACACCATACTGGTGGAAGACAAGTGGTTTTCAGGGAATATATAAAGACATTGTAAATGGCCTCATGAGTCCCGCAGTCGACCGCTTACTGGGCCACAAACAATAGGAGCCGGTGAATCGGCAATATTAGTATAAATCTGCATCTTGTGTTTCCTAGCGATTCAAATGCAAGTGAGCAAAAATGTCATGACACCCTGATCTCAAAGTCTGGCTAAATCTATGGTCACCAAGATGTCTGTCAGTTAAATAGATGGAGCCAATATTTCCTTAAATCAATATTTCCTTAGCTGGAGCAAATACTTCCTTAAATCAATAACAGATCTTCACATATATATATAATTTATTTTATAGAAAGGAATTACAAATGATCACAGATAAACATGTAAGCACGAATGAACAATATAGCTACCTTAATGGTTTGGGGCACCTTTTAATTTCAGCAGTTTTGGTACAGCATATGTCACAATGTTGCAGTCACAAAAATCACCAATGTACTGCTCAATTCTACTTACACAGTTCATATAAAAATATTACATTCTATTTAATATACAACACAGATTTAGCAAAAAATAACAACTGCTAAACTATGTTATTAAATATAGTTAACTGCAGCATTCAGTTTTCAAATTTGGAGAACAAACTGTCAGTTATAGCACATTCTTTGCACAGCTGTTTATGAACGAGAAATAAAATAACATAAAATCATGCATTCTATAAAACTAAGCAGTTTGAAACACAAGAAACAAAAACGCACACAAAAAAACATTAAAAGTAATACTTACGATTATAGCAAAGGGTTTTATAACACAAGTGATGTTCAGAAGAGACACGAATGTATGCAGATCCCAGGTGACAGAACTCCAAAAGAATACTTTTTCATGTAGACACAGTAGGTGTATGTGTAGTCAGTGATCTAATGAACTAACTGATCTAACGATAATTTGTCGTTTTGAGTTTTGAGTGCATGTCTGTGCCCAGGTGATAATCAGGTTACAAACTGTACCGGGCGGGTCGGCAGCATCCAAGATTTCAGCTCAGTTATATTTTGTTTTTTGTTTTTTTTTTTGTGTACACATCTTTTTCAGTTTTTGACTTGAAATTATGATCAAGTTCATGTAAAGTTTCAGGCGTGACAGAGATTCAAAGCGCATTACACAAAATAATTACAATGTTTTGATAATAATATAGGGCCTATACATTTTGTTTATCTCTTCCCTAGACCTGGATAACCCACCTGCACTTGAAACTGCTGACACTGAGAAAACAGCTCACCATATAAATGATGCTAGATATAATGGACAGGTGCAAATCCTTCATGAAACAATGGATACTTTCACCAGTCCTTGCAATCAGCACAATGCTAGTGGTGTACTTGCTCATACCATATTTATGGTATTTCCACACCAATTGCCCTGCAGTGAAACCTTTTTGAAGCCCAGATGAGGTTTTCTCTTTAGTTAGAGTTAAAAAACTTCAGTACCACAGAGAATCATTGTTTCAGTACACGAATGACTGCAGGAATGGAACTCACTGCCCAATTTTACACAGGAGATCAAATTTCAATGAATGATTATCACTTAACGCCATTTTGGCAGTATTGCAGCCATACACTGAGCATGTTCAAACTACTGGATAGTAAATTTTGGTAAATGGTTTCTGATCTGATAAAAGCATCCAAAATCAAACAAAAACAGACCTTCTTGGGAGCTCTAATTTGTTTGGATAAGCTTTGCATTTGTTTTACTTGCATTCTAAAATCGATACAGGCAGTACATAATATGGAGGGGCCAGAAGATCTGACTATGGTATGACTGCAATAATGTGGGAGTTCCTTCATCTTCATGGCAACTCTCGCTTCACAAAAGACTGTCCAGTGAACTAGAAAACCTCTTGAACAACATCATTTCCTGTCCGCACCACAGAGGCTGTCAATGCACGCTCACAGAAAAACATACGCCCTGTGTGAACTGTTTGTCTGGTGCAGTGATAAGTCAGGTCAAAACTGGGAAGGTAGACATGGTGGACGCTTAGCAGTGGTGAGGGTGGGGAGAGCCAGGATAAGCTTTGACTTTGCTTCCTGTTTACTGGTGGGTTAGTATGGAGCCAGAATAAGCCTGGCTTGTCTTCCAGTTCTTCACATCATTGTTACTCTGTGAGAAAGGCTAACTGTCCCCCAGTTGGTCCATTATTCCCTTCGTTTTGCTTCTGCATCTGTTTTCGAATACGTCGCTGATGAAAAAAAAAGGATGTTTATTAATAGTACAGAGAAACTTGAAAGGAAGTCACTATTCAACAACAGTTTATCTTTATATTGATGTGTTGTTGGAAGAAATACTGAAGAATTTTTCAAGTCAAAACATCCAGGTTAGTTTTAGGGGTGGCAGAAACCTGAGTAGCAGTTGTAAACCACCAACCTTTGGCAGCATATGGGCAAACTTTCTCACATATGACAGACAGATATGCACAACATGTTGGTGGAGGGCAAGTGGTTTTCAATGCCACTGTGACCGCGCAAATGACCACACAAACCTGTTCAACCTGTTGTTGTCTACAGAACCCCATGAACATTGACAGCTGTGGAATAAACAAATTCCCTGCCTAAGGCCAGGGCTGAACCTGCACATTGTTTGTCATCGAAACTGAAGGGCAGAGATGTCTCTTTTTGCTGGAGGCCATCTGCAAAAAGTGTTGTTCAGGTTATATACAAAATGTGTTGCTATCTGTGACTGAAACCATTTATTTGTGTAGAATGCCCAGTGTGTTTACATACTGTATTACCTGTTGATTCATACAGATTGAAATCTTGTTACCTGTAATTTGTACAGTGTGTTATCGTCTGTAAGACAAATTAAAGTGTGGGACGGCCTGTAACTGAAGTTTATTTTCACAGAAAGATATTACCCGCACCTGAAGTTTATTTGTACTGTGCATCATTACCTGTTACTGAAGTATATTTGTAAAGCATTGTTACAGCATTATACAGGGTTATTACCTGCAACTGGAGTTTATTTGCACAGCACTGTTACATGTAACTAGAGTTTATTTGTACAGTGTTGTTATCTTTAACTGGAGTTTATCTGTACTGTGCATTGTTACCTGTAACTGAAGTTTATTTAAATAGTGTGTGTTATAACCTGTAACTGGAGTTTATTTGTACCATGCACTGTTATCTGTAACTGAAGTTTATTTAAAGGGTGTATGTTATTACCTGTAACTGGAGTTTACTTGCATTGTGCATTGTTACCTGTGACTGGAGTTTATTTGTACAGTGTTGTTACCTGTCACTGAAATATGTTTGTACTCTGCGTCATTACTTGTAACTGAAGTTCATTTGCACAATGTTACTACCTGTAACTGTATGGCGTGTTGTCACCTGTAACTGATGTTTATTTTTATAATGTGTGTTATTACCTGTAGCTGAAGTTTATTTGTAAAGAACAGCTTTTTCCATCCCTCTTCTTCAGCCAGATTCTGCAGGTCTTTGGTCACTGGTGTCTCGCTATACATCTTGTAGATCTGCTCCCACACACCATCACTGTTACACAGCTGTCAAACAGAGCAGTCACTCAATACCAGCAAACAATAAGAAGTAGTCTGCACACAAGTTCATAACTAGAGGATGAATGTACACATACTAAATACACACTGTGTACACATGTTCACAAATACATAGTCATATATAAGGGAACAACACTGGCATTTAACCATACAGAGACACAAGGCACGGCGCAGTGATAAGAGCACATGTATGTGTCATTGTCACTTTAATGAATCCTGGGATGTTACAATCATACATGGTGACGTATAAGAAAAACATCGAATTGACAATAGCGCACTGTTTGTATAATAGACAAATTTGTGTGTGATTTTTCCGTAGAAGTGATCTCATCTGACAAAACCATTTGTGGTAAATTTCTTTCCCATATATACATGTATTACAGGTGATGAGTTGCAATAATACATGAATGAGATGTGACTGGGAAGCCACAACAATCCGCAGGTTGCTGGCAGACCTTCCCACGTATCACCGGTGAGAAAACCAGTATGTGCTGGATGAACTCACAGCAATCGTGTTGGTGAGAGGTTCCTAGATCATAATGCAGCACTAGCGTGCTAAACCCCTCAGCCGTGGTGGAGACCCTCTCCCCCCTCCCCGACCCTATCATAAATGGACCAGGAGACTGACCTCTCTGAACATCCTGTTGGTTTGTCCCAGTCTGTTGATGTCCTCTAACTCCAGCTTCAGAATGACTTGTTTGAGAATGTCTGGAGCAAGACGAGTGATGTAATCAGGCTGCCCGTCTACAACTGCCTTCAGGTAATCCAAGGTGTGGCTCCCAAACACTCGCTCAATCTCCGCTGTCAAAAATATGGAAAAAATACCATGCAATGCACTTAAAACCCATCCGCTTTCAGCACATGCACAATGTAATGGACAGATACAAACTCCAAAAGATATGATGTGTATTACCAGTTATTCATAAAACTGTGTAGGTGTGGTATAAATTTGGTGAACTTGGGACAAACTGTTCAAGAGTTAGAGCTTTCCTTTCATAAAATTTAACTTAAATGACCCCAATGACCTTGAAGGAAAAGGTCAAGATCACTGAAAATCAACAGGGGTCTTCCTCCTGCCTAAGTTCAAGTATGGTGTAAATTTAGTGAACTTGGGCTAAACCATTCTAGTGACATCATGTTTTCAAGCCTTTTATAAAATTTATCTCAAATGACCCCAATGATGAAGAAAAAGGTCAACATTGTTGATAATCACTAGGGTTCTTCCTCATGACAATGTGTAAATTTGGTGAACTTGGGTTGAACTGTTCTAGAGATAGAGCACTTAGTCTTATATAAAATTTAATTCAAACGACCACAATGACCTTGAAGAAAAAAGTCAAGGTTGCTGAGAGTCAATAGAGTTTTTCAGCATGCCAAAATGTAAGTGTGCTGTAGGTTTGGTGAACATCAGATAAACCTTTCTAGAGACAGAGCGTTTGCCAGAAATATGGAGAGACAGAAGGACAGACGGACGGGCACTGCCAGCTACCGGCCGAGGGGTAGGAAACTAAACAATGCTACTGACTTTAAACATAAGGTATCACATGATTTGTTTTCTTAATCGATTGGTGTTACTCAAGAACATAATTGGCTGTACGTGGAAAGGCTCGCCAGCAAACTGTGGATGGCTGTGGCTTTCCGTCGGCCCATTTCCTCCCATAATAATGCTGGCTGCCATCGTAAAAACGAAATATTCTTGAGTACTGCACAAAACACCAATCAAATAAATAACCAGATCAAGAATATAACTTAGGTTAATTTACAGTTTCTATGACAAAGGTCAGGAGGAGGAAAGCAAGCTCAAGAAAACCACCGCACCAAGTCTAATACTTGTTTTGTTTAAGTGGCATTTAGAAGTTGGGATGGAAGTACACTGGAACATGTCTTTCTTATGGATATACAACTTCTTGGTTTATTATCACGACGTTTCGATGTAGATACTAACATCGTTATCAAGTGAGTGAAATCAAGACATCAACACTCTTAAATATAGCAAGTAGAGATACAAGTGTCAACATGTAGAACACTATTCAGGGGGATTAGGCTCGGTGGGGTTCCAGGTCAGTTTGGAGGATTAGTAGGTCATAAGCTGAGGGAAGGTAAATCCCTTGATCTCTGTTGAGGCTAGGCTTTAATCTCTTTATCTGAATGGCTTCTTGTAGTTTACGCTTTTTCCAGTTGGGTTGATTAGAGTTTAGTGTTCTGATTGTGTTCCATTTGATGTTGTGATGTGGGTTTTCTTGGATGTGGTCACTAATGGCGGATTTGGAATCAGATTTTTCCACAGATGACTTGTGTTCTTTAATTCGGGTTCCTAAAGGTCTTCCCGTTTCTCCGATGTAGGTTGCGTTGCAGTTGCATTTTATTTGGTATACAACTCCTTTGGGTGGTGAGGGCTTAGTGGCTTTCCTCTTCCCTGTGGCATGGAGGAGTGATTTGAGTGTAGTCTGGTTTATAAAGAGGGTTTCTATTCCTGTGGATTGTTTCAATAGGCGGGCAATTTTGTGGCTGGTTGGACCGATATATGGGAGGCTTATTCGGATTCCAGGGCCTTCATCTCTGACTCTAGTCAGTTGGTTGGGTGGCGGGTGTATAATTTTCTGGATTGCTTTGTTGACTTTGTTTGCTGGGTATCCATTGTGTTGGGTGAAGACCGCTCGCAGGTGAGTTATCTCCTCATCTAGCTTGTTGGTGCAGATGTGCGTGGCTCTCCTAGTGAGGGTTGAAATGATGTCAGTCTTAATCTTGGGTGGGTGGTTGGACTTGTAGTGGATGTACTGGTCAGAGTGGGTTGCTTTGCGGTAGACTGTGGTTTGTAGGCCATCTGTGGTTCTCTTTACTTGGACATCTAGGAAGGGTATTTCACGGTCTGTTTCTGTTTCCATTGTAAATTTCATGCGTTGGTGTTGAGAGTTCAGGTGGTCTAGTAATACGGTCGGATCATCGTTCTGGTGTAGAGCTACAAAAGTGTCGTCGACTTTACGCATCCAGCAAATGGGTTGGATAGGTGATGTCGACAAGGCTTTGTTCTCCAGTTCTGTCAGGTAGATCTCTGAGACTATCGGGGAGAGTGGGGATCCCATGGGGAGGCCATGAATCTGCTCGTAGATAGTATCACCCCATGTGAAGTATGTGGATGATAAGCAGTGTTCTAGCAGGCGTACGATGCTTCCTGGGGATAGCGGGGTGACGGGTGGGTTGTCTGTTATTTTTTGTCTGATCAGATCGAGAGCTAGGTTAGTGGGGACATTAGTGAAAAGGTCGACAACATCATAGCTCACGAGTTGGCATGGTTCTTTTATCTGTCTGATTTTGTTGCAAAATTCTGCCGAGTGGTTTATAAAGGAGTTAGCTGCTTTGGACCATGGTGCTAGGATTTTGGTAAGGAACTGGGCAGTGTTGTAAAAGACTGTTCCTCTTGAGCATATCAGGAGTCGGGCTTTTACTGGGTCCTTGTGAATCTTGATGGTTGCGCGGGCATATGGTGGTCGTGGGTGCTGTACAATTAACTTTCTTTGGGTTTCATGGGTGATTTCTCCATTAGTTTTGAGTTGGTTAAGGAATGATCTGTGCTGGCGGTCGTATTTGTTGGTGGGGTCGGTTTTTAGGGTTCGGTACGTGGATTCGTCTCCCAGTAGGTTGTCGACCAGTGTGTTGAAGGCCGATTTGTCAAGTATAGCAGTGGCTTTCCCCTTATCCGCTGGTGCTATGACTATGGATTTGTCTTCTTTCAGTTCTGTTATTGCTTTCCTCTCTTCTTTGGTTAGGTTGTTGTGTTGTGGTTGGGCTTTGTCCAGAAGGGTTGCTATCTGATGCCTCAGGTAGTCAATGTGGCCCCCGGGAGCTAATTGCTGTAGACCATCTTCAATGTTAATGATGAAGTCATCCTTAGGTATGGTATTGGTCGTGGGGATAAAGTTGAGTCCTTTGGACAGTAAGTTCAGTTGGTGGGGGTTGAGTGGTTTACTGCTTAAATTGACAACAGTTTTAGAAATGAATTCTCTTCTGTTTACCTCTAACTGGTTTTGGCTGGCTGGGTTTGCTGTGCTTCGTGTGAGGTTGTTGAACTTTTGCTGTTGTTTGGACTTGATTTGCAGGTTGAGAGTGTTGTTAGATTTGGTCTGTACTTGGCGTAGTTGGGTGTACACATCTGGCTGTAGAGTGGATTGTAGTTTCTCCTGTTGTTTTGCTATCTCCCCAGTGGAGTGGGCTTTCGTTTTCCTATGGTGGCGGATACGTTCTTTGACTAAGAGTGTGCTTGCCTGTTGGAGGATTCTGTGTGCTGCTTGTGAGTTGATAGGGGATCTCAGTCTTAGGCCTTTGGGTATAACACTGTGGTCTCTACATTTCATCAGAAAGGTCAGGTGGTTAGAGGATTTTAGGTATTTCTTCTCTAACTTGTTCAGGCGGTTGATGTCTTGGACTGCCGCATCTCCATATTGATATTGAACATCGTGAGCTATGATGTTGTCGACCTTTTCACTAATGTCCCCACTAACCTAGCTCTCGATCTGATCAGACAAAAAATAACAGACAACCCACCCGTCACCCCGCTATCCCCAGGAAGCATCGTACGCCTGCTAGAACACTGCTTATCATCCACATACTTCACATGGGGTGATACTATCTACGAGCAGATCCATGGCCTCCCCATGGGATCCCCACTCTCCCCGATAGTCTCAGAGATCTACCTGACAGAACTGGAGAACAAAGCCTTGTCGACATCACCTATCCAACCCATTTGCTGGATGCGTAAAGTCGACGACACTTTTGTAGCTCTACACCAGAACGATGATCCGACCGTATTACTAGACCACCTGAACTCTCAACACCAACGCATGAAATTTACAATGGAAACAGAAACAGACCGTGAAATACCCTTCCTAGATGTCCAAGTAAAGAGAACCACAGATGGCCTACAAACCACAGTCTACCGCAAAGCAACCCACTCTGACCAGTACATCCACTACAAGTCCAACCACCCACCCAAGATTAAGACTGACATCATTTCAACCCTCACTAGGAGAGCCACGCACATCTGCACCAACAAGCTAGATGAGGAGATAACTCACCTGCGAGCGGTCTTCACCCAACACAATGGATACCCAGCAAACAAAGTCAACAAAGCAATCCAGAAAATTATACACCCGCCACCCAACCAACTGACTAGAGTCAGAGATGAAGGCCCTGGAATCCGAATAAGCCTCCCATATATCGGTCCAACCAGCCACAAAATTGCCCGCCTATTGAAACAATCCACAGGAATAGAAACCCTCTTTATAAACCAGACTACACTCAAATCACTCCTCCATGCCACAGGGAAGAGGAAAGCCACTAAGCCCTCACCACCCAAAGGAGTTGTATACCAAATAAAATGCAACTGCAACGCAACCTACATCGGAGAAACGGGAAGACCTTTAGGAACCCGAATTAAAGAACACAAGTCATCTGTGGAAAAATCTGATTCTAAATCCGCCATTAGTGACCACATCCAAGAAAACCCACATCACAACATCAAATGGAACACAATCAGAACACTAAACTCTAATCAACCCAACTGGAAAAAGCGTAAACTACAAGAAGCCATTCAGATAAAGAGATTAAAGCCTAGCCTCAACAGAGATCAAGGGATTTACCTTCCCTCAGCTTATGACCTACTAATCCTCCAAACTGACCTGGAACCCCACCGAGCCTAATCCCCCTGAATAGTGTTCTACATGTTGACACTTGTATCTCTACTTGCTATATTTAAGAGTGTTGATGTCTTGATTTCACTCACTTGATAACGATGTTAGTATCTACATCGAAACGTCGTGATAATAAACCAAGAAGTTGTATATCCATAAGAAAGACATGTTCCAGTGTACTAATACTTGTTGTTAACCAAACTGTCAACTTCATTTGTTCATAGACATTTGATTATAGTTTAGTGCCATACTCAGGCAGCTTTCACAGGATGACAGTGCCTGGGGTAAACCTCGGGTCCATGGCAATTTACTGACAAACACTCCCATCTGAGATGAGGCTCTGTGGCTCAGTTGGTTATTGTGCTAATGTAACGCAATGACCCAGAAGCCTCCCACCCATGCGGTCACTGTGAGTTCAATTCCAGCTCATGCTGGCTTCCTCTGCGGCCATGCGTAGGAAGTTCTAGCTGCAACCTGCTAATAGTCGTGGGTTTCCCTGGGCTCTGCTCGGTTTCCTCCCACCATAATGATGGCCTCCGTCGTACAAATGAAATATTCTTGAGTACAGCATAAAACACCAATCAAATAAATAAATTAATAAATCCCATCTGAGACTCATCTGAATAACAGTTGGACCAGCGAAAAAGCACTCTACATATCTCTAGCTGGTCAAATGCTCATCATAACCTTTCCCCTTCTCATCGCCACACATAATTTTGTAAGGGTAATCCACTGAAGTTCCATTTCTTGTGAAAAAGCCTCCATGTTACACTGCTGCCGTCTGATTTGACACATCCACCATTTCCCATGTTGTTTAAGTGGGTCATATACGTGAACATATGAATTGTCCTCAGTAATACTCCTGGACTACACAATTCACAGTTGACTCTTTCAGACGGACTAAGACAACAATAAAAGAACTAAACAGACCTCAAAATTGCATTTACCGGTTTACTCGTATGGTGGCCATCTTGAAAACATGTCAGTACCGCACAGCCTGCATGCTTTCTCCTAGCACGATACTCGATTGGATTACCAATACAAAATTAAGTGTGGCAATTGGAAGGGGAGATGTTACGATGAGGATTTGACCAGCCAGAGGTAAGTGGAGTGCTTTTTTGGGGTGCATACTGTTATTCACCACCTCTCTCACACCGGGAGTCGCTGACATGGAATTTGAGCGATAGTGTCATTTCTAATGCAAATTCCAACGCCTGAGCAATCTTGGGCTATACAAGTATATCTATGTGCATTGTCAATTGCTTACTGTCAAACAGGAAAAAGGTTCTGTTAACAGTGAGAATGGGGTAGGGCAAAGGCTGGATTTGAACCAGTGCCTCAAGTGTCCTAGCGATTTAATCAACACCCAGCTAACTGTGCAGTATGTGCAATAACCTTTATTGTGTCATGAGAGTTATCTCCCTTTCTCAAGGGTATGGTGCGCTTGTAGACTTCTGTCCACTGCTCAATACCTTGCAATGTGTGTAGGCACTGCTGATATATTTCACTGATTAAGGTTGTCATGATATTAATGAGAGAGCTTAAGCAACAGATCATCGTTCCAGTCATACCTGTGTGTGTCTTCACTTGGGTAAGTGTACTTTGAATGAGTCACAATTACGTAGTTATGTACACTGTATGGAACACCAGATATCCTTGATACAGTAGCATTTGTATTTCTACCCTGTATTTCTGTAACTAAATACTGGATGTGTTCCTTTCTCAATTACACCTGTTCAATCAATTTGGCATTAGGCATTACAGTTTTCTATATTCTTTAATTGCTCAAGTAAATTGTTGTGATGCAGAGACTGTTTTGAAGACAGGTCAGAGCCGATTGAAATACATGTACAAGTATTACGTAAAATGTTGTGTTCATGGAAATAAGCCAGCATGTCAAGGTTAATATACACTGATAATGTAGTTACCTCCCTAGAATACTGACTACATGTACATTTGTACTTGGTAATGGACTTGAAGACTTGAAAACTGGTGTTGACCTGATTTCATTGTTGACAAGTAGCCAGTACATGTAGTGATTAAAACACAAGCATCTTAAAACCTTCTTTAAAACCTGACTTTAAAATTTAGTTTGAACTTTGTAAATTGCTGGAACGGGTCTTTTATACAGGAGGAGGTACTCACAGTGCATTCTGTCATCGTAGATGAAGTCTTCATATGTGTCCTTAAACTCAATCGGAGGGACGTTGCTATCATTTCTTGTGGGCGGCAAGATTTTCCACCAACGAAATATCACCTACAGAAGATACAAGCTGATTGAACAATGGCAATACGGGTATGCTATAGGGCAGCGTTTTGCCATTTTATGGATTGGGTGGTAAACTATATAGCAATTTTGAAAAGAGGTTGTGTTTAATTTACCGTACTTTCTTGTCATTTGATTGAGTTGGTTAGCATCCTAAAACATGGTGACTAGATCCCACTTGCCACATGTCCCAGAACCATTCTCATGACATTAGTTTTCATCCATTCTTGGTGAAAGCAACTCTGATGACATGACCTTACAGAAAGACTGACAGTTCAGAAACGTCTACAGAAGCCAGTGTTCATCTGATCTGCTGGAGAGCAGTCATAGCTTGTCACATGATTGCTACAAATGACAACCCTCTCTGAGCTCCATCCCTTGAAGCCTGTCATCTTTAATCAGCAGATCATGCGTCATACTAAAATAATCACTGTAATGACTTCTTTAAATGTCATTTGAATCAAGGATCTGCTCTAAAGTCGTGTACTTAACCAGGCTACATTACACTTTATCAATAGAGCTCAGAGTTAAATGATGAGCTTCTTTTTTCCAAAAAATATTTTTTCCATGAAATCATCAGTCTTTAAAGGCTCCATGTCAGCAAAGTTTATGCAAGTATGGATAGCTAAAATATGAATAGCTAAAAGGATACAAATTACCTCCCCTTTCAAGCTGCCTTTTCAATTATTCTTTATTGATTTATTTATTTGATTGGTGTTTTATGCCCTACTCAAGATTATTTTCACTGTCTATTATTAAAGTGTCCACATTACATGATGGTAAATTGTTATATCCAGATATTCATAACATACTGTTTGAATGGGTCTAGCTTTGATTTAATTCCTGTAAATATGCCTTTCCCTCATTATTCACTTTCTCAGATCAACAGAGAGCGTACAAAAGTATGTTTCCTCTAGATTACCTACATGTAATCCTTGTAAAATACTGAACTATTTTTGAATTAGTTGATGCGCAAGACATGGATATAAAGCATAGATTAAATGCAATAGACATGTAGATATGCTTTCTTAAAGATAGCAGAATCTCTCGGTGGTAAAAACAGTCCCGACTTTTGTTTTATTTAATAAATAAGTAAGTCTTTACCTGGCGACTTTTGTTCATTTCAGCAAAGGTAAATGTGCAGGAGTTGAAATTTTAGAACTCGAACCTGATGCCTTGTTCTAAAATTTCAACTCTTCCACATTTACTGTGCTAAAATGGACAAGAATCATTAGATAAACTGTCATTGTTTCCACTGTATTATACCTACTTCAAGCCTTTGTGTGTTTAATATATTTAATAAGCAAAGTAATAGCACTGCATTTATTTGTCTGGGATATTTAAGCCTTTGAGAATGACCAACTTTGCCCTCAAAGCAGAGGGGTGAAGCATGTTTGTATCAAATCAATTTTTGCTCAAAGTTTTCACGCATACCTTATTAGTGTTTATATAAATTTCTTTATAGGTGTCATGTTGTGTTGTTTATTTCTTCGCATGGCTTTAAATACTGTTGTCTGTGTTCATGAATTTGACTGACAAGTGGGATAAATACCTGTGAGGACGCCCATGCTGAAATAATGACACCCAAATTTGAGTATTGTTATGTGAGTTGTGACGTCAGGATGTTCTTAAGTGTGTCTGTGAATTTAGATGTGTTGATGCGTTTTTCACGTTCTTATTATCCATTTTTTTATCATTCTTCTCATTGAAAGATCAACCCTGAATCTGAATTATAACAAAAAATTTAAAAAACACATAAGTGTTTTCTTAGTCCTCACTGCGAGGGATTACCCTACCTGCTGTGAATTCATGTCTCTGCTAAATGAGTACTGATTTCTACTAAAGACAAAACAGTAACATCAATTCATGCTTTCAAATATCATTGAGCATTACAGCTTTTCATGTTTTACAATAACAGGTTGATCTCCTTGTACGTTGACTGGAGTGGACGAGCGAAAGTTTTTGATAAGAATTAATTTGAAAATTAATGGTGAATTTTGTAACACATGACCCTCCTACGGACGTTTGGCACATTTCCTTTCCTGCATGTTTTTGCACTTGAATGCTTAAAATGTCAAAAAGGTCTCACAAATTTTTGATACGCGATATCTTTCTAGTTGGAATGATTGTAAATTGTCATTCAACGTTTCTAAAACTTTTGGAACCTAAATGTTAAACAATGGTCATTAAACTGAATGATTGCTAAGAAATACCTTGAATGGCATATATTAAAAACCTGGGGCAGAGTTTGTTAACTATATACACGATCAGTGGGAAATTAGAGTACTGTACCTCATATCTACTTTACTGTTAGCAGTAGTAAGCAGTCCTCTGTTACCTTTGTAAGTTGGCTAGACCAGTTTCAGCATGTTTACTACTACATAGAGCTAGGCCTAGACTAGTTTATAGTTTAGTGCGCAATTTCGGGCACTTGTGCATAACATTTGCCCCTTTGCAGCCATTGACTTACCTTAAAAAGCAAAGTAAATGGTACAAATCTTACCGTATCTCGCGTAATTTGAACCTGACAGAAATCCTTGCTCGGAGAAGGCGCTTGACCGCTGATGTCCACAATTATCCCGTCCGGAAAAAATACTTCATTGGACGCCATTTTGACGCACTTCCATGACAATGCCAATGGATACCTACGTAATTACTATCCCTCTGCAAACTTAATTAAGCTAATTAAACTGGGAATAAAAGCCGCACATTAACAATATATGTGCAATGACATAACTCTTTAACACATTTTTGTTTACCTTTACAGCGCACCGCTCGGTTTCTCTCAAGCTGTGAGTAATGTGCAATTTTAACTGTGGGGTTAAATTTTCAAAGCCATCTATCCTCGCAGAGCCCTCTAGCGGACAGACAAGTGTCAGATTCTCGAGCGACTCTCTTCGGAGTCATGTGCAAACCATGTGAACACTTAATGTTTTGTTGTTTAATTCAGGATTTGATTGGTTGATCCTGCAGGTTTTTACATCTGTAAACTTGTACACGTTGTTGTCCGATGATAAAATGACCGACATAGGTTTGGGAACAATAAGAAAAATCAGTGGAAGATGAGGATGCCGATGATGGAATGATGTAGAGATGCCAGTAATGATGATGTGCTGAAGGATGGGCTGGGGTGTTATTCAGTGAACACTCCAGAAACCTCAAAACACAAAAACAAACAACCGAGGTTGACACTTTTCATTATGGGCTTAGAAAAAAGGTACAGGATCCTTTTCGGCTCAATTCTTGCAGTGACACTTGTTTTGGTGATTTATTTTGGCTACTACCGATGCAGTGGCATGGATCAGTTTGAATGTTCTCTCTTTCACACAAGTCCTAGCCCATATATAAAGCAGAGACTGAGTCAATCTACCAACACCAGCTTAGCGGATACTCATACTTACACTGACAGAAAGTATCAAGTGTCTTCTGTCAGCACAGCACTGGAAACAGAGGATGATGTTAAGTTTCAAGAAGATGATCTGTATCGCGAATATGACTTAGATCTGGAACATGTTGACGTTCTTGTTTTTGTGCATATTCAAAAAACTGGAGGCACGACGTTTGGAAGACACCTTGTGAAAAATCTCGACGTAGAGCCTCCGTGCAAGTGTTACCAGGGACGAAAAAAATGTGACTGCTACACGAAAGGAAGGAAAATCTGGTTGTTCAGTAGATTCTCAACAGGCTGGGTGTGTGGCCTCCATGCAGACTGGACCGAGTTGACAACCTGTGTTAGCTCAGTCATGGATAGGCTGGAGAAGAAGCATAGGAAACGAAAGTACATATCCACAGATGTAGGGTGTTGTAAAGCTGAGGTTGTTTATGCGCCATGGGTTTCCCCCAGGCTGTGCCCGGTTTCCTCCCACCATCATGCTGGCTGCCATCGTAGAAGTGAAATATTCTTGAGCACAGCGTAAAACCCCAATCAAATAAGTAGATGCTTGATGTTTAAGGCAGCTTCTTCAATGAACTGATGCCTTACCCTCTGCCCTCTGCGATGTTAACAGTAACCTCAACTTAACAAATCCCAACAATGAGTATTGTACGTCACCTAAGGTTTGGCCTGTATAACTGCACTGTGAGAAGCACATAAAGGATTTGAAATGCATTTGATGCCAACACTTAAATTTTCCTGATAAGAAATTAATTAGATTTCACAGAAAATTCTCCTTTGAAAAAGGCTGAAACTTAACGTGAAATACATTTCCACTATTCATTGTATATCTAGCAATGTTTTGAAAATTGGAAAATAATTTTACTATAACAGACATTAACTTGTAGACTCTCCGAAAACGAGGCATTCTGGGGCATCTGTTGATGAGGGGGGCGCTAGCAAAGCGCCATTACTCAAAAATCTCTTACCAATGTGTGCGCTGTTAGTTCAAGTCCAGGTCTTGCAGTCTCCCGTTGTACATGGGAAGGTTGGTCAACAACAAGCGGATGGTCATGGGTTTCCAGTGCCGGGCTTGACCTGTTTCCTCCCACCAGGATACTGGCCACTGTCATATTTAAGTGAAATATTGTGGAGTATGACAAGCCTGCAGATAGGTGCCTGATATTTTTGTAAACATTCGGGATTCCTTTGATGAAAGTGGTATGACCCAAGAGACCTTTGTAGATGTACAGTAATATATAACTTGGACAACATGGTCATATCACTTGGTCCAAAGTGGTGTTTTAAAAAAAATCAGGCACCTATTTGTAGGCTTATATGGATGGTCATAAAATACCAATGAAATAAATGAATAAATACCTCCTCAAGGTTAAATTCTGCAAAGTTACTTTGCTTCATTTCATGGTCGATTTATTGTTTAGATTTCACATAAATATTGTAATGTGACTTTGATGAAATACTTATATGCAGATTTACCGTGCAAACCAACCTGATATTGTCATTAAACCAAAACTTTCTGGCACTGAGGACAACTGTTGGAGAGCAAGGTGTTTTTTCTCGACAAGTGTTTTTGGCTGGGCTGAGATTACAGCATCGTCTGAGTGGAGAAGTTGTTTTGAAATTTCGTCATTTTTTGGCATGTAAGATCTTAGGAGGACAACTGGTCTTTGAAAACCACATGTCAGTAAGGCAGCTGTCTCAAAAAGTTAGGTTGCATCACTGGCTTAAGCCTACGTGTACATGTACCTGTTTCTCTTCTCTGAAGGCTTAACACCAGCAACTATACTTAACACCCTATTAACTTATGATACATTTTGGTAACAAGACCATGAAATGGTGTGATACCCCAATCACTTCAAACATTTTAGCTAGTAAAATCAAGTTTTGTGCTATTTTCTTTAATATGCTAGGTCATAAGTCAGAGGTTTGTGGTTTATGCTAGGCATGCCGGTTTCCTCTGCCCAGAAGACTGACTGCTGTTATACAAGTGAAAAACAGCAATGAAATAAATAAGTGAATAGAAATCAGGGTTGAATATTTATTTACTCTAGTCAGATTTCGTGTGCAGTGTGTGTGGCTCATGGAATGCTGACCTAAAATTAATGATAATGTTTCTGAACGTTTGTTTTTGTACCAGGTATCATTTCATCACGTTGTTGCGTCAGCCGGTATACCGTTACATCAGTGAGTGGAAGCACGTGGAACGAGGGGCCACCTGGAAGTCAGCACGCCTGGAGTGTAACGGCCGAAAAGCCACCTTGAGGGAAGTTCCGTTTTGCTACGAAGGACAAGACTGGCGAGGCGTGGAGTTAGATGAGTTCATGGCTTGTCCACACAACCTGGCAAATAATCGGCAAACGCGCATGTTAGCCAACCTTAGTCTGGTTAACTGTTACAACCACTCGCACATCCCGGAGCAGACGTACAAGAACATCTTGCTGGAAAGTGCCAAAGAAAACTTGAAGAATATGGCCTTTATCGGGCTGTTGGAATACCAGAACTACACCCAGCGTCTTTTCGAACACACATTCAAGTTAGACTTCATAGATGACTTTGAACAATACCACAGGACGCACTCTGGGAAAGCTACGAAATTCATCTCTGAAGAACAGTTCAAAAAAATTCAAGCCTTGAATGATCTTGATGCTAAGCTGTATCAGTTTGCAAAAGAACTATTTTTCCAAAGATTGAGTGCAATGGAGGCAGAGAACGGGGCATCTAATGCCACTGTGACTGACTTACTGCGACAGACAGAAGAGGATAGTGTTGAATATTACGATGATTACACAGAGAATGGCGATGACGAAGAGCAGGAGGGGGATCCTGTTGCCAAGGAGACAGACGAGCTGAAGTCCTTTCTCAGAGATATGAAGGGTAGCTAACAAAGAATGATGTGAAAGGATTCCAAATACCCAAAAATTTTGCATGTTAATGGTTACAGTATTTTTACGCATCTGTGTATGAATATTTTTTTTGATCTGATTTTACATTTTGTTTTTATTTTATCATAACAGCAACCCTAGTGCATTTATAACATTGTACCAACATCTTTTTATGCAAAAGTGGCCCCTCTGCCCTATTGGTTAGAGTGCTGGCATAGTACAACAATCCAGAAGCCTGTCACCAGGGTGTTTGTGTGAGTTCAAGTCCAGCTCATACTGACTTCCTTTCCAGTCGCACGTGCAAATGTCTGCCAGCTACCTGCGGATGATCATAAGCTTCCACTGGGCACTGCCCAGCTCCTGCCATCATAATACTGTCTGGCGTTGTATGGGTGAAATAGGCTTGAGTACAGTGTAAATCACTCAAGGAATAAATATTTACATGAAAAGTTAACCAGCGCTTATTTTCAGGTGGTCAGTCGCTAAACCCAAATCAAAAACTTGATTTTCATTGTGTTTCATCCCTATCATGATCTTTATCTACTCGTGTCCTCTAAGCACCTCTTGAAAACTCTGTTTGTCCACTTGGGATTTTATCATAGAATGCCCACAACATTGCTGAAGTGGTACTAAGCCACAAGACTCATTCATTCAGTCTGTCATAGAAGGGCAGGTGTTGATTCGTTCTTTGTTTCTCATGTTGTTTTCTCGAAATCCCAAGTGCTACAGTGATAATTATTGTCATATAGTTTTCCAAAAAAGTTTATGTACGTAAATATTTACAGGGGTTGTTTGTAGTGGGTAAGACCAAATTTTGCTTTTTACTTTTTAAGGTTACTAATTAACACTTCTGAGAAATAAACAATTATCAGCAGCCTGTAAGCATCTAAAAGAATTATATCTCCTTCAAGCATTCAGCATTTTCTTAAGGTTAATAATTCAAAGCGTTTAATAATGTGTTTGCATTGATTCAAGGGAATAAACCATATACATGTATGTGTTTTAAGACCAACTGGTGAACCAGAGCTTAAAAAAAATTAAATAAGTGATTGCAGTGTGTGAAAGATGATCAGATCTTGCTAAAATTTGCCCGTGAAAAGCTTCTTAAGCACAGAGAAAGTTAACTTATTGACAGGGACCATATTTTAAAGATACATATTTTGCAAATCCTGCGTTTTCTGTATCTGTTTTGGATAAGTTGTAATTTGATACATTAAGCATAAAAAAGCTGCTGATAATTGCTGATAAAAACAAAGACATTGAACCTTAGTTTGGTGGAGTTGTTTGTAATCATGATTAGAGATCTTAAAAGACTTAGGGTTCTGTTTCAGTGTTACATCTGCTGTATTTGTCTTGTTACAGATTATTATAATGTTTGTACAGATTGTAACAGTGGTGTAGCATCGAATTGTTAAAGCAATAAAACCCACAAATACTTCTCTTCTTATCCACCAAATCAAAATTTCCTCGTTGGATATGTGCACATAAATTCAGAAGACTGCAGCATGGAGAGAAAATCAAACCAGAGCAGCAACGACATTGTTATACTTGGCAAACGGACACACATAACCAGAGAAATCCGGCCTCTTGTCAGTTTACCTCAGATAGGGTTTTAGTGTAACTCATCATATCAGTGCTTAAAAAGTACGAAAAGTCAGTTACATGTACACATCCCAAATCCTGCCTGCCTATTAAGGCATTCATAACGTTGTTTGGGATCCTTGATTAGGGTTTTTTGTAGTGGTGGTTTCTGAAAATGAACTAGTAATTTGGGAATGGCTGGGAAAACTTTAGGAAAGAGGCAAAGATGAGGGATTTAAAATTTGTCTGAATGGCTGTAAAATAGGTTAGATATTGTGAACTTCATGTTGGCTTTGGTCTGGTGTTGAGCAAGTTTATCGTCCAGATGTTAAGTTGACTGCTAACTCGTATCATCAAAACGACGTCGAAATTTTATGTCAAAGTGTATGAAATTCAATGTAATACATGAAATTAACCAATTCACATACTAAGGTTGTATAAAATTTAATAATGTGTATGACTTCACATTGGAAGAGGTTGATGTAGATGTAATTTAGTGAAACAGTGCAAGTCTTGCAATGTATGAATATTTTTCAGGCTTTTCATGCACTTATTAATGGTACTGCAGACTTCACAGAGAAATCCAGTAGAGAACTTCTCCGTACAAAAGCAGCCTAGTCATGCTAGGAGTGAGCCAGTAGCCTACCAGTGGATTGCTTGTGGAAAGATAAGAGTCTCAAACACTCAGAGAATGTATACTGTCACTAGAATGATTTGACTGAAGCCTTGGATAATTTTTATCTTGTATGTGCTTAGTTTTTCAGTGGAGTTCACTGGCCCTCTACAAAGAGAAGTAGAACTCATATAACAACAGTGTCCACTACCATTTTGAATAACAGTGTTACCTGGGACTAGGCACCGTTCATGCGACTTAGGTTATCGAAATCATGTGTTGTTATCTGAACAATGAGGTCACACATTCCATGTAACTGCTGAACAGCCTCTGATTCTTACATGTTCTACATGAACAATACACATATATACACCTGTATCTAATGTGGAAATGTAGCCGTCAGAGGCTGTTCAGCAGCTAAAAGGAATCTGGGACTTCATTGTTTTCTAGCCTATTCAATATGGTCCATACCTGGTCTACCATACAATCAAAACTTTTGACTGCCATTAATTTGGTGGGGGAAAAAATCTGTAAAAATTAGTGAAGACATTTCCAGATACATTTCGTTTTGCTCCTTTTCACTCATCACAACTTCATTTTTGAGTGATTTTTCCCTTTAATGTGCTAAGTACTTGGAGTGTACCGTTGAGTTATGAGCTGCAAGAAATGCTCCCCTTTGTAGACGAATTGGTTATATGTGCATCAGAGATGCTGGCAAACGATTGTGTCAGATTACATGCAAGTGCCTAGCTGTCAAAGTGCAAAGCTAGCTGATGTGGGGTGTTTCTCTAGGAAACTTCTCTTTGATTTCTTTGACTCACACAAGTGAAATTTTTTTTGCTTTTCTTCATTGTTTCAAATTTTTTGTAAGCTCCTGCACACAAATACTGCAAAGTCAGAGGGGAGATTGTGACTAGTACATTCCTGTAATGTACATATATTGTTTTCTGTCATGTGGTTTTACTTCTATATGGTGTGTAGGACATGGGTGCATCATTGAATAGGTGTCAGTGTAACAGCATGGGTGCATCATTGAATAGGTGTCAGTGTAACAGCTAATTGGTATTAACAATCATTTGTTGTATGACTGTCCCATGTTTTTAACTTCAGAAACTAGCCTGTCAAGAGTGCATCTTGCTAAAATAATCTTCAGCTGTTTTTAAAATTTTAATCAACATACTTTCTTCCATTTGTTGCCAAGATAATTTTATGATATTAAAATTTGAAATTGCATAGAATTAATTTTGTGTTGGTTTGTTGTTTTTGCAATACTTCCAGTCACATCATAAGAAGAAGACCTTGCTCTTATCTGTTTACATGAACTGACTGGCAGAGTTTTAAACAATGCTGTGCCTGGGACAATAACTCAAGTAACTGTGGCTGGCTGTCTGAATCTGGCTACCTGTACTTGTATGCAGGTTTGTCTCAAACAGTAGACCTAGGCTAAATCCTGAATCGACACATAGGCAAGACTTTGACCATGGTAATCTTGGCCCAAGTTGACTTGACACTCAGTCTAAGAGGAATTGTAAGGCCCAGTTCTGGTTGGCCTGGTGTCCAATGTCATGTCTAGTGAGGCAGCATCATAAATATGAAGGCACTGGGTCTGGCCAGCCACTGGGAAGCACTGCTGTCACTCAACTGAAAGCGCCTGACACCCCAAACAAACAAACATACATGTACGTACAGCTTTATGGAGCTGTGATGACCTTACTATATAACTGACCTCGATCCTTAAAACTGACCCCCACAATCTATCAATGGCTGTCTGTAGGTACAGCGCGAGGTCCAAAATTCTGTGTTTATTTGATGCATAAGAACAGGGTTCAATTCCAGTCTTGGGCAGGGAATAGCCTTAAAAATTTCCCTCCTTCCACTATTTTCGGTCAGACCCTTGGCGGCAACAAGTAGTCAATATTTTTCACGTGTGGTCTTGCAACAAGTTTACTGAAGACCAATTACTTTTCACCAATATCCACATGTATGCCTGAGATAGGTCACACATGAAGGATTTCATGAGTAATTCACTTAGATGTAAATACATGTATATTTTACTCTGGGTACTCGGATTTCCTTCATGCAACCATAAAAATGGTCGCCACCGTGCAGAAGTCAAAAATTCTTCGGTGTGGTGTCAAATATGAGTTTATTACTTTGATGGGTGAGTAGCATAGCACTAGTTCCGAATGTCACACTGAGCTGCGGAGCATTTGGTTGGGCATGACTATCCGATATCACATAAGCCACCATTCAAAATTACACCAGAATATTGAAAAGCTCCTGTCTTCAGTGTGTTGTCTGGCAGTGTAACCACCATCCGTCATGAGTGTAGACGTCCGTCATGTCATCTTGAGTGTATGATCTGGCAGTTTAATCACCGTCTGTCATGAGTGCAGCCGTCCATCATGTCATCTGGCAGTGTAACCACCGTCCATCATGAGTGTAGAAGTCTGTCACGTCATCTTGAGTGTGTTATCTGGCAGTGTAGCCACCGTCCATCATGAGTGTAGACGTCCGTCATGTCATCTTCAGTATGTCATCTGGCAGTGTAACCACCGTCTATCATGGGTGTAGACATCCGTCACGTCATCTTCAGTATGTTATCTGGCAGTGTAACCACCGTCTATCATGGGTGTAGACATCCGTCACGTCATCTTCAGTATGTTATCTGGCAGTGTAACCACCGTCTATCATGGGTGTAGACATCCGTCACGTCATCTTCAGTGTGTCACCTGGCAGTGTAGCGACCGTCCATCATGAGTGTAGAGCCTGTCATGCTGTCTTCAGTGAGGTATATGGCAGTCTAAACACTGTCCATCATGAGTGTAGAGCCTGTCATGCTGTCTTCAGCCAGGTATATGGCAGTGTAAACACCCTCCATCATAAGTGTACAGCCTGTCATGCTGCCTTCAGTTTGCTATCTGGCAGTGTAACCACCGTGCATCATGAGTGTAGACGTCCGTCATGTCATCTTCAGTATGTCATCTGGCAGTGTAACCACCGTCCATCATGAGTGTAGAAGCCCCTCAGGTAGTCTTCAGTGGTGTGTTGTCTGCCAGTGCAACCACCGTCTATCATGAGTGTAGAGTCTTTCATGCTGCCTTCAGTGTATTATCTGGCAGTGTAACCCCCATCCATCATGAGTGTAGAGCCCGTCATGTTCTGTCCAGCTGGTGAACAGAGAAACACAATCGCATCGGCAATCTGAAAAAAAATTGAAATGAGACTGATGTAAGAACTTCCTTGAGGAACTCAAAACTTTCACTGCATCCAAATTTTGATGGGATAAATGAACAAATGATTTAAGGTTACACATGCACAATTCCACCAGTTGGGTACAAGGTTTAGCTCCATACTGATGCATGCTGGAGCCCCGATTGGATAATACTGCCACACAGACAGTCTAGGTTATTTATTTATTTATTTGATTGGTGTTTTACACCGTACTCAAGAATATTTCACTTATATGACGGCGGCCAGCATTATGGGAGGAAACCGGGCAGAGCCCTGGGGAAACCCACGAACATTTACAGGTTGCTGGCAGACCTTCCCACGTACGGCCGGAGAGAAAGCCAGCATGAGCTGGTCTTGAACCAGCAACCGCATTGGTGGGAGGCTTCGGGTCATTGTGCTGCAATAGCACGCTAACGGACTGAGCCAAGGAGGCCCCTGACAGTCTAGCTATGTCAAACCAGCACATACAAGTTTGGGGATATATATTTTGAGGGTTGAAGTTGACAAATCTACTACATAGAGTAAGGAAATTTGCAAGTGTAACCTTAATGTGTGGCTGATATCATCAGGAGCTTGCTACATGTTGCCTTCAATAAGCCTTCATGGAACAACTTTATTCTTCCGCTGAAGATCAGAAGGCTGTAGACAGTAAAATACAGGTTGTTCCATCAACACCATTGTTAAGTATCCAACATACAATCTGATTTTCAAATATAACCTATCTAGAAATATGACCGAACATCTGACCTGACTTATTTCCAACCGGACTGAATGTCCAATTTGACTGAGCACACAACCTGACTGAACATACAACCTGACTGAACATCCAACTTGACTGAACATACAACCTGACTGAACATCCAACTTGACTGAACATCCAACCTGACTGAATGTCCAACCTGACCATTAAGGACAAAATGACAATGATGGCTAAAGTCTAAGTTACCTGGTCCACTTCCACTAGCTTCCCTGTTGGATGTCTTGCCGTTACATACACAGCCTGAAACAAAACAAAAATGCACAGCGATGTTAAACAGCAAAACTGTCCGTGTGGCTACCTGCCTTGAACTCTTGAACACAAGATCATGGTTAGTGCTAAGGTTAGTCCTTTTGAATGAGTTTGAATGAAAGTTACAACCCCCTTGATCTTTTAGCTTGCGGAAGTAGTTTGTGCTGTCAAGTAAAACCACACCATCCAATGAGTCACTAAGAGGGGGGTCAATCCCAGCCTTGGACAAGGAATTGGCAGATTCCTCCACACTCACAGGAAAGGGGGGGGGTCAATCCCAGCACTGGACAAGGAATTGGCAGATTCCTCCACACTCACAGGAAGGGGGGGGGGTCAATCCCAGCCTTGGACAAGGAATTGGCAGATTCCTCCACACTCACAGGAAGGGGGGGGGGTCAATCCCAGCCTTGGACAAGGAATTGGCAGATTCCTCCACACTCACAGGAAGGGGGGGGGGGGTCAATCCCAGCCTTGGACAAGGAATTGGCAGATTCCTCCACACTCACAGGAAGTGGGGTCAATCCGCAGCCTTGGACAAGGAATTGGCAGATTCCTCCACACTCACCGGTTTGCATGGCATCACCTCCAGTATCTTCTGTGTCAGTAAACTGTGACTGGATGAAGTCTCATGTCTGGTGTCTTCTGTGTCAGTAAAATGCAACTGGATGAAGTCTCATGTCTGGTGTCTTCCATGTAAGTAAACTTTGAGTGGATGGAGCATTGTTGTCTGGTGCCTTCTGTGCCAGAAAACTGTGATTGGATGGTGTGTCAAGTCTAGTGTGTTCCATGTCAGTAAACTGTGATTGGATGGAGTGTCTTGTCTGGTGTCTTCCATGTCAGTAAACTGTGATTGGATGGAGTGTCATGTCTGGTGTCTAGAGTGTCAGTAAACTGTGACAGGAAGGAGTGTCATGCCTGGTGTCTTCATTGTGTCTTCATTGTCAGTAAACTGTGAGTGGATGGAGTGTCACGTATGGTTTCTTTTGTGTCAGTAAACTGTGATTGGATGGAGCATCATGTCTGGTGTTTTCTGTGTCTGTAAACTGTCACTGGATGAAGTCTCATGTCTGGTGTCTTCCATGTAAGTAAAC
Organism: Acanthopleura granulata; assembly: GCA_016165875.1. Classification (NCBI taxonomy): domain Eukaryota; kingdom Metazoa; phylum Mollusca; class Polyplacophora; order Chitonida; family Chitonidae; genus Acanthopleura; species Acanthopleura granulata. The sequence goes on from JABBOT010000011.1 coordinate 2,533,558, forward strand.
TGTGATCGGATGGAGCGTCATAACTGGTGTCTTCCATGTCAGTAAACTGTGATTGAATGAAGCGTCATATCTGGTGTCTTCCTTGTCAGTAAAGTGTGATTGGTTGGAGTGTCATGTCTGGTGTTTTCCATGTCAGTAAACTGTAATTGGACAGAGTGTCATGTCTGGTGTTTTCTGTGTCAATAAACTGTGATTGGATGGAGAGTCATGTCTGGTCTCTTTCATGTCAGTAAACTGTGATTGGATGGAGTGTCACGTATGGTGTCTTCTGTGTCAGTAAACTGTGATTGGATGGAGCGTCACATCTGGTGTCTTCTGTGTCAGTAAACTGTGATTGGATGGAGTGTCATGTCTGGTGTCTTCCATGTCAGTAACCTGTGATTGGATGGAGTGTCATGTCTGGTGTTTTCTGTGTCAATAAACTGTGATTGGATGGAGAGTCATGTCGGGTCTCTTTCATGTCAGTAAACTGTGACTGAATGGGGAATCATGTTTGGCATCTTCCATGTCAGTAAACTGTGACTGGATGGAGCGTCATGTCTGGTGATAATGTGTGGTATTTTAGTGAGGCTGCACTATAAACAGGTGTTATATCCTTGCACATGGAGCAGCAGCTGTGGTATGCCCAACATAAGCTCAGTATAAAAGTTAAACCAAAGGCTGAATATTAAAGGAAGCATACAGATCACGACTAATATCATACTGCAAGTTAATTTTTTCTATATTAAACAAACAAGTCCCAGTATAGATTGAATGACACAATTTCATTACCTTGGCTTCCTCATAAGGTATTCCCTTCTCTTCTGCATCCACTTCTATTGTCTGGATGGCCACTGGAATTAGACACAGATGAACTGTTATATTGATTATCAGTATGAAAGATTGATTGGGTTATTTTGAGTCTGTTGTGTCAAAAGTTTACCTGATATCAATGTATTTATTTGATTGCTGTTTTATGCTGTACTCAAGAATATTTCACTTATATGACAGCTGCCAGCATCATGGTGGGAGGAAACTGGGCAACCCACGATCATCCGCAGGTTGCTGGCAGGCCTTCCCACGTACAGCTGGTGAGGAAGCCAGCATGAGCTGGACATGAACTGACAGTGAACTGCATTGGTGAGAGGCACGGAGTAAAACTTGCGCTAGTGTGCTAACCCCCTCAGCCACGGAGCCCCCGCTTACCTGACAGCAACGATTCATGTGAATCTGTCTTTCCATCCGAAACTTGACAGAAATAAAAACCTCTCAACAAGAATGGCATATGTCTCTTCAGCTGAGTGACATTTGTTATCAGCCAATCAAAGTTTGCCCGTGACATCACCAAAACAAGGTGGTGCTGAGCTACAAGATTACCACCAAGGAAAGTGTCGTTTACAGTGTTACATTTCAACTGACAAGCAACACTTTGCTTGACAATGTTTCCATTATAATGAATGGACAGAAAGCAGAATACTTCATGACTGATATCAGCCTGCAGACACTCCAAGAATCACCTCATACATAAATACATACATGCATATTCCCAATAACGACACACAAACCCGATTGCCGTCATCATCGATGTAATTCACAGTGAAAATTTCTTGAGCACTTACTTGGCGAGTTGATCAATCCTGGACACACGGCATTGCACGTTACACCAAACTCAGCAGCATCCAAGGCTATGGCCTGAAAAGAAGAGCAGGGCCTGATTTTGCTAACAAGTCTAAAGTTGCAAAACTTAAGGATACTAGAACACCTTATGTAGCCCAAAATATTGATCAAATATGGCCGTATGTGTATATATTATGAAAGCTAAACTGCTGATTTCAAAAAACCTTTTAAAATTTACCTAACTTTAATATTATTCCAAATAAAGAGAAAGTTTGAAAAAAATTAGAGATGTTTTTCAAATTGCTATTTTTTTTTGGCCAATTTTCAAAATTTTCAAATTTTTCTTGCTCAAGTGGATAATTTACTATTTAAACTAAAAAACAGTTCCACAAATTAATTTAATATTCACCTTAGATTGTTCTGAGCGTTCATTTGAAGTTAAAACTTTCAAAAATTTCAAAAAATTTTGAAACTTTGATGCTCTTTTACTAATATCTTTGAAACTATAAATGATATCAAAAATCTACGTGATCATGTTTTAGCTTAGGTTTTTAGCTACTTGTGTGCCTAGTTTTATAGCATTATATTGAAAAATAAGTGAGAAATCACAGTATTTCACCACACCACTGTCTCAAAAATAGAAAGGGAGAAAAAGACCAAAATGTCTGGAGGAGTATTATGTGTGATAAAATTTGTGAATAATTAGTTTGCCAATTAATTTTAATCACAAACTGTCCTGCCTCCAGTTAAAATGTGAACATATGCATCTACTTGCGTTAAATTTTAAATCTTATTGTGTTCCATCATAGCGCACATTAGTGTTTTATCTTGACAGTTCTGAGCAACCCCTCCTAGAATGTGTTTATAAACCCCTTCCCCAATGGCCCACCAGTAGCCTGATTGACGCTATTGTTTTAGTTAATAGGGCTGCTGGGGCAGTCTGCACAAGCAGCTATGTAGTTTATGGCAGAAGGCAATACACATTTACCAGAGGTGTGTCTGTAACCCTCCTCCAGTGAGTTAATCCCCATTATCAGGGGGAACTAAGAAAACACAACTGCTTTGGTTCACAACACGTTGTACTTTTTTGTCAAATTTTAAGTATATACAATTTGAATTTGATTTTCATTTTTAAGGGAGAGGAAAGACAGGAGAAAGGGAGAATAAGAAGATGAAATAAAAAAAAATTGGCCAAATTTCATCCCTGAGGGATTCTGTTTACCAGTCATTACATAGTGAAGCATTGGTAGTGTTGTTTAATGAAACGGTCATAAGCTTTAACTTAGGATCTGAGTTACAACTTACGACATTTAGCGAAATGATGGCCCTGATATTTTAAAAAAAACCCAAAATGATGGATAGAAGCAAGCAGGCAAAATGGGATTCTTCATAACGCCCTAGTCATCACAATCAAAAAATGTTGGTCTCTGAACACATGGAAACGACTCCAATTCTTCTATATAAAAATTTCTTCACAAAAAATGTTTTTGGCACAAGTCATACATTATTAATTTGAATTCAGAATTCAGTATTCAGCTTTCAGACAAAAGTTTATTGTTCAAAGAAGAAGTGAAGCCTAAAGCATTTGAATGATCCATGTACTCTGACCTTCAGGAAAAACCAAAATAGGGTACATCCATTTTACAAGTCATTAAAATTATGTTTGTTGCGGGTAGCACGGAAGGCCCTCCAAAGCAGGGTTCTTCTCCTGACGTTTTAATGGACTTTGGATGGTATTTTTACTTTTTATTTTCTTTCCATGTCAATTCCTTTAAAATCATTATTTATTTCATTTAGTAAGAATAAGAAAAAACTTCTCTACAGTTCAACCCTATTTTTTCTCATGTGGTCATGACACCTACAACAAAGAATTATTTCCGCATGGCCTTGTTTCATAAATGTAGCAGTTAATATCATAGTTATTCAGATATTTGCATGGCCATAAAGTCATTTAGAAATTACTCTAAAACATGGTAACCATTTCAGTTGTTTATGGTTTCCTTCTGCTGAAAAATAAAAAGAAACTCAATGGCTGGTTCAAGAAGTCATGTTAAAAATGTCAATGTATTCCTGAGGTAAAACCACCTTGCCTTTGTGCATTCTTTTTGGAAGGGGATTTTTATTTACCAGCATGGACGCTCAACAGAAGTTAACTGCTGAAAATGACTGACCTTTGTCAAGCCCAGAAGGCCATGTTTTGTTGTGGTGTAGGCCACTTTGTTGGCTGCTCCTATAACACTGTGGACAGATCCTATGTTGATAATACGACCCCAACCTTCATAAACAAAAAACAAATTGATGTATTATGACAATGCTGAAATACATGAACACCATGTACCAAGGCTACCACATAATTTGGACCTCCACGAGGCCTCATATTTCACAACTCCTCGAGTCCTTATATTTCACAGCTCCATGAGGCCACATATTTCACAACTCCTCGAGACCTCATATCTTACAGCTCCTCGAGGCCTCATATCTTACAGCTCCTCGAGGCCTCATATTATACAGCTCCATGAGGCCACATATTTCACAACTCCTTGAGGCCACATATTTTACAGCTCCTCGAGGCCTCATATCTTACAGCTCCTCGAGGCCTCATATTATACAGCTCCATGAGGCCACATATTTCAAAACTCCTCGAGGCCACATATTTTACAGCTCCTCGAGGCCTCATATCTTACAGCTCCTCGAGGCCTCATATTATACAGCTCCATGAGGCCACATATTTCACAACTCCTCCTCATATTTCACAACTCCTTGAGGCCTCATATTTCAGAACTCCTCAAGGCCACATACTTCACAGCTCCTCGAGGTCTCATATTATACAGCTCCTCGAGGCCTCATATTATACAGCTCCATGAGGCCACATATTTCACAACTCCTCGAGGCCTCATATCTTACAGCTCCTCGAGGCCTCATATCTTACAGCTCCTCGAGGTCTCATATTATACAGCTCTATGAGGCCGCATATTTCACAACTCCTCGAGGCCACATATTATACAGCTCCTCGAGGCCTCATATCTTACAGCTCCTCGAGGCCTCATATTATACAGCTCCATGAGGCCACATATTTCACAACTCCTCGAGGCCTCATATCTTACAGCTCCTCGAGGCCTCATATCTTACAGCTCCTCGAGGTCTCATATTATACAGCTCTATGAGGCCACATATTTCACAACTCCTCGAGGCCACATATTTTACAGCTCCTCGAGGCCTCATATCTTACAGCTCCTCGAGGCCTCATATCTTACAGCTCCTTGAGGCCTCATATTATACAGCTCCATGAGGCCACATATTTTACAACTCCTCGAGGCCACATATTTTACAGCTCCTCGAGGCCTCATATCTTACAGCTCCTCGAGGCCTCATATTATACAGCTCCATGAGGCCACATATTTCACAACTCCTCGAGGCCACATATTTTACAGCTCCTCGAGGCCTCATATCTTACAGCTCCTCGAGGCCTCATATCTTACAGCTCCTCGAGGTCTCATATTATACAGCTCTATGAGGCCACATATTTCACAACTCCTCGAGGCCACATATTTTACAGCTCCTCGAGGCCTCATATCTTACAGCTCCTCGAAGCCTCATATTATACAGCTCCATGAGGCCACATATTTTACAACTCCTCGAGGCCTCATATCTTACAGCTCCTCGAGGCCTCATATCTTACAGCTCCTTGAGGCCTCATATTATACAGCTCCATGAGGCCACATATTTTACAACTCCTCGAGGCCTCATATCTTACAGCTCCTCGAGGCCTCATATCTTACAGCTCCTCGAGGCCTCATATCTTACAGCTCCTCGAGGTCTCATATTATACAGCTCTATGAGGCCACATATTTCACAACTCCTCGAGGCCACATATTTTACAGCTCCTCGAGGCCTCATATCTTACAGCTCCTCGAGGCCTCATATTATACAGCTCCATGAGGCCACATATTTCACAACTCCTCGAGGCCACATATTTTACAGCTCCTCGAGGCCTCATATCTTACAGCTCCTCGAGGCCTCATATTATACAGCTCCATGAGGCCACATATTTTACAACTGCTCGAGGCCTCATATCTTACAGCTCCTCGAGGCCTCATATCTTACAGCTCCTCGAGGCCTCATATTATACAGCTCCATGAGGCCACATATTTTACAACTCCTCGAGGCCTCATATCTTACAGCTCCTCGAGGCCACATATTTTACAGCTCCTCGAGGCCTCATATCTTACAGCTCCTCGAGGCCTCATATTATACAGCTCCATGAGGCCACATATTTTACAACTCCTCGAGGCCTCATATCTTACAGCTCCTCGAGGCCTCATATCTTACAGCTCCTCGAGGCCTCTTATCTTACAGCTCCTCGAGGCCTCATACTATACAGCTCTATGAGGCAAGAAATTTCACAACTCCATGAGGCTACATAATTTATAATTCCATTTTACAATTTTACAAGACCACAAGATGTATGACTTCAAGAAGGAATATATACACAAGTATATAGTTATATGTAGTTGGTAATTAGAAAACTTGCTGTGTAACGTTCTCTCCGGTCGTACATGGGAAGGTCCACCAGCAACCTGCAGATGGTGGTAGGTTTCCCCCCTCCTCTGCCCGGTTTCCTCCCACAATAATGCTGCCCTGCGCTACATAAGTGAAATATCCCAGAGTTCAGCGTAAAACACCGATGAAACAAAATAAATAGAATTTCACGTATACAACATGGTTGTTTATAATTTCAGGAATGACAAGAATGGTTTGAAACTCCACCATACACGTTTTACATGAGAATTGATCAACAGTATAAAAAGCAACATGTGTAGTGTCAGGTCAAATACTTCATCTGACTGTCCAATCACCTTTCTCCTTCATCTTGGGGAGAAACCTCTGGACCAATAGAAATGGAGCTGAGAGATGAAGGGCCAGCATTTCCTCCCACTTTGACCAATGGAATGTCTCCAAGGATTCCACATGTTGTATTCCTACAGGAGATTTGAAAATAGGTAAAAACAATGAAACATCTGCCATAGGTAAAGAAGAGATTTCAATGCAGAACTCTCATACAGTATTATTACCACTTGGTAAAATCTACAATACAAAAATAAAATAACCAAAACATTCAGTTATATATAAAAGGTTCTTTACCTAAAAAATGGTTAGTTTTTAACTGTGACTGCTATTATCAAAGGATAATACTGTTATAAATCTATATTGGCACTGATTGCAAAGTAGAATTAAAACAACGAAAATGATAAATAACTACCTCTATTGTTCAAAAGTGAGACAAATAAAGGAGACTTGGACGAACAATTTTTCAACACTGTGCACAATTGTAGAGGACTTCTAAATAACATGCATTGTTCACAAAGAAGAAATATAATGACTTCAAAAATCAAACACATGCAATGTGAGACAAGAGATATTATATATCAGTCTCAACAGAACTACAAGCAATATTCATGTAAGATAAATATAATTACTTATCTTAGAGACTATAGAATAAGTAATTACCTGCATTGTTCAAAAGAAGACTAGGATAATAATTACCTGCATTGTGTTCACAAGAAGATTAGGATAATAATTACCTGCATAGTTCACAAGAAGAGTACGATTATAATTACCAGCATTGTTGACCAGAATATCAATGCCTGCTGGAAACAGTCCAAAGACTTGATCAACAAAGTTGTGGATTTCTTCTGGGCTTAACAGATTAACCGGAACAAACTGAACGGACTGATTTGGGTGACATTTTAGACTGAAACAAAAAATAGTAAGTCCCTGCACAAATGCTTTGCTCTTCACTTTTCTTGTACCTGATATTATCAAGCTCCAATACACAGCTCAGACCAATAGTTGTTAACTCACTCAGGTCAGATTTATCAAGCATTACTGTTATGTAGGAAACTAAAATTGGTACATGGCTAATCTGATTCTGAAATTTTATAATGGGATTCATTTAATGAATAACGAGGAAATTAAAACGCTTAATTTCTTTTATTATAGAGTTAGATATGATTTTATTGCATGGTTAAACTAAAACTGAAATCCATCTTCATCAAACAGGGATGAATTTTGATAACATTAATTCATTTATTTCATTGATGCTTCGTGTTCTAATTAAGCATACTCCCCTTCTTTGAGGGTCTACAGTACCTACATGTAGATATGTGGTGGACACTCTGCAGAGCCGGGGAGAAGCTTTTGCACCCAATCACGTTCTTGAAAAACCTCCCAATTTAAAGCTGCAAACTGAACATTGACTCCCAATAACTTACCTGTTTAATTCTGCCACAATATCAGTTATAGTGGAGTCTGGTCCCAGGCCTGTCACCACAACAGAACAGCCCTTGGCTACCAAAGTCCTGACAACTGTCAAACCCACTCCAGAGGTGGAGCCTGTTACCAAGGCAACCTTGTCTTCCATAATCTTCTGTCTGTGGATAATATATAAAATGGTAAATTAATGTCTGTCACCACAACAGAATAGCCCTTAGTTCCCAAAGATTTGACAACAGTTAAACTGCTAATCCCACTCCAGAGGAGGAGCGTGTTACCAAGGCAACCTCATCTTCCTCAGTTTTCAGTCTGTATATGAATAATGAAATAATGAGTACCTCAGGCTGCTAAAATACAGCAACTTTCAAACATCTTAACCATTTTAATTGTGTGTATAGGTTTATAAATGATGAGAAACAGTGCAAGATGCAGCCTCATGTGATAAACACGCCTCCTCCATACTTCATGCAAATACTAAACCTTAATTAATAATTAAGAAATAATGCTCAGGTATAAGTTAACGTCACAGCGAATGACCTATATTTACCACTGATAAATGATTTGATGATGTCATATTAGGGACAGGCCTTATGACGATTTGTACTGCGACCTACAAACGGCAATGAAAACATCTCAGTTTTCAAGATGTTTTGATTATATATTAAAGTGGTCAACACAGTCTAATGTTTGTTGAAAACGACTCGTCTTACACCAGTATTGTGTGTATATCTGTACACATCACCGTGGGAATCATCTTAGTGTCTCCTGATGTCCAATATTTGCAAATTTTTATTCGACCATACGTTATTTATGCTAAACATAACACAGCAATGAAAGGTTATAAACAATCCTTATCAAATTAGACGAAATAAGGTACTATAAAAAAATTGCCAAAATGTTCGGAGGATACCCTGGAGATTTGTTCTTAGATGCATTCTGAGTCAGTAGAACTTAGAGATGTAACACACGTATGTTCTTGCATAATTTAGCCTACAACACTGCTTTACAAAAATACAAAGGATAAGAAAGTATTTAATTATTGTTGGAACAAAGATACAGTCGTGCACAAAATATCAGTTTTATGGTAAACGTAACCAAGGTTATCGATTTCGTTCGCATCTAGGCTTTGCCTATATCACATTACCTTATAGCGTGTTGAAACTTACCTGTAAAGAACTGAAAACTAGCCATAAAATATTTGGATGCTTGAGAAAACCAAGAATACAGACATCTGAAAATATAAACAGCAACCGTACCTTTCGCCCTTGTCAGGGACAAACGGAGGCGGTGGTTGGCAAGTTGTCAAAACTGCGGTCAGTGAGAGCTGAGTACACGTGGTTATGATAGGAGAGTAGCACAAAGGGAGAGAACTAGGGGGGGGGGGGGTCTTCCACTATCTTACATACACATCATAATAAGTAATAAATATGAAAAAAAAAAAGACACTTGTGTGATATATTGGATAATACATATATCTTACTAAAACAGCGAAGTCATACCGATGTCCTATAGACTTGTAAAAACACACTAGAATAATGTTTGACATTATAGAGCCACAGATTTTGGAATACAGTTATGTGAGGACAGAGGAATATTCCCCCATCCAGTGACTTTGTGAAAAAACTATCTAAATTCATTTGTGAAATATATTACAGGCGTTTAAGGTAAACAACAACAACAACAACACGTTTTACGTCTTCTATAATAAATACACGTGTACCTTATGTTGTAAAATGATCACTTCCACCTGGAAAATGTTTGCCGTGTGGTTTCATTTTATTCCGCCCATAAGCCGCAGGTCATTTCTAATCAAATTTAGAAATTTTGACTGTTTTGTTATTTTCTTTCTTTCTAAATGATTCTTGTACGTGAAGTTAATTTCACTGAGGGGGCAAAGTGGTTGAACTGAAAGTCTGCCTTGTGACGTATTGTCTATACCCGGCACATGGACCATGTACGCGCTATAATGCTGAAGCAGTCATGAATCACCATGAATTTTACTAATCCTGAATTTGCCTCATACCAAGAAACAACACAGCTCGGGATATGTAAGTACCGGTTTAGAAACCAAACTCTCCTGACAGTGGGTCAAATACCCATTGTCTCATAAAAAAGAGAATGCTCGATGGTTCGCCGTTAAAAATGAACTGCTTCCCAACGGTTTCAAGAAAGGGCCACAAATCATACTAAGACAATAACGGAGAGCAATCAGTTTCTTTTGTGTGCCAACAATGGTCTAGGCAGGCATTCAAAGAACAATTTTCAAACAAAGAGCAGACACCCACCTCATCAGCCTTCTTTGGCTAAACAATTGATTAGTGAAATCCACATTCCACATGTCTCACGAGTAGGCAGCACCAACCATTTGACACTCTTTGAGAAAATCACATCCAACCATGTATAGAATTCTTCCCCTCGATGATGTTGATGGCAGCAGCAGTAAGGCAGCTCCAAATTCAGTCAACGATCACACCCTCAACCAAACAACCACCTGCCATAAATCACAAGGTGTGAAGGAACTGCCGAGCCAATCACTGCGGATCGTCTTCTCCAAAATTGACCTAAACTGCTCCACCGAGACGTCCTGCTTGAAGAATGCCAGTCACTTGATGGATGCCAAACCATATCAGAAAGATGACCTGAAAAGCAAGAGCAAGCCAATATTGCGGACGAAGGCCGCCAAACGTCAAGGCAGTTTGTCATCTTGAAACTGTTTGTTTTTGTCATCGTTTTACTTCTGATATTATCATCCAAGTGATGCTAAAATAAAACTGCACGAAACTTGCATATGTCACTTGTCTTGATTTGTGAACTACTTCTTTTTCTAACCGCACTGAATGCTAGGAAGTGTGTTTGACGCACTTCAGCCTGTGGCATGGAGCACTATCTTTGGTATCAATCAAATATAACTGCACCTTGTAAAATATTCCAAGGGCATTTACCTAAGACGACGCGGATAAGGAGTGTTGGAGACACTGCTTTTCTTGACCAAAACACTGGGCCGATGTGAAGGGCGTGAAATTGCCCCGCACTAGACGATAATGAGAGACTTCTACTGGTCATTATTCCATGTGATGGGAAGCTGTATGGAAACGAAAGACACGAGTGTAGGTTTTGAAAGAAAAACACTTTAATAATTGTCAAGTTGAAAATTTTTTGGGTTACACTTTCACTGGTTTGAACTCAATGTATAAGGATGGATAATATCTGGAAGGAAAAATTCTAATCCAATCTAATGTTGAAGCGTTAACTTTGTATAATGACTATCGTACAATATATTACCGAAACACGAAACACGAAACACGATTTTCTTCGCATAAACCTGAGATATTTTTTTATGTTTTATTTGGTTGGTGTTTTGCGCCGCACTTCAGAATGTTTCGCTTCCACACGCACAGGACTGCGATCAGGTTTATGGATGTGGGAAAAGTCATTGCAGAAAGTGGATGACGTCACTTCAGCGACGAGGACGAGGTTTCTAACCTATACCAGGCATATGACAACACGTATCTGTCTTTCATACATGTTATAATCGGCAACAAGAAAGAAAAAAGAAATAAACAAGAAAAAAAGACTGTCTGCTTTGTTATATAATACATATTGCTTACTAAAACAATGAAGTCACACAGATGTCTTATAGGCTTATAAAACCACACTGCAAAAACGCTTGACATTATAAAGCCACTTTGTTCTTTCTACTCTTACATTACTTGCTATTCTTACTGTCCACTCACATTGACTGTGCGGTAATGGCGATGAAAGTCTGTGTCCTACAACGTTAGCCTCGGTCTTCTATCAGCGCCATCCCACCACCAACACATGTTGTAAGCTTTCCACCACGTAACAGCTTAATGAAATCTTGATTTATTTATTTATTTCTTAATTTAATTGGTGTTTCACGCCGTACTCAAGAATATTTCACTTATACGACGGCGTGAAGCATTATTGTGGGAGGAAACCGGGCAGAGCCCGGAGGAAACCCACGAGCATCCGCAGGTTGCTCGCACACCCTCCCACGTACGGTTGGGAGGAAGCCAGCATGAGCTGGGCTTGAACTCACAGCGACCGCATCAGTGGGAAGCTATGGTCATTGCGCTGCGTTAGCGCGCTAACCGACTGAGCCACGGAGGCCCCCTAATGAAATCTTGGAATACAATTATGTAAGGACAAGCGGAAATTACCCCACCCAATGACTTTGTGACAAAGCTATCTAGATGCTCTTGTTTAGTATATTCCAGGCGTTTTATATACATGAGGTCAACTGCCCATTCTCTAATAAAAAGGGCAATGCTCGATCTTCGGCCGCTAACAATGAATTGTTGCCAAACGGTTTCAAGAAAAGGCCACAAAACATACTGAGACAATAACGGAGGGTAATCAGTTTCTTTTGTGTACCAACAATGGTCTAGACAGGAATTCAAAGAACAATTTTCAAACAAAGAGCAGACACAAATCTCGACAGTCTTCTTTGGCTAAACAAATGACTAGTGAAATCGACATTGCACATGTCGCTTGCCTCACCAGTATATATATAAGGCATTTTCTCTTAGTAAGGAGTACAAACCATTTGACACTCTTTGAGAAAATCACATCCAACCATGTATAGAGTTCTTCCCCTCGATGATGTTGATGGCAGCAGCAGCAAGGCAGCTCCAAATTCAGTCAACGATCACACCCTCAACCAAACAACCACTTGCCATAAATCACAATGTGTAAAAGAACTGCCGAGCCAATCACTGCGGATCGTCTTCTCCAAAATTGACCTAAACTGCTCCACCGAAACGTCCTGCTTGACGAATGCCAGTCACTTGATGGATGCCAGACCTTATCAACAAAATGAACTTAAAAGCAAGAGTAAACCAGCATTGCGGACGAAGACAAGGTCCAGCAAAGTTCTTAGGCGATTGGCCAGATTGTAGAGCACCATCAAGGCCACCAAGCGTCGAGGCCGTTTGTCAACTTCAAACAACTGTTTGTTTTTGTCATCGCTTTACCGCTGATATTATCATCCAAGTGATGCTAAAATAAAACTGCACGAAACTTGCATATGTCACTTGTCTTGATTTGTGAATTTCTTCTTTGTGGAACCAGAGTGAATGATAGAAAGCGTGTTTGACTCACCTGAGCAGGTGGCATGGAGCACTCTCTGTGGTATAGCTCAAATGTAACCGCACCTTGTAAAATATTGCAAGGATATTTACCTAAAATGACGCGGATATGGAGTGTTGAAGACACTACTTTTCTTGACCAAAACACTAGGCCTATCTGAGGGGAGTGAAATTGTCCCGCACTAGACGATAATGAGAGACTTCTACTGGTCATTATTCCATGTGATGGGAATTTGTTTGGAAACGAAAGACAAGTGTGTAGGGGTTTGAAAAGAAAACAGTTTAGAAATTCTCAACTGGAAAATTTTTTGGATTACATTTACACTGGTTAGAACTCAATGTATAAAGACAGCTAATGTCTGAAAGGAAAATTTCTATTCTAATCTAAGGTTGAAACGTTACACTTCGTATAATAACCTTCATACAATATATTACCAAAACAGGAAACATGATTTTCTTGGTAAAAAGGTGAGAATTTTTTTATGTTTTATTTGGTTGGTGTTTTGCGCCACGCTTCAGAATGTTTCGCTTACACACGTACAGGACTGCGATCAGATTTATGGATGTGAGAAAATTTACTGCAGAAAATGCATGACGTCACTTCAGCAACGAGGACGAGGTTTCTAACCTATACCAGGCATGTGACAACACGTATATATCTTTCATACATGTCATACTCGGAAACGAGAAAAAACTGTCCGCTATATGATATAATACATATTATTTATTAAAACAGCTAACACCTTAATGAGATCTTGGAATACAACTATGTAAGGACAAGGGAAAATTACCCCATGTAATGACTTTAAGACAAAGCTGTGTAAATACTCTTGTTAAATATATTGCAGGTGTTTAAAATAAATGAAAACAAAATATACTACAAATTTCACGTCTTCTATAATGAATACATGTATATGTTATGTTGTGAAAAGGCCACTTCCCAATTTAAAATGTATGCCTTATGGTTTTGCATTACTCGTTTCAAAGGCCTCAGTTTAAGTTTGAAGTAAATTGGAAATTCTGACTGTGTTGTTACTTTCATTTTCTAAAATTATTCTTTTACCTAGAGTTAAATTCACTGGATGAAGTCTTTCAAAATAGGTCAAAGTTTGACTTGTGACGTATTTTCTATACCTGGCACAGAGACCATAAACGCGCTATGACACTCAAGGAGTAAAATTACCCTACGCCAGAAGACCTTGGAATACAACTGTGTAAGGACCGGGGAAAATTACCCCACCCAATGACTTTGTGACAAAACTGTGTAAATATTCTTGTTTACCATATTGCAGGCGTTTAAAATAAATGAAAACAACAAACACTACACATTTCACGTTATCTGTAATGTGACGTTATATGCATATATTATGTTGTCAAAAGGCCACTTCCTAATGTAAAATGTCTACCTTATGGTTTTGCTTTACTCGTTGCAAAGAACTCAGTTCAAGTTTAAAGTAAATTTGAAATTCTGATTGTGGTGTTATTTTTTGTTTTCAAATTTTCCTTTTAATAGAGTTAAATTCACTGGACGAAGTCGTTGAGCTGCAGGTTTGTCTTGTGACGTATTTTCTACACCTGGCACATACATCATAAACGCCCTATGACACTCAAGCGGAAAAATTCTAAACGTTATGCTTGACAAAAAATTTTAATCTCTTAACATGAGGTCAACTGCCCAGACTCTCATGAAAAGGACAATGCTCGATCTTCGGCCGCTAACAATGAGTTGTTGCCAAACGGTTTCAAGAAAAGGCCACAAAACATACTGAGACAATAACGGAGAGCAATCAATTTCTTTTGTGCACCAACAATGGTCTAGACAGGAATTCAAAGAACAATTTCCAAACAAAGAGCAGACACAAATCCCGTCAGTCTTCTTTGGCTGAACAAATGACTAGTGAAATCGACATTGCACATGTCGCTTGCCTCACCAGTATATATAAAAGGCTTATTCTCTTAGTAAGCAGTACAAACCATTTGACACTCTTTAAGAAAATCACATCCAACCATGTATAGAATTCTTCCCCTCGATGATGTTGATGGCAGCAGCAGTAAGGCAGCTCCATCTTCAGTCAACGATCACACCCTCAACCAAACAACCACCTGCCATAAATCACAAGGTGTGAAAGCAATACCGAAACAATCCATGCGGATTGTCTTCTCCAAAATTGACCTCAACTGCTCCACCGAGACGTCCTGCTTGAAGAATGCCAGTCACTTGATGGATGCCAGACCTTATCAACAAAATGATCTTAAAAACAAGAGTAAACCAGCATTGCGGACGAAACCAAGGTCCAGCAAAGTTCTTAGGCGACTGGCCAGATTGTAGAGCACCATCAAGGCCACCAAGCGTCGAGGCCGTTTGTCATCTTCAAACAACTGTTTGTTTTCGTCATCACTTTACTTGTGACATTATCATCCAAGTGATGCTAAAATAAAATAGCACGAAACTTGCATATGTGACTTGTCTTGTTTTGTGAATTTCTTCTTTGTATAACCACACTGAATGATAGAAAGCGTGTGTGACGCACCTGAATCGGTGGCATGGAGCGCTGTCTTTGGTATAGCTCAAATATAAGCACAGTTTGTAAAATATTCCAAGGATATTTACGTAAGAAGACGCGGATATGAAGTGTAGAAGACACTGCATTTCTTGACCAAAACACTAGGCCCATCTGAGGGGAGTGAAATTGTCCCGCACTAGACGATAATGAGACGCTTCTACTGGTGATTTTTCCATGTGATGTAAATTTGTATGGAAACGAAAGACAAGTGTGTAGGGGTTTGAAAGGAAAACACTGTAATAATTGTCAAGCTGAAAATTTTTTGGATTACATTTACACTGGTTAGAACTCAATGTATAAATATAGGTAATATCTGGAGGAAAAAACTTCTATTCTAATCTAAGGTTGAAACGTTAACTTTGCATAATAACATTGATACAATATATTACCAAAGCAGCAAACATGATTTCCTTGGAATAAAAGGGAGAATTATTTTATGTTTTATTTGGTTGGTGTTTTGCGCCGCACTTCAGAATGTTTCGCTTCCACACGCACAGGACTGCCATCAGGTATAGGGATGTGGAAAAATTCAGTGCACAAAGTGTATGACGTCACTGCAGCAACGACGACGAGCTTTACATCCTATTCCAGGCGTGTGACAACACGTGTTTATCTTTCTTACATGTCATAAAGGGAAACGAGAAAAAAAAAATGTTCGCTGTGTGATATGATAAATATTACTTATTGAAACAGCTAAGTCATACCGATCTCCTACAGTCTTTTAAAAACACATGGAATAATCTTTGACATTATAGAGCCACTTTGTTCTTTCTACTCTTACATTGTTTGCCAATGTTACTGTCCACTCACACTGAGAGTGCCAAGTGGCGGTAGCGGCGATGGAGGACTGTGTCTTATAACGGTAGACTCGGTCTTCGATTAGCGGCACCTCACCAACAATACATGTAGGAAGCTCTCCATAACGTAACACCTTGATGAGATCTTAGAATACAACTATGCGGAAAATCACCCCATAGAATGACTTTGTGACAAAACTGTGTAAATACTCTTGTTAACCATATTGCAGGCGTTTAAAATAAATGAAAACAACAAGCACTACACATTTCACGTCTTCTATAATGAATACATGTATACGTTATGTTGTCAAAAGGCCACTTTCTAATGTAAAATGTCTACCTTATGGTTTTTCTTTACTCGTTGCAAAGGACTCAGTTCAGGTTTAAAGTAAATTGGAAATTCTCATTGTGGTGTTATTTTCTTTTTTCAAATTTTCCATTTACCTAGATTTAAATTCACTGGACGAAGTCGTTGAGCTGCAGGTTTGTCTTGTGACGTATTTTCTACACCTGGCACATACATCATAAACGCCCTATGACACTCAAGCGGAAAAATTCTAACCGTTATGCTTGACAAAAAATTTTAATCTCTTAACATGAGGTCAACTGCCCAGACTCTCATGAAAAGGACAATGCTCGATCTTCGGCCGCTAACAATGAGTTGTTGCCAAACGGTTTCAAGAAAAGGCCACAAAACATACTCAGACAATAACGGAGAGCAATCAATTTCTTTTGTGCACCAACAATGGTCTAGACAGGAATTCAAAGAACAATTTTCAAACATAGAGCAGACACCCACCTCGTCAGCCTTATTTGGTTAAACAACTGACGAGTGAAATCGACATTGCACATGTCGCTTTCCTCACCAGTATATATACAAGGCTTATTCTCTTAGTAGGCCGTACAAACCATTTGACACTCTTTGAGAAAATCACATCCAATCATGTATAGAATTCTTCCCCTCGATGATGTTGATGGCAGCAGCAGTAAGGCAGCTCCATCTTCAGTCAACGATCACACCCTCAACCAAACAACCACTTGCCATAAATCACAAGGTGTGAAAGCAATACCGAAACAATCCATGCGGATCGTCTTCTCAAAAATTGACCTCAACTGCTCCACCGAGACGTCCTGCTTGACGAATGCCAGTCACTTGATGGATGCCAGACCTTATCAACAAAATGATCTTAAAAGCAAGAGTAAGCCAGCATTGCGGACGAAGCCAAGGTCCAGCAAAGTTCTTAGGCGATTGGCCAGACTGTAGAGCACCATCAAGGCCACCAAGCGTCGAGGCCGTTTGTCATCTTCAAACAACTGTTTGTTTTCGTCATCACTTTACTTGTGACATTATCATCCAAGTGATGCTAAAATAAAATAGCACGAGACTTGCATATGTGACTTGTCTTGTTTTGTGAATTTCTTCTTTGTGTAACCACACTGAATGATAGAAAACGTGTGTGACGCACCTGAATCGGTGGCATGGAGCAATGTCTTTGGTATAGCTCAAATATAAGCACAGTTTGTAAAATATTCCAAGGATATTTACGTAAGAAGACGCGGATATGAAGTGTAGAAGACACTGCATTTCTTGACCAAAACACTAGGCCCATCTGAGGGGAGTGAAATTGTCCCGCACTAGACGATAATGAGACGCTTCTACTGGTGATTTTTCCATATGATGGGAATTTGTATGGAAACAAAAGACAAGTGTGTAGGCTTTTGAAAGGAAAACACTGTAATAATTGTCAATCTCAAAATTTTTTGGTTACACTTACACTGGTTAGAACTCAATGTATAAATATAGGTAATATCTGGAGGAAAAAACTTCTATTTTAATCTAAGGTTGAAACGTTAACTTTGTATAATAACCTTCATACAATATATTACCAAAACAGGAAACATGATTTTCTTCCAATAAAAGGGAGAATTTTTTTTATGTTTTATTTGGTTGGTGTTTTGCGCCGCACTTCAGAATGTTTCGCTTCCACACGCACAGGACTGCCATCAGGTATAGGGATGTGGAAAAATTCAGTGCACAAAGTGTATGACGTCACTGCAGCAACGACGACGAGCTTTACATCCTATTCCAGGCGTGTGTCAACACGTGTTTATCTTTCTTACATGTCATAAAGGGAAACAAGAAAACAAAATGTCTGCTGTATGATATGATAAATATTACTTACTAAAACACCTTACCCATACCGATCTCCTATAGGCTGATAAAGACACATGCAATAATGTTTGACATCATAAAGCCACTTTGTTCTTTCTACTCTTACATTGTTTGCTGTTCTCACTGTCCACTCACATTGACAGTGCCAAGTGACGGTAGTGGCAATGGAGGACTGTATCTTAAAACGCTAGAAGACCTTGGAATACAACTATGTAAGGACCGGGGAAAATTACCCCACCCAATGACTTTGTGACAAAACTGTGTAAATACTCTTGTTAACCATATTGCAGGCGTTTAAAATAAATGAAAACAACAAACACTACGCATTTCACGTTATCTTTAATGTGACGTTATATGTATATATTATGTTGTCAAAAGGCCACTTCCTAATGTAAAATGTCTACCTTATGGTTTTGCTTTACTCGTTGCAAAGGACTCAGTTCAAGTTTAAAGTAAATTGGAAATTCTCATTGTGGTCTTATTTTCTTTTTTCAAATTTTCCTTTCACCTAGATTTAAATTCACTGAAAGAAGTCATTGAGCTGCAAATTTGTCTTGTGACGTATTTTCTACACCTGGCACATACATCATAAACGCCCTATGACACTCAAGCGGAAAAATTCTAACCGTTATGCTTGACAAAAAATTTTAGTCTCTTAACAGTAGGTCATCTGCCCAGACTCTCATGAAAAGGACAATGCTGGATCGTCGGCCGCTAACAATGAATTGTTGCCAAACGGTTTCAAGAAAAGGCCACAAAACATACTGAGACAATAACGGAGAGCAATCAATTTCTTTTGTGTGCCAACAATGGTCTAGACAGGAATTCAAAGAACAATTTTCAAACAAAGAGCAGACACCCACCTCGTCAGCCTTATTTGGTTAAACAATTGACGAGTGAAATCGACATTGCACATGTCGCTTTCCTCACCAGTATATATATAAGGCTTATTCTCTTAGTAGGCAGTACAAACCATTTGACACTCTTTGAGAAAATCACATCCAACCATGTATAGAATTCTTCCACTTGAAGATGTTGATGGCAGCAGCAGCAAGGCAGCTCCATCTTCAGTCAACGATCACACCCTCAACCAAACAACCACTTGCCATAAATCACAAGGTGTGAAAGCAATACCGAAACAATCCATGCGGATCGTCTTCTCCAAAATTGACCTCAACTGCTCCACCGAGACGTCCTGCTTGAAGAATGCCAGTCACTTGATGGATGCCAGACCTTATCAACAAAATGATCTTAAAAACAAGAGTAAACCAGCATTGCGGACGAAACCAATGTCCAGCAAAGTTCTTAGGCGATTGGCCAGATTGTAGAGCACCATCAAGGCCTCCAAGCGTCGAGGCCGTTTGTCATCTTCAAACAACTGTTTGTTTTCGTCATCACTTTACTTGTGATATTATCATGCAAGTGATGCTAAAATAAAATAGCACGAAACTTGCATATGTGACTTGTCTTGTTTTGTGAATTTCTTCTTTGTGTAACCACACTGAATGATAGAAAGCGTGTGTGACGCACCTGAATCGGTGGCATGGAGCGCTGTCTTTGGTATAGCTCAAATATAAGCACAGTTTGTAAAATATTCCAAGGATATTTACGTAAGAAGACGCGGATATGAAGTGTAGAAGACACTGCATTTCTTGACCAAAACACTAGGCCCATCTGAGGGGAGTGAAATTGTCCCGCACTAGACGATAATGAGACGCTTCTACTGGTGATTTTTCCATATGATGGGAATTTGTATGGAAACGAAAGACAAGTGTGTAGGGGTTTGAAAGGAAAACACTGTAATAATTGTCAATCTGAAAATTTTTTGGATTACATTTACACTGGTTAGAACTCAATGTATAAATATAGGTAATATCTGGAGGAAAAAACTTCTATTTTAATCTAAGGTTGAAACGTTAACTTTGTATAATAACCTTCATACAATATATTACCAAAACAGGAAACATGATTTTCTTGGAATAAAAGGGAGAATTTTTTTTATGTTTTATTTGGTTGGTGTTTTGCGCCGCACTTCAGAATGTTTCGCTTCCACACGCACAGGACTGCCATCAGGTATAGGGATGTGGAAAAATTCAGTGCACAAAGTGTATGACG
This sequence comes from Acanthopleura granulata, assembly GCA_016165875.1. NCBI lineage: Eukaryota > Metazoa > Mollusca > Polyplacophora > Chitonida > Chitonidae > Acanthopleura > Acanthopleura granulata. The sequence continues at coordinate 2,554,184 of JABBOT010000011.1, forward strand.
TCACTGCAGCAACGACGACGAGCTTTACATCCTATTCCAGGCGTGTGTCAACACGTGTTTATCTTTCTTACATGTCATAAAGGGAAACAAGAAAACAAAATGTCTGCTGTATGATATGATAAATATTACTTACTAAAACACCTTACCCATACCGATCTCCTATAGGCTGATAAAGACACATGGAATAATCTTTGACATCATAAAGCCACTTTGTTCTTTCTACTCTTACATTGTTTGCTGTTCTCACTGTCCAATCACATTGACAGTGCCAAGTGATGGTAGTGGCAATGGAGGACTGTATCCTAAAACGCTAGAAGACCTTGGAATACAACTATGTAAGGACCGGGGAAAATTACCCCACCCAATGACTTTGTGACAAAACTGTGTAAATATTCTTGTTAACCATATTGCAGACGTTTAAAATAAATGAAAACAACAAACACTACACATTTCACGTTATCTTTAATGTGACGTTATATGTATATATTATGTTGCCAAAAGGCCACTTCCTAATGTAAAATGTCTACCTTATGGTTTTGCTTTACTCGTTGCAAAGGACTCAGTTCAAGTTTAAAGTAAATTGGAAATTCTCATTGTGGTCTTATTTTCTTTTTTCAAATTTTCCTTTCACCTAGATTTAAATTCACTGAAGGAAGTCATTGAGCTGCAAATTTATCTTGTGACGTATTTTCTACACCTGGCACATACATCATAAACGCCCTATGACACTCAAGCGGAAAAATTCTAACCGTTATGCTTGACAAAAAATTTTAGTCTCTTAACAGTAGGTCATCTGCAAAGACTCTCATGAAAAGGACAATGCTGGATCGTCGGCCGCTAACAATGAATTGTTGCCAAACGGTTTCAAGAAAAGGCCACAAAACATACTCAGACAATAACGGAGAGCAATCAATTTCTTTTGTGTGCCAACAATGGTCTAGACAGGAATTCAAAGAACAATTTTCAAACATAGAGCAGACACCCACCTCGTCAGCCTTATTTGGTTAAACAATTGACGAGTGAAATCGACATTGCACATGTCGCTTTCCTCACCAGTATATATATAAGGCTTATTCTCTTAGTAGGCAGTACAAACCATTTGACACTCTTTGAGAAAATCACATCCAACCATGTATAGAATTCTTCCACTTGATGATGTTGATGGCAGCAGCAGCAAGGCAGCTCCAAATTCAGTCAACGATCACACCCTCAACCAAACAACCACTTGCCATAAATCACAAGGTGTGAAAGAACTGCCGAGCCAATCTATGCGGATCGTCTTCTCAAAAATTGACCTAAATTGCTCCACCGAGACGTCCTGCTTGAAGAATGCCAGTCACTTGATGGATGCCAGACCTTATCAACAAAATGATCTTAAAAGCAAGAGTAAACCAGCATTGCGGGCGAAGCCAAGGTCCAACAAAGTTCTTAGGCGATTGGCCAGATTGTAGAGCACCATCAAGGCCACCAAGCGTCTTCAAACAACTGTTTGTTTTCGTCATCACTTTACTTGTGATATTATCATGCAAGTGATGCTAAAATAAAACTGCACGAAACTTGCATATGTGACTTGTCTTGTTTTGTGAATTTCTTCTTTGTATAACCACACTGAATGATAGAAAGCGTGTGTGACGCACCTGAATCGGTGGCATGGAGCAATGTCTTTGGTATAGCTCAAATATAAGCACAGTTTGTAAAATATTCCAAGGATATTTACGTAAGAAGACGCGGATATGAAGTGTAGAAGACACTGCATTTCTTGACCAAAACACTAGGCCCATCTGAGGGGAGTGAAATTGTCCCGCACTAGACGATAATGAGACGCTTCTACTGGTGATTTTTCCATATGATGGGAATTTGTATGGAAACGAAAGACAAGTGTGTAGGGGTTTGAAAGGAAAACACTGTAATAATTGTCAAGCTGAAAATTTTTTGGATTACATTTACACTGGTTAGAACTCAATGTATAAATATAAGTAATATCTGGAGGAAAAAACTTCTATTTTAATCTAAGGTTGAAACGTTAACTTTGTATAATAACATTGATACAATATATTACCAAAGCAGGAAACATGATTTCCTTGGAATAAAAGGGAGAATTATTTTATGTTTTATTTGGTTGGTGTTTTGCGCCGCACTTCAGAATGTTTCGCTTCCACACGCACAGGACTGCCATCAGGTATAGGGATGTGGAAAAATTCAGTGCACAAAGTGTATGACGTCACTGGAGCAATGACGACGAGCTTTACATCCTATATCAGGCATGTGACAACACGTGTTTATCTTTCTTACATGTCATAAAGGGGAACGAGAAAAAAAATGTTCGCTGTATGATATGATAAATATTACTTATTAAAACAGCTTACCCATACCGATCTCCTATAGGCTGATAAAGACACATGGAATAATGTTTGAAATCATAAAGCCACTTTGTTCTTTCTACTCTTACATTGTTTGCTATTCTTACTGTCCACTCACATTGACAGTGCCAAGTGATGGTAGTGGCAATGGAGGACTGTATATTATAACGCTAGAAGACCTTGGAATACAACTATGTAAGGACCGGGGAAAATTACCCCACCCAATGACTTTGTGACAAAACTGTTTAAATACTCTTGTTAACCATATTGCAGCAGTTTAAAATAAATGAAAACAACAAACACTACACATTTCACGTTATCTGTAATGTGACGTTATATGCATATATTATGTTGTCAAAAGGCCACTTCCCATCGTAAAATGTATACCTTATGGTTTTGCTTTACTCGTTGCAAAGGACTCAGTTCAAGTTTAAAGTAAATTGGAAATTCTCATTGTGGTCTTATTTTCTTTTTTCAAATTTTCCTTTTACCTAGATTTAAATTCACTGGACGAAGTCGTTGAGCTGCAGGTTTGTCTTGTGACGTATTTTCTACACCTGGAACATACATCATAAACGCCCTATGACACTCAAGCGGAATAATTCTAACCGTTATGCTTGACAAAAAAATTTTAGCCTCTTAACATGAGGTCAACTTCCCAGACTCTCATGAAAAGGACAATGCTCGATCGTCGGCCGCTAACAATGAGTATTTGCCAAACGGTTTCAAGAAAAGGCCACAAAACATACTCAGACAATAACGGAGAGCAATCAATTTCTTTTGTGCACCAACAATGGTCTAGACAGGAATTCAAAGAACAATTTTCAAACATAGAGCAGACACCCACCTCGTCAGCCTTATTTGGTTAAACAATTGACGAGTGAAATCGACATTGCACATGTCGCTTTCCTCACCAGTATATATATAAGCCTTATTCTCTTAGTAGGCAGTACAAACCATTTGACACTCTTTGAGAAAATCACATCCAACCATGTATAGAATTCTTCCCCTTGATGATGTTGATGGCAGAAGCAGCAAGGCAGCTCCAAATTCAGTCAACGATCACACCCTCAACCAAACAACCACCTGCCATAAATCACAAGGTGTGAAAGCAATACCGAAACAATCCATGCGGATCGTCTTCTCCAAAATTGACCTAAACTGCTCCATCGAGACGTCCTGCTTGACGAATGCCAGTCACTTGATGGATGCCAGACCTTATCAGCAAAATGAACTTAAAAGCAAGAGTAAACCAGCATTGCGGACGAAGCCAAGGTGCAGCAAAGTTCTTAGGCGATTGGCCAGACTGTAGAGCACCATCAAGGCCACCAAGCGTCGAGCCAGTTTGTCATCTTCAAACAACTGTTTGTTTTCGTCATCACTTTACTTGTGATATTATCATCCAAGTGATGCTAAAATAAAACTGCACGAAACTTGCATATGTGACTTGTCTTGTTTTGTAAATTTCTTCCATATGTAACCACACTGAATGATAGAAAGCGTGTGTGACGCACCTGAATCGGTGGCATGGAGCACTGTCTTTGGTATAGCTCAAATATAAGCACAGTTTGTAAAATATTCCAAGGATATTTATGTAAGAAGACGCGGATATGAAGTGTAGAAGACACTGCATTTCCTGACCAAAACACTAGGCTGATCTGACGGGAGTGAAATTGTCCCGCACTAGACGATAATGAGACGCTTCTACTGGTGATTTTTCCATATGATGGGAATTTGTATGGAAACGAAAGACAAGTGTGTAGGGGTTTGAAAGGAAAACACTGTAATAATTGTCAAGCTGAAAATTTTTTGGTTACATATACACTGGTTAGAACTCAATGTATAAATATAAGTAATATCTGGAGGAAAAAACTTCTATTCTAATCTAAGGTTGAAACGTTAACTTTGTATAATAACCTTCATACAATATATTACCAAAGCAGGAAACATGATTTTCTTGGAATAAAAGGGAGCATTTTTTTTATGTTTTATTCGGTTGGTGTTTTGCGCCGCAATTCAGAATGTTTCGCTTCCACACGCACAGGACTGCCATCAGGTATAGGGATGTGGAAAAATTCAGTGCACAAAATGTATGACGTCACTACAGCAACGAGGACGAGCTTTACATCCTATACCAGGCATGTGACAACACGTGTTTATCTTTCTTACATGTCATAAAGGGAAACGAGAAAACAAAATGTTCGCTGTATGATATGACAAATATTACTTATTGAATCAACTAAGTTATACCGATTTCCTACAGTCTTTTAAAAACACATGGAATAATGTTTGACATTATAGAGTCACTTTATTCTTTCTACTCTTACATTGTTTGCTATTGTTACTGTCCGCTCAGATTGACAGTGCCAAGTGGCGGTAGCGGCGATGGAGGACTGTGTCTTATAACGGTAGACTCGGTCTTCAATTAGCGGCACCTCACCAACAATACATGTAGGAAGCTCTCCATAACGTAACACCTTGATGAGATCTTTGAATACGACTATGCGGAAAATCACCCCATAGAATGACTTTGTGACAAAACTGTGTAAATACTCTTGTTAACCATATTGCAGGCGTTTAAAATAAATGAAAACAACAAGCACTACACATATCACGTCTTGTATAATGAATACATGTATACGTTAATTTGTGAAAAGGCCACTTCCCAATGTAAAATGTATGCCTTATGGTTTTGCTTTACTCGTGCATAGGCCTCAGTTCAGGTCTAAAGTAAACTGGAAATTCTCACTGTGTTGTTATTTTCTTTTTTCAAATTTTCCTTTTACCTTGATTTAAATTCACTGGACGAAGTCGTTGAGCTGCAGGTTTGTCTTGTAACGTATTTTCTACACCTGGCACATACATCATAAACGCCCTATGACACTCAAGCGGAATAATTCTAACCGTTATGCTTGACAAAAAATTTTAGCCTCGTAACAGTAGGTCAACTGCCAAGACTCTCATGAAAAGGACAATGCTCGATCGTTGGCCGCTAACAATGAATTGTTGCCCAACGGTTTCAAGAAAAGGCCACAATACATACTGAGACAATAACGGAGAGCATCAGTTTCTTTTGTGTGCCAACAATGGTCTAGACAGGAATTCAAAGAACAATTTTCAAACATAGAGCAGACACCCACCTCGTCAGCCTTCTTTGGCTAAACAATTGACGAGTGAAATCGACATTGCACATGTCGCTTTCCTCACCAGTATATATATAAGGCTTATTCTCTTAGTAAGCAGTACAAACCATTTGACACTCTTTGAGAAAATCACATCCAACCATGTATAGAATTCTTCCCCTTGATGATGTTGATGGCAGCAGCAGCAAGGCAACTCCAACTTCAGCCAACGATCACACCCTCAACCAAACAACCACTTGCCATAAATCACAAGGTGTGAAAGCAATGCCGAAACAATCCATGCGGATCGTCTTCTCCAAAATTGACCTCAACTGCTCCACCGAGACGTCCTGCTTGACGAATGCCAGACCTTATCAACAAAATGAACTTAAAAGCAAGAGTAAACCAGCATTGCGGACGAAGCCAAGGTCCAGCAAAGTTCTTAGGCGACTGGCCAGACTGTAGAGCACCATCAAGGCCACCAAGTGTCGAGGCCGTTTGTCATCTTCAAACAACTGTTTGTTTTCGTCATCACTTTACTTGTGATATTATCATCCAAGTGATGCTAAAATAAAACTGCACGAAACTTGCATATGTGACTTGTCTTGTTTTGTAAATTTCTTCCATATGTAACCACACTGAATGATAGAAAGCGTGTGTGACGCACCTGAATCGGTGGCATGGAGCACTGTCTTTGGTATAGCTCAAATATAAGCACAGTTTGTAAAATATTCCAAGGATATTTATGTAAGAAGACGCGGATATGAAGTGTAGAAGACACTGCATTTCCTGACCAAAACACTAGGCTGATCTGACGGGAGTGAAATTGTCCCGCAGTAGACGATAATGAGACGCTTCTACTGGTGATTTTTCCATATGATGGGAATTTGTATGGCAACGAAAGACAAGTGTGTAGGGGTTTGAAAGGAAAACACTGTAATAATTGTCAAGCTGAAAATTTTTTGGTTACATATACACTGGTTAGAACTCAATGTATAAATATAAGTAATATCTGCAGGAAAAAACTTCTATTCTAATCTAAGGTTGAAACGTTAACTTTGTATAAAAACCTTCATACAATATATTACCAAAGCAGGAAACATGATTTTCTTGGAATAAAAGGGAGCATTTTTTTTATGTTTTATTCGGTTGGTGTTTTGCGCCGCACTTCAGAATGTTTCGCTTCCACACGCACAGGACTGCCATCAGGTATAGGGATGTGGAAAAATTCAGTGCACAAAATGTATGACGTCACTACAGCAACGAGGACGAGCTTTACATCCTATACCAGGCATGTGACAACACGTGTTTATCTTTCTTACATGTCATAAAGGGAAACGAGAAAACAAAATGTTCGCTGTATGATATGACAAATATTACTTATTGAATCAACTAAGTTATGCCGATTTCCTACAGTCTTTTAAAAACACATGGAATAATGTTTGACATTATAGAGTCACTTTATTCTTTCTACTCTTACATTGTTTGCTATTGTTACTGTCCGCTCAGATTGACAGTGCCAAGTGGCGGTAGCGGCGATGGAGGACTGTGTCTTATAACGGTAGACTCGGTCTTCAATTAGCGGCACCTCACCAACAATACATGTAGGAAGCTCTCCATAACGTAACACCTTGATTAGATCTTTGAATACGACTATGCGGAAAATCACCCCATAGAATGACTTTGTGACAAAACTGTGTAAATACTCTTGTTAACCATATTGCAGGCGTTTAAAATAAATGAAAACAACAAGCACTACACATATCACTTCTTGTATAATGAATACATGTATACGTTAATTTGTGAAAAGGCCACTTCCCAATGTAAAATGTATACCTTATGGTTTTGCTTTAGTTGTGCATAGGCCTCAGTTCAGCTTTAAAGTAAATTGGAAATTCTGACTGTGTTGTTATTTTCTTTTTTCAAATTTTCCTTTTACCTTGATTTAAATTCACTGGACGAAATCGTTGAGCTGTAGGTTTGTCTTGTGACGTATTTTCTACACCTGGCACATACATCAGAAACGCCCTATGACAGTCAAGCGGAAAAATTCTAACCGTTATGCTTGACAAAAAATTTTAGCCTCTTAACATGAGGTCAACTGCCCAGTCTCTCATGAAAAGGACAATGCTGGATCGTCGGCCGCTAACAATGAGTTCTTGCCCAACGGTTTCATGAAAAGGCCACAAAACATACTGAGACAATAACGGAGAGCAATCAATTTGTTTTGTGCACCAACAATGGTGTAGACAGGAATTCAAAGAACAATTTTCAAACATAGAGCAGACACCCACCTCGTCAGCCTTATTTGGTTAAACAATTGACGAGTGAAATCGACATTGCACATGTCGCTTTCCTCACCAGTAAATATATAAGCCTTATTCTCTTAGTAAGCAGTACAAACCATTTGACACTCTTTGAGAAAATCACATCCAACCATGTATAGACCAAACAACCACTTGCCATAAATCACAAGGTGTGAAAGAACTGTCGAGCCAATCTATGCGGATCGTCTTCTCCAAAATTGACCTGGACTGGTCCACCGAGACGTCCTGCTTGAAGAATATCAGTGGCTTGATGGATGCCAGACCTTTTCAGCAAGATGAAGTGAAAAGCAAGAGCAAGCCAGCATTGCGGACGAAGTCAAAGTGCAGCAAAGTTCTTAGGCGACTGGTCAAACTGTAGAGCACCATCAAGGTGACCAAACGGCGAGGCAGTTGTCAGTTTGAAACAACTGTTTGGTTTTGTTATCGGTTGACCTGAAGCATTATTTTGTAAGTCACAACATAATAAAAGGCTTGGAATTTGCATGTATGACTTGACAATTGTCTTTTCAAATATATTGGAAATAGGAGGTTTTTGTAGGTCATCGTTTGGGAACATGATGTGTTGGTGGCCATAATTACTACATTCCTCGCATCAGACGGGACGAGACTGGAGAGAACTCACTTGAGTTACACATAACTATTACACTGATACAATTACTTCAAGAGGTTTGTCCGGCATCTGGTTAGGGCGGATGGTTTCCTCTACCCATACAATTGACCGTCGTCATATAAGTGAAAAAATTCTTCAGCGTGGGTTTAAACACAAAAGTGAGACATACATACGTCCCCGAGGAATAATGGAAAAGAATTTGTCAACGTAGGAATGTTCACACCCATAACATGTATAGAACTGTGTGTTAAAATTCCATTCATACACCCTTGGTGCCTCTTTGGCTCGGTAGTCACTGCGCTATCATAAAACATAGACCCAGTGATGTCACACCATTGCGGTTATTGTGAGTTCAAGTCCAACTTACTTCCTCGGGTGTGCTTAAATGTTATATATAACTTAAATAATGTAATAAAGTCAACTAAAGCAATATATAGGTTGCGGAGAAGGAAGGAAAAGCATTTAAAATTTGAAATGAACCCTTTCTGCAGTGCTATAGCACTTACAGGGTGTTGCAATCTAACAACATGTTGTGTCAAATTAACACCTGTAGGTGTCGTGTTCCGTCGACAAATGTTACAAATGTTAAAACCTAATCATTTTTTACAATCATTACACGGGGTAACATTAAAACATATTGGTTCGGATATTTTACCACATTTAAGCTGTTGCGTGATTCTAACACTTAGAACATGTTGACATTTTGATATTGTCTTTTTAAGAGTGTAGCTCACTAGCATCGTCACAGGTGTATACCGACTGTGTGGTCTCGTTTCGTCTGTTCTGAAGATTTACAACTCTTGCACCGAAGGCTGCGTTATGAGGTATATAACCTACTCCACGGCTTTTATGCCTGCTCAATGAAGTCGTTAACGCGGTCTGCTCTGACAAGAATGCAACCGCTTTATGGTTCGGTTTAGTTACTAATAACACTACAAAGTGGCTAGGGCCGGGATGTGATAACCCAATTTCATTAGATGGTAATTATTTTGACCGACATTTGTGTATGATTGTATGTCGATACTTGTAGTCCTTCCACCTCATCTTTTATCATTGTAAGCATAATATACATCTGGAGAATGAACCATCAACCAATGAATGAATCAATCAATAAGGATGGCGACTTCTTTACATCTCTAAAATAGGTATCAGGATACATTCTGCTGACATACAACGATGCTAATTTTTTTTCTCATTTCTAAAAAGAAAAAGAAAATACATTCTGCTGACGTGTAGCTTTAGAACAACGCGTGGTACTGGGCTGAAGAATATTTTGATCAAGGAAAAGTTCAATGCAGACAAAGTAAATAAATTGTTGTTAATTGCACCTATATAATGCTTGAACAATACGTTCATTTCTTTAGAGATGGTCTTAAGCAATTTCTCTACCATAAGATGGCGCCTCGCTGCCTGTGAAGAGCAAAGCGCTTACTTCGGACCAACGAAGGAAGGGAAAGAGCAAAAATGAGATAAAAAGGCAACAGAATAATCAAGACAAACACCAAAACAGAAGAATCAAGAGAAGCAAACGGTGCACAAATTGCTTTATCTCTCCTCGACAATCTTAGACAGTTGTAGTCCGCGGTCACGATTTATTGTCCTCATAAAAGCCATGCATTGGTATGTTTTTATGCGTTTACGACAGAGAGTAAACTGTTAGTCAAGTAGCCCCGTATATAGCCATGTGTTCGACAGCTGACTGGGCCCACAGCCATGCACGCGCGAACACATCTGCGACTATTCAGATAGTCAACACGGATCCGACCGGACTGCAGCGGAGGAAACTCAGCACTGTTCCACCAGCGAGCTGAAGATCTCAAGATAATACTCGGTAACAACTAGTGTGCTGGGGTACACGTAAGATGAAGAGGAAGTTGTTGACAGCAATATCATCAGTTAAAGCCTAGTAGAGAGTGAAAGTGAAACTACAGCCGCTACTTGGTTGTTCTCTCGGATGGTCCAAGGTGAGTATATGCACATACACGCATGAATTCTATCCTATGCAGATCACAGACTGATCTTTTCATGAAAGTGTTTATACCTCAGTATAATCAAGTGTCACTGTGGGTATTGGTATACCCTAAACCGTTACCCTAAACATGGAGTTCGAAGTCGACAGTAGTAAGTAAACGTCATCTACTTTTTCTTATATAATACCTCTCGTAAACACTACTACATGTGGCCGAGTCTGGTAAATCGGCTACTTTCATTTACAAGGTAGTGTATAGTGAATGACTGCTTGCTTTTGCTAACATCCTATACATCATCGAGATGGTAAAAGAAAGTATCTGCTTTCCTCGGTAGTAAAAATGAGACAAGTAATACATATGGTACGTCCCAATGAGAAAATGCATTGTAAAGCACGGCTCCAGAGATCTTTGACACTACTCACATTTGCTTCAAAGAGAATTAAATGCAATTACTGAAAAATAAAAAAAAAAAAAAAAAAGAAATTTAGAGTTAATATCGTTTACATACCCTTCGCATAATAATTTTTGTTGACTGACATCGTCTCACATCGGATAGGATCTATGTGATGTGAGACCTTTGATTGGGATAACAATAAAGAGAGCATGCAATGTGTGTGACATTGCTAGTGATGAGTAAAGTATCTCAGAGATGTCAGGTAAATCTCTTGATCTTTGTTTAACATTACTTTCATCCAAATCATGTGAAACTGAAGTCAAGTTCTAACAGCTGAAGTCATATAGAAAATAACAGATCAGGCGATTGTAAGGATTCCACCATCAAAACTTTAAGGCGCCTTTGAAAAGCTCTAGCGCTGGATGGCTGAAAGTTGGAAGCCCCAAGTAACAAAACGCTGATCCTAAGAGTATACAGGTTATGCGGTGTTATAAAACAATGCTCTTACAAAACAAATCTCCAAAATTTCGAAACAGTTCAGTGCTGGGTGTGATCGATAAATTGGATATATGAACAGCTAGGCTACAGTCAAAGCGTAACTGAGTTTCATACTCGATTAAAGGGGACGAAACCATAAAAACGATGCCAAAATTAGGTGAAAGAATGTGGGAATTTTTTTTTTGCCTTGTTTAAAATTGCACTTGGAATTATTGACTGCAAATCTTGGGCACGAATTCCTTTGGGCTAGAACGCAGGATTTCCCATTCAGTTGTTATTTCTTTCCTTAATACTAAGTAATTGCTTTCTTTACAGAAAAAAAATGCAAGCCACAACTGAAGTCATGGCATCACCCATTGAGGCGAATTTGACAAACACGTCGAACTACATGGAAACGGAGATTGCCGAAGGCATCTGGAAATACTGTTCGTTTGTGTTGATCGTCGTCGGGACGGTGGGCAATGTACTCGCCATCTTGGTTCTGCTGAGAAGGAACATGCGCTCTAGTACCACCATGTTCTACCTGACGGTCCTTGCGTTCGCCGACATCGTGGTCCTTTACACTGGTCTCCTGCGTTACTGGGTCAGGTTCGTGTTTGACCACGACCTGCGGGCAGTGACCACCGCGTCCTGCCGTGTTCACTTGTTCCTGGTCTACTTCTCGTTGGACATTGCCGTCTGGACGATGGTTGTGGTCACTGTCGACAGAGCCGTGTTCGTCTGCTGGCCGTTTCGCGCCAAAACTTTCTGTACGCTGAGGAAAGCTCGGTTCGTCCTGGCGGCGTTGATCGTTGTCCTAAGCTCCGTGAACATCCATTTCTTCTGGATGATCGACTTGATCGTGATGGATACCGGAGTTGTGGACTGTGAGGTGCCGACAACGCTTACTACCAGGCAGTACTGGTATGCCAAAGTGTTCCATCCGTGGTTAGATTTTTGCATGTTCAGTTTTCTCCCCTTCTCACTCATGCTTGTCTGCAACTGTCTCATTATCCGCCAGATGGCGGTCAGCAGGCGTCGCCTAGCGGCCCACGCTAAACGACAGGAAGAGAGGGCTGCCAATGGAGAAATCTCAACTGTGTCGCAGTCTCGCAGAATCTCGCGGAAATCTCGCAGACTACCTAGATATTGCTCTAGTGTGACGGTAACACTTCTGACCGTGAACATGGTTTTCTTGTTGACTACGTCACCAATTGTAGTGTTTCTTCTCGGTCACGACAAGTGGTACGAACATGGCACTGCGCATGCCCGAGCAGTACTAGGTTTGATATGGGCAATAGTGAACATTCTGCAGTACCTAAATAACGCCATACACTTCTTCCTGTACTGCCTGACGGGACCTAAATTCCGACGAGAACTCGTCTTGTTGCTTGGACGAAAAAACAAAGTGGACATTATTCTGGAGCAAAGCACAACATTGGAAGTTTATCAAACAAACACACCCATGCGTTAGACGATCGAGTCAGATGTACTGCGCTTGTGAGGAAGAGACATTTGTTATAGCTGGATACGCTGTTACTGTTTTGTTACAGAATTACGCATTGTTTATTTATTGTACATGACGTCTCCCTGTAACATGGTTACGCCATATGCAAATTTACTAAAATTTAGAATATATACTTCTAACTGAATAAAAAATGCTGTTGTTGAAGACTGACTCATGCAAATGTGCAACTCTGGACTTCATTGGTAGTTGAACACTAACCGGTATTTCCAAGGTAATTTGTTCTACATACATTTAATAATATATACATTAAAAGAGTTGAGTGTACAACAATGCCCATGTGAGAATTAGAACTGAGCGGCGTAAACCATGTGTGCACACGTGTATTAGAGTAAAGCTGTTCTATATTTAAAAAAATGAAATGGGTAAGCGTCTCCCAGACGTCTTTGACATGAGTTAGGTAACGGGACTTCGTTGGCACTGAAGATTGGAAACTGGAAATAATTAAGACCTGTATGGTTACGGCAGATGATCACGTTGGAGGAATAGTCCCAGGTACTTTGATTCTGCTCCAAAGGGGATTGACGATATTCTGCGTCGAGTAGATATTTCTTGAATAAATGAAATGGACTGTATAAAGATGAATAAATAAAGAAATGCAGTTAGTCTGTTCAGGATGCCTTGATAAGCGGTAAACACATCAAGAGCGTGTAAACATTCTGCACGAGATACAGTTGTATCTGGTTGGGATGCCTGTACAATTAAAACTTGCCTGTTTATCGTTTTCTTAATCAGATGCCTTGTGTTAATGCCGGTTAAACAATTTAGCTAATTAAATATATTCAAAATTGCTAACACATTTCACAGGTGGGGCTGATTGGCTTCAGGCCTTTTAAGTTTCCACAATGAAACGATGACATCGACTCCAAGACCTTAAATACATGGTGGCGTGGTCACTTGAAGTATCTGGTGCCTTGAGGTCATTAGAGGTACGGGCGTCATGATATACTGGACGCTTTGGTATGCTTGGTGTTATTTGAGGTACCGGGGCGGGGCGTCTGGAATTCACTTTAGGTATCTGGTAGTACCTCGCTTGACGCCCGTCATTACAGGACTTGGCCAAGCACTGGTTTGCCCAGTGTCAGTTTATAAAGTACTAGTATAACCTGTTTGGTGTCTTCGGCATGGCCTTCCAGTGAGGTAGCACTGTGAATAAACTGATATTCGGTTCGGCCTGCTTCAGTACATACCATCGTGATATGACTGAAGTAATGTTAAAAGCGATGTTAAACCTAACGCGAACAAACAATAGAGTAAGATCGATATAACAAAATAGGGCCCTTATAATTTACCTTATCATCTTCTTTCCCCATGTTCTCCCGGGCTCTACCCGGTTTCCTTTCACAATGAGGCTGGAGACCGACGTATACGTGAAATATTCATGAGTACGGCGTAAAACACCAAATAAATGAATAAATAAACAAATCTTTCCCCATTCGGGCGCATCTGGACCGATGCGATTAGGGGATCAAAGAGCTTCTCACCAATGCAGCCGCTGCATTGTTCAAGTTGAACTCATGTTCACTTGAGTAGTGAACTTGAGTTTGTTCAGCTCATGCTGGCGTCTTATCAGGTCGCACGTGAGAGGGCCTGTCAGCAACCTGTACACATGGACATCGTAAGTGAAATAGGCCTACTCTAAATTTCGTTGCTTCGACGTAACGCTCAACGCAGAATTTCCGCTGAACCTTATAATCCAGAATGAACACGACAATGAGACAAGCTCTGTATTTACAATGTTCGCGTGAGGCCTCCAGACGCCGGGGAAACAGCGTATATAAAATGGTGGAATTCTAGTGGTAATCTTGTCGCTAAATGCCACCTGTGTTGTGGTGCAGCTATTTCAGACTGCCAACCTGAACAGCTTGACTGGCAGACAACTGACGCCATTAATCTAAATAGACGCCTTTTACATGTATCATGCGAGATTTTAACCTCGGTCGTGTTTTACTCGATAAGAGAGTTTCACGTCATCCATTCCCTTCCCAGCTTCACGTTAAGTAATTCAGCAAGCTAAATGATCTCCCTCCTTATTAAACATTCTGACATCTACCTTGTCGGTCGATTGAACGAATATCAGAAATATAAAACATGGAGATAGCATATTTAACGTTGCTGAATTAGACGTTGAGGCGACAGGCGTAACGGACTGATTCTCAGGCTGCATATTTTGTGTTATGAGGACGGCCAGGCTGTTAAAATAACACAAGGTGTCCATCTGGATGAACTGGATCTAGGTACCATCTCCGCATGCTGGCAATCAAGACAAGCACAGGGCCACTTATCTGCAATTTCTGCCCTTTATCAAAGAAGAACCGTTTAAAAACCCTTCATCACATACAAATCCCCAACAAAATATGACGGATTCGCCCTTACGGCACAAGGACCTCCTCTAGTGCAAACTTTCATCCGAAATCCATGCGTAACTTTCGTCCCACAGCTGCTTGTCGTCAAGCAGATAGCATACCCCTAGATAGGTTTCCATAGAGGAGCGCTACACCGTGTTCTGTCTTACCACGTACATTGTTAATAGATTGTCAACAGAAATTATTACCTTCACCCGTTCTTAACGACTGCAATCAGCTTTGTACCTACGCCCATAACATCAGCGGGCATAGCTCAGCAGGCTTTTCAACGAGGCATGTCCAGGCTGATGTTATGGGCGTACTTTGTCAGTTTAACTTTTCTAAGGAGAGCTCTTGTCAAACAGGCAGAAACATAAACGCTCGCAAAATCACAACTTTACTTAAAGTTATCTTACTTAAAGATATCTTAAAATTCTGACATTCATCGCAACCCTGAGTGTATCACCCGATGTCAAAAAAAATCGCCGCAGATCTCCGAACTCGAAGTCGAAGGACATGAGTGATACTCCAACTCACCTATTTTGCCCGTTTCACTGCTATTTTCCGGTTGAATCTCGAATCTGTCTTCTTAATTCACTACATTTACTGATGAAACCAATTAACTCGCAGTCTTGTGGTCACATTAGCTGTGAGAACTTCGGACGTATCAAGCGGTTCATTGTTGGCAGCAATTTTGAAAAAGTCTCGTAACCTACTCTTGGTCCTCAAATGTAACAGAGTTCTGGTATGGAAAACATCTTGAAAACTAAGATGTTTTCATTGCCGTTTGTAGGTTGCAATACAAAACTGCATAATACAACCGAAAAAGGCAGAAATTTTTTTGTTTCTGTCAATTCAGTTTGAATATAGGTAAAGTTTGCCTGACATGCGCACGGACCTCATCGAAAGCAGTTCCGTTGACTTCGAGTACGGAGCTCTGCGGTGAGTTCAGGTGATGGACTCACTGTTGCGGTGAATGTCAGAACTTATGTCCAACTAGATGGGCTAAACTTTACTGGCGGATGAAGTAGGTCTTAGAAGAAGGCGCCCATAGTGGCTGGTGGCTGCCTGGTTGACTAATGCCTGTTGCAACACGTAGATTCAGTGTTTAATGTTAAGAAGGTCTAGATATTTCAGGCGGCAAATCCAAATACTTCAGCTTAAACGTCCTTTGGGGCTATATGTGCGTCGAGTTGAATAAAATCGTCACACCGGATATAAGAACAGTTGCAATCCAAGCGCAGCCCAGATACAGATTTTTTGATAACAACAACTTATACCTGCATGGTAAATTATTTGGATTTACTCACCGAGATCGTGCTTTACTCCTTTCCGACATTATTTATACCATTAAACCGTTTGACTGCTTTTCTATACAAGACTTCACCCTATCATTTCTTCACTTAAACATACTTTTTTGGTTCTTCGGTGATTTGTGTTGAACGATGGTCTGGAAATTTCATTTGCGACTAATGACTTGGAACGTCCATTCTGGTTGACGATTGGTATGTGTAGATTAAATTCATATCAAATAGGACAGGATAGAAGATGTACTGCTGTAACTTCTACATAAATTCGTAAGAGATATTAATCTCCATGGCATGATTTCATCAGAAGAATATTTGCACTGGTTCGCCAAGGCGTGCAATTGGTTCTCCTATATGGTGGACATTTGCCCACTTAAGTCGTTTGCAAACATGCGTGCAAACATACATAAATGACTTGTGAACAACAAAATAAAACCATGCTTCTCTTGCTAAGATGTTGAGAATTTGAAACCTAAAAAAAAACAGACCAAAAACACTTTGTAAGGTTTTTTGTTACTTTAATCAGTTTCTAGAACTCCCAATGAAATTCAGTCACCTGATCACAAATTTCATGACTTCAAAGGAGTGGGATTTTTAGTTTTAAATTTCATCAGTTAACGAATCCTGGGTTTCTTTTAAATTTCATCAGTTAACGAATCCTGGGTTTCTTTCACTCCATTCTGGATTGGGAAGCAGCTAGTTCTGCACAGCTTTGTCAGGAGGTTTGTGGTTTCCACACAAATAGCCACTTAACATTCATCACACTTACTGTCTATTGTACTTACTATCCATTACGCTTCATACCATCCATTACACATATCCACTGGGATTGCCACCTGATATCCATTACACTTCCTATCCATTACACTTTATACCATCCATTACACATATCCACTGGGATTGCCACCTGATATCCATTACACTTCCTATCCATTATGCTTTATACCATCCATTACACATATCCACTGGGATTGCCACCTGATATCCATTACACTTCCTATCCATTACACTTTATACCATCCATTACACATATCCACTGGGATTGCCACCTGATATCCATTACACTTCCTATCTATTACACTTTATACCATCCATTACACATATCCACTGGGAGAGCCACCTGATATCCACTTACACTTATCCAAAACTGGCAGTATTTTGCAGTTTGGTGCAAACAAAGCCACTTACGGAAGGCTATAGGTTCAAACAATTGACCACTTGAAATCAGTCATACAGACCAGACACAGTCATTTTTAACAGACTGTTCATAATCTAGTTGATGCTCTGAACAGCGTGGCGTAATAACTAAGCAAAGTAACTTGGAAGTTTATTTTGACTATCTTAATATTTTGACCATATTTAATTCGTCCTGAGCAGAAATGATCTAGTTCATGTTGAAAACGTCAACTTACCTAATTAAAATTTTTAAGAGTAACAAAATACCCCTTTCTGGAACCAGCACATGAACGAGCTCAGTAAATACATGACTGTCACTGATGTCCTGGGTTATGTCCCTTAGCTTTTCCACATTCTGCTTGATGTAAGGATTTCAACCTAACACATCATTAGAGAGCCACATGAGATACCACAAAATCAGACATGCTGCCATCAAAAGACAATGTCTGCACACCTTGATGATTTAAGCTGGTTAAAATCTCATGAACTGTTTGTACTTCAAGCCCCTCTGGACATTTCTTACCAGCAGCTCTTTGCAGCATTTTGATGACATGCAGACACTTCTGCTTCTCATCAATAGCAGAGCAAGAATACAGTGTACTGTACTTGCTGAGGACACATTGCCTCAGCTCACCGGCTGTTACACACTTTGCCTCCCATGCTTTCAGTAAGCTTTTCAGTGTTTTGTTATAGCGATATTGCTTTGTCACTATCTCTGTCACTCGTCACTGGAAGAACTACTTGACGACTCACTGGACATGTACTCAACATCCTCATTCTCCTTGTTATGTCCCTTGAGTGAGCTCTCCTGTGTGTTTTGATGGTGATGTGTGTTAGTGCTCGATGAAGACAGAGAATGAGCCACTTCCATTGGTGGTTGCCAGGAGACAGAACTGGTGTTCTGTGATGTTGGGATTTGTTCTGAAAGAAAAAATGTTATTCACTCAAAAAAAATTGTACCATCAGTCCCAAATAATAAAAAATGCAGGAGAAGGAACAAAAAATTTATTCCTTCAGTTCCAAACCATTTTAACAGTGAAGCCATTTTACTTTGGCAGTTTCAGAATGTAAAGAAGGCCCCGGAATCTCATGAACAAATGCATATGCATGTAATATTAATGATTATATGTAAAGAATACAACACTAATTTTAACACCAACTCCTGTTTAATGTTTCATGGAATCTGTATTACTTCAATTAAGGTTGAATGTAGAGTACATTAAATTACCTAAAATTTCACCACTCAACCTTTTATTTTTACAAGTTAATACATCATAAAATTATTTTTGCCACTGAAGATTACATTTCTCCAGTAGGACTTAATCTTATCTTCCAAATCCACCACAATAAAAATTCTTGGATTAATACTTATTTATTTATTTGATTAGTATTTAACGCTGCACTCGAGAATATTTCACTTATAGCCAGCATGAGCTAGATTTGCACTCACAGCGACCATTTAGGTCTGGGATTAATAGATCCTTCAGAATCAAGCGAAATATGCAACTTTCATGGGTAAACTTTTCAGTCATTTGCCATACTATGACTGGGGGGTTTTCATGCAGTAAATGAACAATACTGACATACTTATGGTGCTGCCTCAATGCAACACCATTCTGGGGACACCATATGTGACGCTTCTCCCAGTCACATTATACTGACAGCAAACAGTACTTGGCCAGGTCAGGTAGAACCAAGTTTACCGGGGCCGATTCCACAAAGCAATTTTTGACTTAAGACAAAACCTATTAACTCAACTTTAAAGCTTATTTGATACTTACTGGCTTTGAAATTTGTGTCTTGTGCTTTGGCATGACATACATGCACCATCTATGCCTTAACTTTCAAATTTCAAGAATGTTTTATTTTAGTTCAGGTTGAAAAATGTTACTAAGGTACAAAATTGCTTTGTGGAATCGGTTCCTGATGTTTAAGCATTCGGTACGACTCAGTTAGAGATTGAAACCCAGGTCTAACCAAAAGGCCACCTCAGCTGGAGAGTACAGTCATATGGTACGACTCAGTTAGGGACTGAACCCCAGATCTATCTAATAGGTCACCTCAGCTGGAGAGTACAATCATATGGTACAACTCAGTTAGGGACTGAACCCCAGATCTATCCAATAGGCCGCCTTAGCTGGAGAGTACAGTCATATGGTAGGACTCAGTTAGGGACTGAACCCCAGATCTATCCAACAGGCCACCTCAGCTGGAGAGTACAGCCATATGGTAGGACTCAGTTAGGGACTGAACCCCAGATCTATCCAACAGGCCACCTCAGCTGGAGAGTACAGTCATATGGTATGACTCAGTTAGGGACTGAACCCCAGATCTATCCAACAGGCCACCTCAGCTGGAGAGTACAGTCATATGGTACGACTCAGTTAGGGACTGAACCCCAGATCTATCCAACAGGCCACCTCAGCTGGAGAGTACAGTCAAGCCTTAAAAAAGCCAGTATGATTTAATACCAAAGTATTATCTGCACTCTTAAACAGCTTGCCCAACTACAGTGTTTCACACACAGCGCACTTACCCACTTGTGGGGGTCGAGTTGGCCCCAGAGCATCGCTATAGCTGATCTGAGTGTGGACGGAACTGATTGGCAGATCACTGATTTTACCCAGGAACCCACTGCGCATTTCAAAGTCCGTAGGGTATGGTCGTCGAGGATCGCCTGTCGTTCAACACAAGGGAGAAAATTACAGTGATGTCAGCCTCAATACATAGACTTATTTGTTCATTTGTTTGATTGTTGGTAAACGCAATGCTCAAGAATTTTTCACTTTTACAATGGTTGTCTGTCTTATTGGTAGTGGAAAAGAGTATGCCAGATGGAAACCACTGAACTTTTCCACATGACAGAAGGTGCAAATGGCCAAGCGAGCATCTTCAACTGCTTACAAGATGCACTGTCACCTATGTCCCTTAAAAAAATGTTCTCAAATTTCCATTTCCTAACCACTATAGCTCCTATGGAACATGGACACGAGAGTTGTATTAAAATGGAATCAACAAAAACTGTTTAATTTTATAGGCATTAAAATCTTTGCTTGGAGCAACGGCTTGCTGGTACTAAATACAGACTAGAAGATGAAAACGAAGGCTAGAGGAGTTCTACTTGACAGTTGGAATGGCGATACATGATGTGTACAAGTGCCCAAAACATACCTAGAGCCCATGTTGAAGGAGCGGCGACGGAGTTGTCTGCACTTATTCTGTGAGCAAACTTGATCAGATCCTCTGAGGAGATGGTCCTCTTGTTGGCCTGGTTGATGGCATTCAGCTTCTGCTTGGCTTGATACACCGCTGTGGCCTGACAGGAGCATCATAACAAATCTCTTTTAATTGTTTCTCTCCAAAGCAGCACATTCATGTCAGTTCAGGGGACTAAGTTATCAACTCTGCCTTAAAAGGAATCAGTTGGATAAGTACATTCAGGAGTTACCTCCACTGTCCCTGCTTTATTAACACAGCAGAGCTGTGTAGCGATATGACAGCTAAATTCACTTGAAAAAGAAAAACAAATATTTATTTGACTTGCGTTTCATGCCATACTCAAGAATATCTGACTTATATGACAGCGGTCAGTATTTAGTAGGAGGAAACTGGGCAGAGCTCAGCACAAACCCATGACAGACTGCTGTTGCTGGCAGACCTTTCCACAAACGAAAACCAAAGATCACCTTAACATACAGCCCAACAAACAGATGAAGTCCAGAGGTGTTTCAGTTGTTAGGCAAATACATTTTCCAGGCCAAAGATCTCATTTACAACTTAAAAATCATAACTTGACAGGCTTTTGGGTAACTGACAGCAGGGGCATGATTTAAATAAGGCCACCCTTAAAACTATATTTGTTGGGTGTAACCCACCTGAGCCTTCAAAAAAAAGGGCCTACTCAAAAGGTTTTACTGGCATTTTGATAACAGATTTTTTTAATATTATTCTCTCCATGCTAAGAGCCAGAAGAAAACAAGAAAAACTAGAGCCCAAGGGCTGTGAAATGGGTCTATTGCTCTTCTTCTAATTTTATTCTTCTTGTATCAAGTGACCAGATGTCTTCCAGTACAATTTGTTGGTCTTGTCCAAGCACAAAGTGCATAGTCGTTATTGTGTCTGTAATGGGGGACCCGGCAGCAGTACTTTGCACCATTTTATGTCAATCTTTTCTTACCTAGCTCAGGACATTAGTTTAAAGAGAGTACTAGAACATCATATAATATATACTGTAAGACTGAAGACATTTTTCCCATCAAAATTTTGCGACTAAGTCCTTACCATTTTTGTTTGTTTGGTTAGTGTGAGTACCAACTAAGTCCAAAATATCTTCATTATTTGTACCACTCCTGTACATAGCCATAGGTCAAGGCAACATATCATAATACATGTCTATTATAAATTTCTGTCAACCTTGTACCACGTGTATTGGCAAGATGGATCCTTCCAAAAAATACCACCAATGCTTGTAACTGGTGATGGGCATCAGCTCAATGTATTATGACCAGGTGTCCTGCGCTGATCACTATTTGTTAGGTTTTCTTACATGTGTCCTTAAAATAAACCTATGTATATTGAAGTTACCCACATCAATGTTAATCCTCTAATCAGTATTTTAATCCCTTCTTTGTTATATTGCTTATACTTGTTATTCCATTATATTATATTGTTCAGACATGTGGAGTCCATGTTGGGATTAGAAATGACAGTGCTACCTAGCAACCCACACATGGACTGATATATAAACCCTTTCTAAACTTCTCTCTAAACAGTAATATGTACAGTGAATAAACAGAAGTACAACTTTCAAGAGAAGTGTCCAGATTTCTTCTTGATATCACCAGCAGTTTGAAGACCAGAGCCCCTGGTGATAGTATTTTGTCAACTGAAAACTGGCTCCACTTGATTGTGGTTTGACGATTGTCATCTGCCTTGAGACCTTGCACAGAATCACTCAACTGCTAACACCAATGTTATGGAAATTTATGAACACCAATGAAATAAATAAATAAATCAACAGAAAATCACATATTTCTCTAACGCTCAACATTTAAAATCATATAATTTTTTCAGTACAGAATTAAGACTGTCCATAAAGATGCAAATGTTTCAGGATATTTGTTCAATAATATGTTCATTAATATTCTATAATATCAAACACAAATGCCTGCCTGCCCTCATATGTACAGAAGCATTATTTACGTTACTGTGAAATGAGGCAGAAAGATAGAAAGGCCAAAACTTGCATGTGAGATTTGCTAGAAAACCATGAAAGCATAACCTGTGTACTTTTTCATAACATTTATAAAATAAAGTTAAGTTTGTTCTTTTCCTATTATCCCATTAGTTCACTCTATGAATCTTATTTTTGATGTGATTGCTAATAAGCGCAAGTTTATATACTGTATATCACAGTGTTCATGAGTAGCCAGCAGGCAGAGATTTTTGGTGGTTGTGGTTGGCAAAACCGCCACCTACTAAGGCTGATTACAAATTAAAAAGTAATAAGGCATTATTGTTGATCGCTCTTGTGAAAGAGAATGCTTGAGTTTGTCACTGTAAAAGCCTCACACACGTTTGCCTCTGTGCTATATCTTGTTTATCATTTTCAAGACAAAACTTTATTTCGTGTGACAAATTTGATTATTTCATCTTCTTGACTTACAAACCTTGCATGTTTTCTAGTCATGATCAACACTTTCTGTGTAACTTGTACATTGCCTGGAAATTTGCATGGGTTGTAAATGTGACAGGCAAGCTACCTGTCCGATATTCTTGGCCATTGGGTTTAGCTCGAATGCACAGACCTCATTGAAAGAAGTTCCATCGACTTTGAGCTTGAGATCTGCTGCGATTTTTCTTGAGAACAGGTGATGGACTCAGGGTGGCGATGAATATCAGAATTATCAAATAACACATCTAGATGGACTAATACCCCTTCTCTTCGGGTTTTCACTCCAGTCCAGTTCATTATTTTTGGGCAGTAACCCAAAAGGTCAGGTCAGGTCAAATGACATACCTGCCATTAACTTAATTAACTTTCATATTATTCTTTATTTCCACCATTTTTATGACTAACCTATCGCTCCATTAGGTAGGCCTAAATACAATTAGGAACTGATAAATACATCCATGTAGGCTATCTTGGCTATGTAGGCTACATATGTTACCACAAGCAGCCAAGGCAACAACCGATATGCATTCAATAACCTTTCAGGACAGAAAGCTAAAAGGCTAATAAATGAAAGCACCACTCCAGACATAATCAAAAGTTTTATCCAATGCATAATCATTGCATATAAATCCCAACAAAACAATGAAGAAAACATCACGAAAGGAAGCTAATATTTGACCAAAACACACGGTCTATTTCATTAAAAGCACTCACACAGAGTACTTCAGTGGAACTGCTTCTGGAAATTCCTCCACATTTTTTCATGCCTCTATAATGGGCCACTGGTGATTCTCACAAAGAGACCCATAAAAAGAATTGCCTACCCATCAACTCTATTTTCTTCTCACAGGTTCAGGTTACGACCGTTTTTTAAGGATGGCCTGAAAAGTGACAAAACCCAAGTTTAATCTTACCACCAGATTTTCAAGAAACACACCACAACATCATCACACTGATCAACTCACCAAGATTGTCTCGGCTTCCTTTAGGTTTTTCTGGAGGTTTTTAATATCATGATCTCTCTTATCAACCTCAGCTTTCAGCTCATCTATAGTTTTCTGGATGTTTGCCTGTTCTTCTGCTACATTAACAAACAAAATAAATTAGATATCTTCAGAAATATTCAGCATTTACTTGATGTACACTAATAGCACAATACTGTGGTTTAGTTTACAGTTACTTTACACCTGGCCTAAATTCTGGATGTTTGAAATCATTTTCAGTCATATTTCATAGCCAATACATAGGCACTTAACTGGAAAGACTACAGACACTTGTCAACAGACTTGCTTATGTGAATGAAAACAGGGTTCTATGAAGGGTCTTGGTTACGTTCTTCAAAATAACTCATCGAAACAGGAAAAGGGCAAAAATTACAGAGCATAAAATGGAGTTATACCTTCATCCTTGTCAAAGTTTTGTGAGAAATTAGTCATACATAAATGTAACATTTGAGTCCTGTTTTTATAACCATTTCATTTCTTCAACAATGGCCTTTATATTATTCATTTTTTTCTCACTGAGTCAACTAAGGGCGCTACTGTACAAAAATTTTGGATCAAACCCTTTAAATGCACAAAATTTTTCCATTCTGGCACAAATAACACTATACCACTATCAGTAACAGTTTATTTTCTACTTGAAATACATGTGCCTTGATGTAATTGTACCAAAACAGTGTTTTTTAAATTACTCTACATTGACAACACCTACCCAGTTTAAGCGTCTCTTTAATTTCCTTGTCTTTATGAACGAGAAGTTCCATCAACATGACTGTGTCCGGTTGATCTGACCTCTGCTGACCTTTAGGGGTGCTCATCACCTCCAGAAGCTCTCTAAAACCACAACAATTAAAAGAATCTACATTACAAAGTTATAGCAGAAACCAGACCAAAAGAATACTGAATATTTCTAACAACTACAAAGGTTAAACATGTATGGCAACAAATGTCAAAACTGTACCATAATTGAGATATACTGAAAAGTTTATCAGCTCCTTATTTTACAATAGTAATCTAAGCAATATTCTCCTCTGAGCAAAGAACAGAGCTACACTGACACCACTCAGCTACTTATTTAACTGGATAGAGTGGCTGCCTCAGGATAGTCAGGAAATCCGGGATCAAACCCAGGTCGGGTTATTCCAAGACTTTAAAAATGGTACTTGTTGCTGCCTCGCCTGGTGCTCAGTGCTCTGAGGTTTAAACAAGAAAACAGGACTGGTCGGCTCAGTTTCAGTAAAATGTGACACGGCGTGGTGTCATGTCTGGTGTCTTCGGCATGACACTCTAGTGGGGACTGCACTTTGGTGGCACTGATTCACCCTGCCACAAGAAGATACAGTATATATGCATTCTAAGGACTCCACGTTCAACATAATTTTTTACTTCTCTTCTTTTTTACTCTCTCGAATTATTTTTACATTGCATTTCTGAATTCTTTTTAGTTGTTTTATTTATAGTATTGTTTTTTTTTTGCACTATCTGAAGGAACGTAAACTGTGAACTGTGTATTCCAGGAGTTCGACTGTTGGTGACGACTCATATGTTCATATGCTTGACCCACTTCAACGACATGGGAAATGGTGGATATCTCCAAACCTTTATCAGTAGAGTAACTTGGAGGCTTTTTTTGTGAGAAATTGGATTACCCTTACAAAATTATGAGTGGCGAAGGGAAGGGGAGATGTTACGATGATGATTTGGCCAGCTAGAAGTATGTGGGCTGCTTTTACCAGATGCCAACTGTTAGTCACCACGTCTGTCACACTGGGTTTCACTGAAGTGGGATTTGAAGGACCATGTCATTTCTAAGCAAATCCCAATGTCAGAGCAATCTCTCACGAAGTAGGTGTACACTAGAATATTTCGCATGTGACAAATTTCCTTTCAGAAAACCACAGTCACAGTATGAGGCAGAAGAATGTAAAATTCATTCACACAGAAAACAAATCAGTCAACAAATGACAGAAATTACAGTCTGGGTCATGTTATGACCTTACATGAGAAGTGAATAATTTCTTGTAATTTGTTTCAAATCTTTAATGTCCTAAATTAAAACCCTATGCTCTTTTCACCATTCTATTGCTCTTTCATTAATGACATGACTTTCAAAACTGAAGACTTATGTTTTTTCAAATGTCATACTTCAAATGCATGTACGTGCGATGTAGTTGCATGATGAATAATGGAAATAAAAGTCAGAGGGGTAGCAACATCCTACCATGCTCATCACTAGTGTTTCCAGCGTATTAATGCAAACCAAAATTGACGAAACTGCTGCAGATGCAGAATAACTCTACTGAATTATAATAACCATAACTGTAGCCAAGGATTTGGGTTGTGGTCTTTTAATATGGGGTTAGACGTAGATCACAGCCAAGGAGCTATGCAGGTTAAAACAGTGGTATTTAAAAATAGCTTAGTGCGGAGAAACTCTGTGCAAAAAATCCTTGCGATGCATGAACTGGGTAAAGCTGAGAAAAACTATGTTCACCAAGGCATTTCCTGTTCTTCTGCCAATTTTTCTTCACATTCTATAGACTTTACGACCAGTAAATCCAAGATAATTCACATTAGTGACTTACGCTCACATGCGCTCTAGACAACTTGATCTAATAAACCATGTTGTTGCTCCCTATGCATAAGCATCCATGCGTGACCTTTATGTAAATTGATTCAAGGCGTAGATTTGTTACAGAAGAGTCAACTTGTGATGAGCATGCACGTCTCCTTGACACAGATTTAAAAAGCATGTCAGCATTTGCCAGCTGACCGTATTTTCTACTTCGGCTAAACGGTGAGGTAATGCTAAGTAGTCATTGTGGCAAAATGTGTACAAATATTTCGTCTTTCGAAATTAAGGTGCTTTATGTGTATTCGGAAGAATCAAACGCTTATGCAACAGAACTGAACGAGGGAAGGGATTCATAAAGTTGAGGTTGATGGGCATGTCATTTCTTTATGATGTTATTATTTTCCGACGGTCATGTGCTTGTGCTGTGTTTTCATTCGTTACGAAATGGAAGCTGTGATTTTACCAAAAAAAATAGTGAACATAACACATGTTCTGTTCAGTACTGGAAGTTTTACATGATATTGTTACGTGTTTATCGTGCCGATCCCAAGTAGGTATATGTAGAGTTACTATACGTGTTACCTTGAAAAACATTTCTCGAGAAAATCGCTACCTTTGAACTCCAACCACACATCAGTGTAGGATCTGTAGGCAGACATCTATACCACTCCACCATTCTGTTTGTTGTGTCAAAAGCTGTTTTGTAAACGTAGTTAAGATAGATGAATTCAGCAAGCATTCAGTGCGTATGTCACATGGTTTTGTTACGTGGACAACACTTGAAAAGGGGATCCGCTATGCTACAGTCAGTGTTCAACAAGACTCATTCAGAGAAGCATGAATAAATTGACGTCACGTGCCGCTTGGAAACAGCCATCAACCTAATCTTCACTATAACCCGAGGGGGTAGCACCTTACAAGCATTATACCTAAATCGGGCCCACGTAGCCCTCGGACTACCATAACTAGTGAACGTAAACAAAGTGCTGTTGTTGTAAAAAATATGTCTTATCTTCTGATCTCTGTAAACCCTGACATTTCTGCTAACTTAACATGTGTCAGACACTTATCTTGATCAAAAACATCGAACTGTATAACATACTTAGTTGCTATCTCCACATCGTCGATAAGAGACAGTAATTTATGACGAGTACTGACAACATCTCCCGCTACCGCCGCCATGCTTTGTTTCTTCTCTACTTTAACCAATGACAGCAAGCGTTAGAAGCATTGCTCAACCGGATATGACTTTTCAACCAATAACAAGGGCTGGTGCTTACGGACGTCAACATTGTAACATCCGGCCAAATTTTGCAGAAAATATAGTTTTCATCAAGAAAAATTGACCAGAAAACCGGTATAAATTTAAAAATGAACAACAAATTCGAAGCGTAAGTATATTTTAGTGTTTTTTGATATTTGGAAATCGATGTCCATTCGTTGTCAGTAGTCATCTGTGGTCATTCTCACGCGACAGGCCCCCGCGTTAGCCACGGGCACGATTGCTCTAGCGTACTATCAGAAGAGTGTTTGCCAGAACTTGTCAGTATAAACCACTGACACGGCCACAGCCAATTTACATCAGACCTCGCCGGCAGTTAAAGATCATCTTTGAAACGCTATGATCATGAAGCCCTCAGCTTGCAACAACCATTCACCGTATGTTTCTTTTTTTTCTTTGTGTGTCCCCATCTGTTCACGGTGACATGACGTGTCTATTAGTATTATGGTAGGAAAAAAAAAAGAGTTCCTCAGCACTGGCGATCATGTCAGTTTTACATTTTTCTTTTCTTACTTGCTAACATATTTATGCCTCTCCCGATGTCAGACTAAAATTCAAAGTAGTTTCTAACAGAGAATTTAATTACCTGGCAGAGTAGATCCAAAAGTGGATCAGAAGCAGATTTTTGAAGACACTTTGAAACAAATTCAGTATGTTTGGAGTCTGTTTTTATGTTGATCACAGATGGATATTAATGACTTACCGGGAATTCTCAAGCTTAGAAGTCAAATACTGATTACAAATCAACATTTTTCCACTTTGAATGTGGGAGCAACAAGTGCCCTAGTATCTGAAGTTATTAAGTATACACAGAAGTCTATTAACAGGCTTCTGGTATACATATATAGAAGTTAGAAAAGTATTGTATATGTAGCTGGTCTTAACACAAGATTAAGAGTTTTAGAGGGAAATACCTGACAAAAAATGAAGTTATCAAGAGTAAAAAATAGCATTAAAAACGGATCTGAATATTTACTAATTTTTTCAGATTTTTTTTCAGCATATTTAGTGCAGTCAGATTTTTTATACACTGGCCAGAAATGGCGGTCGTATTATGGTATAGCGATTTCATCTGTCTGTCAGTATTGAAGTGCAGGCTATATCTTGAATTGTTTTCCACGTAAGGTTTTAATTTTTGGTGGATACATATATTCAGGTGTGATGATTTGTCGTGACTTTCATTTGTCCATTTCTACGATTGCCATGGTCACCAGATTGCCAGTTTCCCTGTGTATACTTTATAAATACATATCACTTCTGTTCGAGCTGTATCTCAAAAGTAGTTTTCGGTCATGCATTTTTCATTTTTGGTGAATACATAGATACGGATGTGATGATGTGTCGCAACTCACATTTGTCCATTTCTGTGGTTGCCATGGTAACCAGATATCATTCCCTACTTATACGACGTAAATACATGTGACTTCGTGTCCCGGCTACAACCACAATTGCTTTCCATATTCAATTTTGATTTTTGGTGGATACTTAGGTATAGATGAGGCGATGTGACATGACTCACATTTGGCCATTTTTAGGGTTACCATGGTAACCAGATTGCCATGTACATGTACATATACTAAATAAATACATATGATTTCGTGTCAGGTCTACAACTTCAGTTGCTTTCCATATGCAGTTTCAATTTTTGGTGGATGCATGGATGCAGATGTGCTCATGTGTTGCAACTCGCTTTTGTTGATTTTTGTGGTTGCCATGGTAACCAGCTCACAATTTTCTCTCTACATACTGTATTAATAGGTTTGACTTGGTGTCTGAGCTACAACTCCAATTGCTTTCCATGTACAGTTTTCATTTTTGGTGGATACGTAGGTACGCCGATAATGATGTTGAGACTGACATTTGACCATTTTCATGGTTGCCTTGGTGACGAGCTATTTCCCTTATGTATACTATATAATTAGGTATGAACATACCATACTTAGTTTCAGTTCTT
Source organism: Acanthopleura granulata (assembly GCA_016165875.1). NCBI lineage: Eukaryota > Metazoa > Mollusca > Polyplacophora > Chitonida > Chitonidae > Acanthopleura > Acanthopleura granulata. The sequence continues at coordinate 2,584,283 of JABBOT010000011.1, forward strand.
GTTGAATACTTAGATACAGATAAGACAATGTGTCATGACTCACATATGTCAATTTTCATGGTTGCCATGGTAACCAGATAGCCCTTATCCTTACATAAACTTTATAAATAGATACAACAACTCCAAATATTTTGCATTTGGAGTTTTAAGTTTTGGTGGATGCATAGATAGAGATGTAACGATGTGTCACAACTCAAATTTGTTCCTTTTCTGTGATAGCCATGGTAAGTAGATCAATATTTTCCCAGTATGTGCTGTATTAATACATATAACTCGATGGTAATGATGTCTCCAAGCTACAACTGTAATTGTTTGCCATATTCAGTTTTAATTCTTGCATGGTGACAATGTGTTGTGACTCGCCCTTGTTGATTTTCACTGTTGCCATGGTAACCCCATTGTCATTATCATACATATCGTGCTTTATAAATAGATAGGATTTCTTGTCAGGGCTTCGACTCCAGTTATTTTCCATACAGTTTTAAGTTTTGGGTGATACGTATATGTACAAATGACGATGGACATTTCTGTATGTACTTCCGTGGCTGCCATGATAATTAGTGCTTGGACCCCAAAACCTTAAAACAGAATGAGAACTGTCATTCACATACTCATATGTTTGAAACCATTTCTTGCCAGACTCATTGTTTTATGTGTACTTTTCATCAAAACCAATGAAGTGTTTTCCCTCACAGTGTATACTCATCACTATGCTTCTGGTATTCGTGTATACGATTTAAAGGAATGTATTTGTACAGTTTGTATATGCTCTGTCTCCTACGTGTGCTTGAAAAGTACATTTTAATGCCGAGAATCTTTGGAATTACATTTTCAGATTGAATCGAAGTTTTAATTTACTGGTTGAAATTGTTCAGGATTTGGGGTACACCTTGATGTCATTATATTTAGAATTCTACTTTTGACACCTATATATATATATATATATATGTGGTGTATTCATGATAATGTATGTATATATATATATATATATATTGTTTCAGCTTGAAGACTGAGGACAGTGGTGAAGAAGAGGTTGATAATGGAGATCAGAAAAATTCCCTTCAAAACTTCGAGAACAGAGAAAAAAGGGTATTCTTCAGGTTTAAACTGTTGAACGCGGAGAAATTGATTTAGGCTGTTTTTAAGTTGTGGATGCAAATTGAGTTAAACATTGTCTCTAGAGCAAGGTCAGTTGTGATGTTTTTTATTTGCAGTGCATATGAAGAAAAGACCTATTGCAACCAATTCTAAAGTCTACATGTAAAGCTTGTCAGGAATTTGTGAATTGCCATTTTTCCAAAAAATTTAGATTTTTATTTTTATAATTCCTGTACATGATATTTGTGTTCAATAAATGTTTCAAGAATGTAAACTTTCTGTCACAGGTTGCAGGCCCTGGAGAGCACCCCCTACAGTTTAGTTACGCCTTCTGGTTTTCACGGAGAACACCAGGCAAGCAGACGACGGCCTCGAGTTACGACCAGAATCTCAAACAAGTTGGCTCATTTGCTTCTGTAAGTGGAGTGCTCTTGTCTGTGTAGCATTTGGGGTTGTTATGCACACGACATGTCAGACTCACAAATCAAATCTTTGATCTAGCCTGCACAATGGGGGGGTGTGGCTCTTCTGTTTGCCAAAACATTATCATTTAATACATATATCTATAAACATAACCACTTCATAAAGGTGTCTCTTCTCTTTTTAAATATTTGTGGCTTTTTGGTTTTAGTAATTTGATCATTACATACAAATCAAGTTAGACAATCCTAAGGTAGTCCTATAAATATGTTGACCTTTAGAATGGCATGTTGCAGGGTTGATAGGACCAAAATACTGATTATGGTTAAGCTCAAGTGAAAGGAACCAGGTTTTTTTGTATGTGACAGTTTGTGTGGTGTTTAGCTTCATTCTTTGTACCTGACTTTCGTGGCTTAAGTGAATACTTCAGTTACAGTAAAATATGGAAAATTTTGCCCTAAGTTTCACATTTTACCTGATTCTAAGAGTCCTGTTGAACTTGGAAAGGTATTTTAAGGTTTCTATGGAATGTACTATTTGTCTGTGATACCACACTGGAATAATGCAAGCTTTAGCACCAAAAGAACATGTATTATTTAATTGTCTTCAAAAACGATGCTTAAGGGGGAGTTTATAATATCATATGTACAGTTACAATCAGAAATACTATTATAAGAAGTAAGTAAATCAGTGACAGATGTATGTATTGTTTGACTTTCTCCTTGGCAGGTAGAACAGTTCTGGGAGCTGTACAGTCACACTGTCCGACCCAGTGATTTGTCAGGCCACAGTGACTTCCATCTCTTTAAGGAGGGCATCAGGCCGATGTGGGAGGTGCGTAGACATGTAACCTGTAGCCTTTACATGATGTAATTTGTCATATCAATTCATCTGATAAAAATAGATCCCTTTCACAGGATTTGTACATTTTGATTATAATTGCATTTTGATTATAATGAATTTGGTAGGTAGCGGCACAAAATCTCACGAATCACTCAGTATGACCACAACAGTCAGAAGCTATCAGCTAAAACCGTGTGCAGGAATTTTGTCAGGTTTGTAGACTTTCTGAGGTAGCAACAACCAGTCTCCTTTTTCCTGTAAAGTACAGTATACAAACAAATGCATGATTAAGGCTTTATGATCACTCAAGCTGAAGTCTCTGAATTGATGCTCTTGGTAAGCAGATACTGTTTAGCTGTGTCTGGGTTTATCAGTTCAGATGTTGAAAATACAGGTCATTTGTGCAAGGATTGCAGTTTATATACTGCATCATTCTAAGACGGATTTAGATACGGTGTTGCTATATGGGCCCTAAGTTTGAAAGTACACGTCATTTGTGTGAGAAACGGTGTTTATTTGTTAAGGATGATGCCAATAAGGCAGGAGGGAAGTGGATTGTAAGGCTTAAAAAGGGCCTGGCCTCACGTTGCTGGGAGAACGTGATACTGGCCATGTTAGGGGAGCAGTTCATGGTCGGAGAGGAAATCTGTGGGGCCGTTATATCCATCAGATACCAGGTAAGACATACCTCCATTTCTCAACTCTCAACTCAAGTACAGTGCACACAGCGAAATAGTACTTCGTTTGAGTATGTTTTATAGATTAGGTCTAGATTAAAATCATCACTTAATGCCTGGAGAAGATAGTATTCTAAATACATAATTGCATTTTTATTTTTAATAGAAAATACTCTTTCACCTGAAATGTGTCCTGAAAAAATTCACTTTCCGAGACATTAAAATGATACTTTTGATGTGAATGTTTAAGTTTTTTGATGAGAAATTCATCAAACTTCATAAAAACACAGCTTTTAAGTGGCCCTACAAGCTGGATGAATTGCCCAAAATCAAAGAAAATTGTCTTTGTATTGCACCCAAAGTTTAGTTTCTTTTTAGCAGTCGAGCATGTATTAATAAGTCACAGAATTTTGTGAGCCTATACCTTTTATTGTTTTGATTTCATCTCTTCACAGGAGGATATTTTATCATTATGGAACAGAACAGCAAATGACTTGCAGACAACCTCAAGAATTAGAGACACGCTGAAGAGAGTGCTCAATTTACCTCCCAATACTATCATGGAGTACAAGACACACACAGACAGCCTTAAGTAAGTCTGTTCTTCACACCAAATACAGGGTGATCAATACCCATGTGTAGAACAGGTCATACTGTACACAAACACAAGCACATGGCAATTGTTGCACATGCTACAATATGGTCGATTTTGCTGACAGCTATGGGTTCAGCTCAGTTCTGGTTTGTTATGTATATTTATCCAATTTTTGACATAGAGGAATGTTGGAATGACTATTGCTTAATGCCATGTCAGCAATATTTCAGCCATTTCTTCCAAAATCGTATAAAATACATTTTAAAACAAGTTAAGAAAAGACATGCCTCAGTTGAAACTCAAGAACAGTCCATGTACTTTTTGAGCAACTGTCATTAGTTAAATGTGTTGGCCCTCCACCAATATGGCATACATGTATCTTCTTATATTTCTTCTTGCAGAGATAATTCCAGTTTTAGAAACACAGATGTCTTCATGAGGTAGCCGATGGAAAAGGACTGTTTAAGAGACTATGTGTAAAAACAATATAAATGCCATTCACAAGAATGACTTCAGCAATGAATATGTCAACCAATGATAGCCTGGTCGTGTCAGTGGCATCTTGAGTGAAGTTGCAGCATCTCTGAGTGAATCAGTGAAAGGCCATGTGTGTGGTTGGTTGACATGAGAGACTGCATACACTCAGCGAACAAGTTACCTTACCCCTCCCTTGGAATGCTGCCAGTTTTATACCTTCTCAATTCTGCCCGAGTGGTGTAGATTTGAGGAATCAGATCATGTCTGTGCTGGAATTAGTTGAGCAGTGGAGTGTTAAATATGGGGCTTGAGAAAAAGCTGGGATAAGACTCAAACATCTGGATTTGGTCAACACCGCAGTTGTGTTCCAAAGATGGGAGATGATCCTCAAACATCTGGATTTGGTCAACACTGCAGTTGTGTTCCGAAAATCGGAGATAATCCTCAAACATCTGGATTTGGTCAACACTGCAGTTGTGTTCCAAAGATGGGAGGTAATCCTCAAACATCTGGATTTGGTCAACACCGCAGTTGTGTTCCAAAGATGGGAGATGATCCTCAAACATCTGGATTTTGTCAACACCGCGGTTGTGTTCCAAAGATGGGAGATGATCCTCAAACATCTGGATTTGGTCAACACCGCAGTTGTGTTCCAAAGATGGGAGATAATCCTCAAACATCTGGATTTGGTCAACACCGCAGTTGTGTTCCAAAGATGGGAGATAATCCTCAAACATCTGGATTTGGTCAACACCGCAGTTGTGTTCCAAAGATGGGAGGTAATCCTCAAACATCTGGATTTGGTCAACACCGCGGTTGTGTTCCAAAGATGGGAGATAATCCTCAAACATCTGGAGTTGGTCAACACTGCAGTTGTGTTCCAAAAATGGGAGATAATCCTCAAACATCTGGATTTTGTCCACACTACAGTCAAGCTCTGCAGTTGGGAGATAATCCTTAAATGTGAATTTTGTCAATGCAGCAGTGATGTTCTGGAGATGGGAGATAATCCTGGAACATGTGGATTTTGTCAACACAGCAATTATGTTCTGGAGATGGGAGATAATCCTCGAACATGTGGATTTTGTCAACTCTCCTCTCATGTTCTGGAGCTGTGATATAATAATAAGATGTCTTGATTACATCAACACTCCAGTAATGTACTGTAGATGGGAGATATCCTCAAACATCTGGATTTTATCAACACAGCAGTCGTGATCTGGAGGTTGGGAGATAATCCTCAAACATCTGGAGTTTGTCAACATACCAGTCATGTTCTGTAGATGGGAGATATCCTCAAACATCTGGAGTTTGTCAACACAGCAGTCATGATCTGGAGGTTGGGAGATAGTCCTCAAACATCTGGAGTTTGTCAACATAGCAGTCATGTTCTGGAGGTTGGGAGATATCCTCAAATGTCTGGATTTTATAAACACAAAGGTCATGTTCCGGAGATGGGAGATAATCCTCAAATATCGGGATTAACTCAAAGGTTATGATCTGAATTTATTCATTTTAAGGATTGTCTTCCGGAGATGCAAGATAATTCCTAAAATTCTGAGTAAATTTTTTAAATGAGTGACATGGACAGCAGCCAGTGTTATTAACTACAGTCCAAGATGTGATGTTCAGTGACTGAAGCCAGTTTTGAGTAAAAAACGTGAAATGTGATTTGGACTATTGATTCTTCACATAAGCTGGGAACTTTCAACCAGTGTTACTTAGTGGTCTTAATTTGAACATCGGTGCCAATGAAATACTCAGTATATTGAAGTCAAAAATCATTTTGTGGAATCAATCTCTTCTCAACAAGGTTAAATTAATGGTTCAGTTGCAAATCTGTCAAGATACTTAATAATTAAAATTTCCGATTAAGAATTTCTCAGCATTATTGTCACCTGGAAGAAACGTCTTTAAGCACAAGCACTATCAGGATTCAAAGTGACCAGCTGATCTACAGGGATACGTTGCTCTGTTGGTTGCTGGGCTGGCCTGTACATCAGTCAAGCTTTAGAAATTTTAAATTTTAACATGAGCCTTTCATTTATTAGTGAGAGAACCCAGACTTCTGAGTGCAGGACAGGATTGAATCTCTGCAGAATGTCGCAGCTCTAGCAAATTTGCTCTTGTTAGTCTTAAAAAATGGTATGGTTGTTTTTTGGGAACCATTTCCTCCAGCTGCTTCCATTGTCCTGTTAATGTTTGTGGTGTATCAAATTTGGAATAAGTAAAAGCAGATGTGGCTTTCTTTTTTATCATCTTGTATTCTTGTTTTAGTCAGCACCTTATTTACAGATGAATTTAGTGTTGACTTCGAGTGTATTCTCTCGTTCTGTCATTCAACTGACCATGATGCATGGTTTACATTACCTGGCAAAATAAAGCTGTTATGTTTGTTAATATTCGCACGTGTTCAGCCGTGAACTCTCTGCTGCTTAAATAGTTGTAGATAGTTGTCAGCTTCGTGTCATTAGGTTTGGTGACCTGTTTCATGTCTTTGTTAAGTCAGGCAAGAGGTTGAATGTTAAGACCATCAGACTATTGTCGTAACCGAGGGGGTCAGTGCGCTAGTGCAGTGTAATGACCCAATGTAGTCACTGTTAGTGCAAGCCCAGGTCACACTGGCTTCCTTTCCCGTATGTGGGAAGGTCTGCCAGCAACCTACTAATGATCGTGGGTTCCCCTGGGCTATCCCCGGTTTCCTCCAACCATAATACTGGGCTCCCTTGAATAAGTGAAATATTCTTGAGTACAGCATGCAAATCAAATAAATAAATAAATCAAACTATTTCCATCATTTACATCCATTTTATACAAGAATTAATAGGTGGCTTCATGCAGATTTTTTCGCCAACAGGAATTCAGACAAGCCTGGCACAGTCTACTGTCATCATTACTTGGTATTACAATGGTATACGATGTGCCTTGTTACTTCAAGTCCTCAACCATATTACGTATGAAAGGGCAAATTTCAATGTATGTGCCTTTCTAATATGATGTCCAGTATGTCCAAAGAATGTGCTTGAATGAAAACCTTGCAAAGTTGCGGAGAGATTGAAGAATTACAGTATTGCGAATTGTTTGCTTGGGTGTAAAGGGACAGTTTTTATTATTAAGATTGTGCTCTCTATTGTTCGTAGGCTGTCGAATTTTTGTCAAGGTGATAGGAATTTCATACTGCCAGTTTTTCTCCGGAGCTTGGTAAGAAACGAGGGATGGTCTATAGGTGCAGATTATACTACCTGGAGAAGGCACATTGATAAGATCAGAAGGTGTAGGTTCAATTTAACCCCTGGCCGTGGACGATTGTCTTCTGGATGTTCTTGGAGTATTCGTGATGTTCAGCTGTTGATTGCATTCGTTTTCCTGCTTGTGCAATTTTGCGTTCGCTAAACATCACTCGTTTTCGGCCAACATCCTGTCACATGTAAAAAGAATTCATCAACATCTTGTCAAAGCCATTTTGTATTGCCCACTTGGCGTAAAGCCTCAATCATTCATTGATTCATTCAAAGCCAGGTTGTTAATTTCGGACACTCCATTTTTCTCCATCCATAAAACAAATCTACAAAGTGAAAAAGAGTTCTTGCGTTCAACAGCAATCAAATAATCAAAAAGAAAAGGAATCAAAAACTGTAGAATTGGTACAGGGCTTACTATAGTATAGTATCAGAGATTGTAGCCGAGTCATTTAATCCGTAAACAGGCTGTGGTCTCGCAGTTAAAGACGCTCGCCATTTAGTCGGAATTTGTGGATTATCCCACTCTCATTGCTTGTGGTAACAATAACACACAATGAGGCACGTGTGGTCGTTTGCGCAATCTAACATCATTTAAAAACAACTTTTATTCCACCAATATGGTTTGCATTTCTGTACGTCACTTGTTGAAAAGTTCGTCATTAATAAGAGTTTGGTTTATTATAGGCAATCTGGTTCCCTGAAAAATTCTTGAGCATGGGTTATACATTCCTGAAAAAGACGGTATTTGTTACCTTGAGATGAGCAATTAGGTAATTTAAATTTTATGTTACCCATCAGGTTGTATTTCAAAAACAGTATCACAAAAACAATTATACCGACATCACCATAAAATAAATTATTAAATAACTTTAAAACACCCATCATGAATGAACAATTTTTATAGGCGCCAGTTACAGTTATCAGTGCCATTATTCGTAAAGTAGAGGAATATTTCAAACATTGACATGAATAAACAGGAAATTCAAACAAAAAGATGCTGATTTACCATAAAAACGAAACAACACTGATATTTGTATATAGGTCAAAACATTTATGTAATAAGTAGGTGTAAATTATTGTTGAAACTGTTGGCCTCTCCAAAATCTATGGCTCGAATACGATAGTTATATGGTTTAATTTCTACAATTAAATATTGATTAATCATAAACTTGACAATTTACATCACTCTCTTGCACAACAAGAAATAATCGTTGGCCGGTATATGTCACATATGGTGGAGTACGAAGCAATTATAACATGCTTTATTAAATGAGACATATCAGTCAGATGAACTATATGTAAATCCTAGCGCCCTGTTAGTTTAAGGTATACTTAGCAGACGTTGTTTTGATACCTCAACGCCGACTAACTTTCTTTTAAAATTCAAACAGATGTTTTCTTTCTGATAAACTTTTAGAAATAGATGTCATTTCCACAATACTTACACAAGAGTGTAGATAAAGAAATGAAACGAAAAAAAAAAAAAAGAAAAAAAAAAAAACAACCTGTAATACCTTATGTACATGTGGCATGGTATATAAATTATATCACAGTCAGATTTCTTTATTAGTGGTCTGCTTTATAGTACAGAAAGACAAATAGTTAGAATAGGCCAAGATCGTCATTTGTGAGAAAACGTTGTTTGTAAGAAAAAGCAATCACATGCCATACAAGGCTACTGTGTGCCCTCTACAGCTAAGGTGTGCCGTTAAAGGCAGGCAGGACCATCATTTGTCAGAAACATCAGACAGTTAACATAAGACGTCATCGTTCGACAGGAAACAGAAAAAACACATTGTTTATGGGTTTAAGAGTAAAGGCTACATTTGTAACACAATCCCATCGTTTTTCACAGAAAGTTGTCGTTTGTGGGTAAAGGCCATCGCCTGCCATGAAAGGTCTTCGTTAGTGAGAAATATATCTTTTATTAGAAAACATACCATCATTTCTGGAAAGATTATACATTAGTGAGAAATAGCCGTCGATTGTCAAAAAGGTTACAGTATTTGTCATTATTTCCCAGAGAGAAAAGAAAAGGGCTTCATGGGAGACAAGAGTTCCATTCGAGAAACTTCAAGATTTTCTTTATTTCGTACAAAAAGGGACACACATAGCATGTGTACTGTCATATTTAATTTCTCATCAAACTAACCGGTGTCGTTAATATATTAATTATAACAGTCGATAGTGCCTGGAAAATGGTTGCTTCTCCATTCACCATTTCGGTTCACGTCTGAGAAGACTCGTGTTGCTCGAAACGCCTGTCCTCATTAGGAAATTTCAAAGTACATGTAGTGCTGAAAGTAGAAGAGGTGCACAAAGTTAGACAAACTGTGGGCATATGTTCAATTTCAGTGGCGAGAAATAGCATGTTTCAACTGAAAATTGGTAGAGTCTGTACACCGACACTTCTGCAATGTACACAGATATTACAATGTACATAAATATCAAAAAGGAAACTTCTACAATGTACGCTGAGGACGAAACTTCGACAATACACACAAATATTAAAGAGCAAACTTACGATCAGAAATGATGAGGCGAGCATGAGTGCCTTGTCTCTTGACAGCATGGCCGGGGGAACTGCGGAGAGAAAATGAAAACCATGATTGCCTTCTGATCAGCGTGCATGTGCCACTGTGATATATCCCGGGGTATGACAAGAAGCCCTTTCAAGTTCCTGACATTCTTTGATGATGTAATGGTACGGTAGAAGAAGTACTGGTCTGATAGTTAAAGTCTTATAACATCGTTCAAGACTCAACGTCTAAGGTACTTCAATTCCAAGATAAACTAGGTGAAAATCTTAAAGTGATCATATCCTTCCATGTCTAGCGGTATCCAAAAAAGCAATATTCCAGTTCACATAGGCACATAATAATAACCAGAAATATCCATAACAACCTGACCATGTCCTAAACAACTGATCCAAGTATATATACGTAAGAACTAGATATAGCAATCTGGCCGTATACCTATATCAGTATATCCAGAAAGGTATAACACTATCCCCACAATTCCTGGGTTATACGTAAGAAATCAGAAATATGCGTGGCCAAGTGAGCATGTAGTGAAGGGGTTTCTGGTCTTGAGATATTTGACCCGGAACGCCCAATTTGGTTGACGGCTGGTATAGGAATGTTGATTTCGACGCAAAGGTTCTCACCCAGGTGTGAATATGCCATAGACCTATACTTACAGATGACCTCGTAATACTCGTGGTCACAGTTAATCCCGTCAGGCCTCTCGCCTCCCCATCTCTTCATCACGTAACCCATCTCCTTGGTTTCGGACGCATCCATAATCTACACGGGGTGGTGGAAGGGAGAAATTGAAATGGTTTGTTAATGTTCACGGTGAACGTATAAGGGACCTTTACTATAGTGCAGTTAGAGTATTTTGTCGCCTTTGTAAACGGTGAATCGGAATAAATTGAATCGTATGTGAATTGTATAGACAGTAACAAATGGAAACAATGCAATGGAGTGTAAAAATCGTCGTTAAGAGTCTTGGCAACGCTGTCGCAATCCACTAAACCGTTTTCTGGGATATTCATTTAAAGAAACTGTTTTGTTCCAAGAAATACATGCAACATCTTCTAGCAAAGGGTTCAACAAGATGAAAATGTTCTTTAAGGGAATAAAATCACAAATCCATGATGGTCGCAGCGCAAATAAACCAAAAACTAAATGAATAAATAAATTAATAAACAAATATTGGAAATAAAATAAAATAAAACAGAAATAATTAATTCAGAAACTAAAATAAACAAATGAATGACTAAATAAATAAATGAATATACTTCCTACCGGAAACTCCATATCCGTGCAACATCGGCATGGACAGCACGGTCCCTTAAAGATGGCGATAGGCTCCTTGGTTTTATCCAGGACCTCAAACATCGGCTGACAGCAGCTGAACCTGGAGGCAAAGGTGTGAAAGTCGGACGCATTTACAGCTAAATAAATGCAATCTAGTTATTTACATAGTAAATTTATTTATCACCTTGCTAATATTTCTGAGAATGTTTTGATGACGATGTGCTTGGCATCTTTGCATGTTTGCATTTCACTAACCACCATTAATGCTGTATACTTCATGTGCAAGACTACCATTCCTGTGTATTAACATCTCCGCCATCATAGCAGTGAGACGTTCTGCAGTAGGCAACGACGTTGAACATAGTTGAAACCAGTAAATGAGTAAATACAGTGTTAGATCAGATCTTGGAAGTTAATATAACAGAGACTTTAGTACTAAAACACCTTGGCACTGAACAGTTGATACTTCGGGTATAAAAGAAAATTCTAAAATGAAGTATACGTATATATCATATGAAAGAACATTAACCATTGTCTTTGAAATATTTTCATTATAAGAATGGTACATGGGTGTGTCAGGTAAAGGGCCATTAAACATAGCCTTAGAAACTATTTTTGATTTATTTTTTTTTCTCTCTCAAAATTCTTAAAACGGATACTACAGTCATTCCTGGCCATGTTGGGACCAGTGACGTCAGATCCGGGGTTTTTGTTGTTGCTTTACGTCCACACATACCTGGGCTTCTCTATTCAACATGTATATGAAGGACACCTTCCCTGAATGGACACGTACTATTTCAAGCAAGAAACATGCATATGACGTCACTGATACCAACTAGGTCTCATCAGACCACCAAAGAATGCCGATATTTTATAACATCTTCACAGTTTTCCAGTAATATATCTGGACATTCAATCAATCAGTGGCTCAATCCCATAATTCCCTTACGTCTGGACAATGGAGCCGATCTGATCGTTCTTCCGGTCCGAGATGGTGAGTCTGTGGGCGCAGACGAAGCAGTCAACACAGCAGCACCAGTCGCAGCGGCAGCAGGGGTGGGTCAGGCTGAGAACCTCCTCCTCCTGCACGTTCCAGATGGACAGGGAGAACTGACGGTGGGGGCCACACAACCACCGGCTGAAGCAGTCCGATCCTAGGGATGGGGAGGGAGGGATATAGAGTAAAGAGGTGTTAACATATAGGGGTTTCGAGTGTTTATTAGATTACATAAGATCGCCATACATATGGCGGATGTCATCTTTATAAGTGGAGGAAACTGGAGAGCACGGATGTGAATCATCGAACTTAGCTACTTACCTCGCCAATCTTCGGTTTTAAAGACGCAGACGAAATAGCGTCAGCTCGTTTGTCAAGGGTTTGGCATTCGCTGTGAACCAACACTTGAAAGATCTAAACCATGCTACATTAAGCAATTAATCTGCCATTATCTCATTCACGGGACAACTTCAAGCTATGAAGCATAACGCGCCATAACAAGTCATTTACAGCCTTAAAATTATTGCTGCCTCACTAAAACATCGATGTAGAAGACATGCTGTGGTCGAATGGTCTACCTATTCATGTATGTGGGCCTGGTCTTCTAATTTTTGAGCGCCAAACTGTTGAGCACCAAGCATGATGAGGTCGAGTGATCCTGTCTGAAAATATGCCTGGTTCTCTAATAGGGGAGTTTCGAGTTCGAACTCCTTTGTCGTAGAAGGTAAAAAGAGTTCAACTGTGTCATATGACTTGTCAAAAAGGTGAGGCACTTTTGCTGATTTTAATTTACCGATCACCTGTCTTGCCGTGTTAGAGAGGCACAAACGACGTCTCCTTCAATTTCTTCTTAAGCTTCTTAAATTGAAAAACTTCCAGCTCCTCAGTTTTCCCTATCGTACGTCTAGTCTGGGAAACTTATTTTGAAACTTTTCTTAGACGCCTATGTTATGGTAAATGTAATCAGAAATAGTTGCCTAACATTTTTGACAGGTCACATGGTACAGTAGGGCTTTTCTTACCTTTAGGGATAAAAGAATTCGATCTCGAAACTCCCCTATTGTTTAGCGCCAAGTATGGTGTGGTCGGGTGATCCTGTCCATATGTGTGTCAGGTTCTCTAACTGTTGAGCACCAAGCATGCTGTGATTGGTTCGTCCAGTCTATATATGTGTCAGGTCATCTAATTGTTGAGGACCAAGCATGCCGTGGTCGGTGGTCCAGTCTATATATGTGTTAGGTCCTCAAATTGTTGAGCGTCAGGCATGCTGTGGTCGAGTGGTCCTGTATATATACGCGTCAGGTCCCCTAACTGTTTAGCGCCAAGCATCCTGTGGTCCGGTGGTCCAGTCTATATATGTTCCAGGTTCTCTAACTGTTGAGCGTCAAGCATGCTGTGGTAGGATGGTCCAGTCTCTATATGTGTCAGGTCCTCTAACTGTTGAGCGTCAAGCATCCTGTGGTCCGGTGGTCCAGTCTATATATGTTCCAGGTTCTCTAACTGTTGAGCGTCAAGCATGCTGTGGTCGGGTGGTCCAGTCTCTATATGTGTCAGGTCCTCTAACTGTTGAGCGTCAAGCATGCTGTGGTCGAATGGTTCAGTCTATATATGTGTCAGGTCCTTTAATTATGAACACCAAGCATGCTGTGGTCGGGTGGTCCAATCTATATACGTGCCGGTCCTCTAATTATGAACACCAAGCATGCTGTGGTAGGGTGGTCCAGTCTATATACGTGCCGGTCCTCTAATTATGAACACCAAACATGCTGTGATCGGGTGATCCAGTCTATATACGTTCCAGGTCCTCTAACTGTTGAGGATCATGAACATTGTGGTCGCGTTGTTCATGCATTCTGTAAGTATGTCATGTCTTTTAGTTGCTGAACACGAAGCTAAGGTGGTGGACTTGGTGGCTTAATTTATATATTTATTGAATATAATTATTTAGATGGTGTTTTATCTCCCATTCAAGAATATTTCACTTATATAACATCGGATTCAGGATTATCGCTATATTAACCCGGTCAGAGCTGCTTCCGGGAAACTCGCACCTTGTTACGCACATGACAGAAGAGTTGAGGGGGTGGGGGAGGGGGTCCCAAATACACCACGACAATCACATTCAGCCAGCGTATAGCGATCGAAAAGAATGTGTGCTGTTTGAACTGTTGTATGGCCGCACCATTGTCAAACTGGCGATAAGCGGTAATCATTCCTTCATTTCCCCTACACAATTTTGGTTACAAAAACAATTGGAATTCTGCGTATTTTTTTCATATTACTTGCAACTTACTTTCTCCGGCGTAAAACAAGATGTCTTCCCCGTCATTAAAAATGGTAAAGGTACTTCCACTTCCACACGGACCTGAAAATATGCACAACCTAAATGGAGGATTAACCAATAAACAGATCCAAATCTGAAGATACAATCTCGGGTATATTCACTTTAAGAATCACATACAGGTCCTAAAATGATACTTTTGGTGCTAACATTCAACTATTTCCATTGAGAAATTAATCAAACAAAAAACTTACGTTACAGATTTCGAGATTCCAATCTCAAACACGGTGACTTGGTATATGCTGAGCATCCACTTGTTTCTAAGTTCGGTATATATTTAATTCACCTGGTCATATTGGGCATATTCAAAATCCTTTAAATACATCGAAATAATTCTTTTCACCGATGTATGTATTTTGATACAAGCGTATTGAACAAAAGGGTCGGAGGATTCACTGATGAATCGCTTTAATGACTGACATGTCATGCATTTCTGATAACTCTGTACATAGGTCAAAGCACTATCGGTACAATGGATTATAAATACACCAAATCTGTCGTCTTAATTCGGTTCATAAGTCCCATATAATAGATAACCAGTGCTATGAGCAACGGGTGAGTGATAACAAATATTCAAAATGGCCGCTATTCAATGTACTTGATTTCGAACTGTCACTTTAACCTTATCGGACAGACAGCTTAGTCAGGCTAAAGGAGTACAACAGTTTAAATGTCCAGCAGTCTTCATATCAGACCGCTATAGTCCTGGGCCAATATGTTGGGCAAATCTGTGCACCGCTTGGTCACAATAATGTGGAAATGCTACTGCAGTAACTTTTAAATTCTTGAGTAAAGAGTTATACGAATGTGTTCACGTCACATATATACTGGTTAGAGAATTAAATTTTAGAGGCCTCTCATCATAGTGTCAAAGTGAAGTATTCTTGGTTACAGGGCGTAAAACACCAATAAAATAATAAATAAATTTAAATGTATACTGTTTAAAATCGACTGTGTACTACAGGTTTACGATTTCTAACAAACGTCATCATCTGCAACTTGTACGTACAGGAGGCATACGAATTACGTATCAATAACATGTGTATAGGTGGTACACACGATTGTGTACCCAATACACGGAAGTATACATGTTGAATTCAGATTTGTTACAGTTTCTGTACACAGTCGTCTGTAGAGAGTTCATGTGCGTGTTTTTTTCGACGAATTACCTGTAGTTGCTGAGGCATTGCTAGGTGTGTTCTGCCAGATTTTATTAATTATTGTTGTCTTCCTACTTCCAATGCCTATCTAGCCTTGATCCGGTTTAATTTTATATGGTTCATTACTTACATACATACTCTCTTAAAATACAAATGTTTGCTAAATATATAACACAGCACTTTCTAAGTATTCAAATTATTGAACATGTTAAAGTCGGTTGAATCTGAACGCTAACATTTGACGTGTATACGATGCTGACACATACTGGTATACGGTTGAAAGGAATAGTGCTGAATATTGGCATACCGGTATACGACTGAATAGAATACTGATGAATACTGATATACGGCTGAATGGAATACTGATGAATATTGGTGTACAGCTCGGCGGAATACTGGTGAATGTTGGAATAACAGTTGAATGAAATACTGGCGGTATGCGACTCAGGGGAATAGTGGTCAATATTGGAATAATAGTTGAATAAAATACTGATGGATACTGGTATACGACTGATCTGTATATATATATATATATATATATATATATATATATATATATATATATATATATATATATATATATATATATATATGAATACTGATGGGTATTGTTAGTACACCCAAAGTTCTATACAGCTTGGACGTAAATGTGTGCTGATAGACGACCATGTTGAGCACTCTTGGACATCTATAGTTATAGTTACCCTCGATATCTTCATCGATGTTCTGTCGGATGACCAGCCGATTGACGTCCTTCAGTACTTGACATCCGGCGGGCGTGGCAAGGCGGTCGCAGAACGAGAATGGGTCCCCCCGTTTGTTCTCCTGCATTTCGAACTGAATCCCTCCCGGGTCAGCTTTATCCCCGGGTTGCTTTGTCACCGCGAAGCCAGACATCTTTACAAAAAGTGAACTGTCTTAACACTGAAGAGTAAATTATTTTTTTTCTTGGTTCCTGATTTCAGTTCTCTTCGAGGATGTCTCGGATGTCTTGCTGGCACTGGTTCTCGGAAAAGGCACTGTTTTGGCGTTCGAATGAATCAGCAGCTTTAGACGTACGCCTTTTAATTCCTGCGACAGGCCTACACTTGGTTGTTCCTAATCCAGTGCCAGATTTCAGCGAAGCGCTCCACCGTTTCGCTCTGGTGCGTACAGCTTCTAGAATATGACTTGCATGTCACTCTGGAACCAACAATGTCTGTCCAATCCAAAGGCGTGTTTATTGACGTCAGGCCTTAACCCAGTGATATTCTAAAGAATCCATATACCTAAAATGGCTTACTTTAACCCCTGAGACCGTTATTAGAACTAATTTAAAAATCTATTAAACAAATCAATTCAGATAAACGTTTCTCTGTAACTTGAAAACTGTTACAAACCATACATTGTTACCGAAAGATTATGCCTGTAATGTCTCTGTGATGAATTACACAAGAAGGGAAATTCACGAGATACTCACGAGGCCATATAAGGGTTCACAAGGTATGTCAAAGAGTAAAGGGTTAAAAATCTTTGTGCCACAAGTGAATTTATGTTTATTGTTTAGCTAAATGCGCAGAGCACCCGAACCATGCTGCCATGTTGTTAGAGTTGGCATTCTTGCAGTCACCGTTGAGTTGTTGTGGCTCCAATGTCGTACGACACAGCGTTGCTAAGGACAGGAGATCATAGAGTCTGAACGCTTTACCTTCAAACAAAACGGTATGAATGATAAGAATTATTCCCCATTGAAACTATAAGTTAGGGTCCAAACTGTCAGTTGAGGGCACATAGAGCAGGACATGGATTCAATAGCACTTCACATTTAACATACATGAAGTGCTGAACAATTGAAAGCTTGGACGTTTTTCTCTTGAATTAATCCAACCTCATTTTACAGAGTAAACCGGTATAGCTTTTCCTCTGTGCATGTGTCACGAAAGCGAATGTTTGATTGATTAATTATTGTTTGTAAGCCTGTATTTTTTATCCAGTACGTCAGTTAGGTTTATCTATAATTTCATCCATTACTGTTGCAGACATTTTAGTAGGTGTTTGCATGTAAAAGTCCACGAAACGCAAACCGATGTCCAACTGAAAACTGTTGTATCGGTTGTTTCTGGACGGCTACATGTAGGTTACAGGTTAGGGTGTTTGACTGCACAATTATACCCTTATATTAAGTGAAAAATTGTCAAAGAAAGATAATCTTGTCGGATTGCATGAAAATCGCTTAATGACCATGAAAAGAGAAATTAGCTATAATGTGTAGTAATATATAGAGTGAAGTGATATAGTTTGATGTACGGTATGTACAGAAGATACGCCTGTCAGCTGTTTCTTTCCGCAAGCTTGCTTTGTGTGTTTGTTTATTTATTGTTTTTAAAGACAGCAGCATCTTTTTGTATTAATGGTATCGTGGTAGAAAATACAACAAGGCACCAACAAAGACATTAAAAATGTGATTATAATTTCATAAGATCTGATTTGTGATCGGACTACATTTCGCCACGGTCTCGTAAATCATAATTCTTTCAGTCATATCGTCACGTACACAAACAGAAGTTCATACTCAAATCTTGCTGGCACAGCATGGTGTGTCAGCTTATATACCTCCTGCCAGCCTCCTAACATATACGGATTAATTCACAATGGTCGATCAAAAGACGCCTGTGATTTAATTCGTAATACCCGGTACCTGAATAAATTCTCTTTACTGAGATGAATGTAACCAAAGATATGTACTTAAGTGACTGAGATAGCTTACGTTTACATAAGGTTATATGCTTTTATGACAAATATAACGTCATTTCATAAATTTAACAACCATGGGATGGGCCATTTTTTATTTCTATTTTCAACCATACAGTTCAGTGGTATATGTGCTCGACGTGATATATTGCCGTTACATAGGCCTAAATAGACTTACACTGTCAGCATACTTGTGACATCCTCATTTATATCACCCAGGAGCATCTCAGCAATGCGGTCGCTGTGAGTTCAAGTCCAGCTCTGGCTGGTTTCCTCTCCAGTCGTACGTGATAATGTCTGCCCCCCAGCCTGCGGATGGTTGTGGGTTTTCTCCCACCACAATGCTGGCCGCCGCTGTGTAAGTGAAATGTTCTTAAGTACGGTACGGCGTAAAACATCAATCAAATAAATAATAAAATTTATTTAGGCCTAAATAAATGCCTTAATACTTCTGATATAAATAATATAAATTATTAGGCTAAATTATATCCGTTATGTATGATTGCAAATCTATAGCAATCTAGCAATGACAAATGGATATAACTTTAAGTGCAAGTGAGCTTTTCAAGGCAAGACTTTTACGTACTTACATATAGGCGTATTTTTACAAGCATGCTTTTGCCGAATGTTTGAGTTATGACAAATAAAACAAAGGTTTACCCTAAATGAAAAATTCATAGCTGATTCAGCTGATTCAGTGTAGATAATCATATTTCCTTAAACTACATTCGTATTACAATCCTAACATTCATAGTCTAAATACTAATAAATGTGAAATATGGACGGTAGGCCTACCTAGTACGACTGAAGGAATAAAGAGCATACATGCGGAAACATTGTCACAAGTATTTTTAATCAGTCTTTTATTTATTTCTCCAGCTTCTCTGTTTGTTCACTTGTCTGCACGTGTACGCGCCTGGCAGAAAATTGTCGTGTTTTGAGGGAATCGGGTGTCTCAAGATGTTATGACAAATGTCATTCTGTGAAATGACACAAGCATTAGTCATATTTATCGGCTCTCGCTGCTTCTCGCGTGTCGGCGAGAGCTCACGAGATTCGTCATAAGCCATATTTGATGGAGGCTTATTGAAATCATGCGGTACTTGACTGGGCGACTTGTGGTGTGAAGTGACGCGACCGGAGCGGAAATTACACTTACTGCCGAGGTAATTAGACTGTAGTGTTCAAATTAGGCCCATTCTATTTCCTCTTTAACAAGAATTCCCCCGGAAACGTCGAATGATTCCCCGATCGCTGTATATGTCATTCTCCACGAGTCGAGGGTGCGGCTGACCGTTCCCATGGTTGAGGCTTGTCGGCGAAGCTCTGTCTGCCTCTGTATATCGTGTTACATCATACATGATAATTTGTCACGAAAGACGAGCTATTAGGCTATTTGATCTAAATCCTTGACCCCTGTAAAACGGGTAATCTGCCCGTGGATCCCTTCATAGATCCAGCGAGACCCTTGGTACTCTCCACGTCTGGGGAGTTGGTCTCAGAATAGATTCCCCATGTTCATTCGGCTTCGGTTTTCCTACGTATCCACTTCCTCGTCTCATCGTGCAGAAAGAATAAATCCATACGAACCAGATATAACCTACGTCTCCGACGAAGTCCCTAATCGTATTTCGGGTACTTCAATTTCTTTGGATAGCCAGGTTTATTCAGCTTTCGAGGTCATCATGTTTGTCAAGCAAAACTGTACCGGTACTGATATCATTTACATGCGCCTGTAAGGCTTACCTAAGTGACAGGTCTGTTTGATGTTACATTAACAGTGTCACCTTTTTCACTCAGTGCATTAGCAAGAAATAGAACCAAGACCTTCCAAATGAAGTTTCATCTCCACCGGATTAAGGCAGATAAAGTTTATCTCAGTGTTTAGTAACGAAGTAAAAAACTAGTGATGGTTCGCATAGGTAGGGGCCTACCAGTTACTAAACAGGGAGCCGATAAGATAATGGGATACCTCCATGAGCACAGCCTTGAAGTCCCCTCTAAGTTACTGACTAATTAATTGAAACAACCCTATATGTTAGATTTCACTGCTGTTAATATACGTGTAAGTAGATAGCAAATCTGCTTGCATCATCCACATTCATATTGATACCATGGTAATATGCACAATTAGCATCTGGATCCCTTGTAAGCCAGACCTTTATGAATTGGAAACTGGTTTAGGAACCACTAGTTTGCATACATTTAAACTCAAAGCCGAGATCACTTTGCACAGAAAAAAAAAAAAAGGCAAACAATTTTTTTCACGAATGGGTGTTAAGGCAATTCCCTGCTGTTTCATTTTCAACTACTCTGAACTAGTTTATAGACTGCCTTATCAAAAGCTGGGAGGTCTAAGGTTTGTTATGAGCCCAGTGATGTAAGAATGTTTAAACGTCAGCAAACAAGTTATAAATCAAAGTGTTGATATTACACAGTAATATGTCCAGTTGTAGCACCACTGAAATCTATGTGGGATCAAAAGTAACTCTCTGGACTAAAACATACATCTGCTTATAGTTGCTCTGAGGAACTACCTCTCTGATTGAACCCTTGTTGAACTGTTTCTAAACAAAAATCTCTGCGAAGAAAATCTGCCAAATAAATACTTTAACACGACATACAGTAATCAACCAATCATATTTCCATATACATGTATCATATGACAGTGTACATATAACTCTTCCATATCCTCACATAATTTCTGAAAGTGAATTCTCTGAAAATTTACGCTTGGCAGTCACACGGACTAGGTGACACGGACTGCCTAGTTCAGTATTACACAGGTCATTATTAGGTGTGTTCAGGTTGTTTGATTGTAAACAGGTACCTTGTCAGGCTTGATAGTGAGGGGATGAATATTAAACAAAAGTAAATAAATTCATTCATATATATTCATTTTCACACCTGGAAGTTATATGGAAATAGTCCTGTTTGCAGTCTTGCACTTAAGACGCTGGTGAAAGGCTTGTTAGCTGTGACTTTCATGTCCTTGATCACTGAGGTCTTGGGTTCAAATCTAGCTTCGGCTGCAGAGGGTTTGTCAGGCATCTGACTCGGGATAGTGGTGCACTCTGAGCTTGTTCACGTACACATTTGTCCTGGGGTTGTATTCATGAAGCCGTTTATCAGACATGAACCCAAGTCCAAATCCCGGAATGGTTTATCACACATGAACCTAAGTCCAAGTTCCGGAGTGGTTTATCACACATGAACCCAAATCCAATTTCACAAAATCTGCTGGTGTGTCCAGTGAAAGGTCATCTGGGTGATGTTTCATGCCATCTTACACTAGGATGGCTTATGTTAAAATCTAGATAGTCAAAAATGTGACCGATAGGCCAAACTGACAGGCAAGCGGAGTGGTTTCTCAAACATGATTCCAGTTGATGCACGCTGGCCAATTCACGCTGCACAGGTTTTTTTGGCCCAAAATTGCCACAGAATCTAGTTGAATAATGAAAATTCATTCACTCCCTGCACCAGTTTTCCAAACTATGATGATGGGGGACAAGGGATCAAGTGTCTAAGACCTTATAGACATGATAGATGTACTTGTCTCACAACTACAAATTTTTTTCAGAAAAAAAAAACATTAAAGAAACATGTCTTCATCCAGAATCCAAATTTACACTGCCCCCTGTAGAAATCTACAATGATGTCAAACACTAACTAAGCAAACAGGATCATTACACAAATGCACATGTTATAGTGTGGAATAGGACCTGAATTAGAACTAGACAAAATGATGACCTCTCAGGAAATGAAAGACTGTCTACTTCAGGTTTGGGGAAGAAGACTTACTGAATGAACTGAGACTGTGAAGGCCAGACACTTGTCGCTTTATGTGCTTTATGTGCATTGTTTAACAAACATCACACTGTATGGTAAGGTGCATGTCACTGACAGCCTGGCTAGAGATGAGTCTGGATAGGCCATCCTTAAAAATACATGTATGTTCGGTGGACGTAAACCCACTGACTCTCCAAAAATGGGCTCTGCTCAGATTTTTTTTACTGGTATTTTGATAAAATTTTTGTTTTATATTTTTCTCTACATGTTAATTTCTTTAAAATCTGTATCTTTTCAACAGCCAAATTAATAAAAAAAATATTCCCTGCTGATCAACCCTATTTTATTTCTCATTATATTGGGGTAAGCCCACCAAAATGTTTTTTAAGGATGGTCTCATCTGAATCCAGTAGCGCTTACCCTCTCATCACTATTCAGGTGTCCTCATTACCCTGATTAACAGATTAACCCTCCCATTTCCCTGTGCTAAGGATGGTTGCCATTGTCCCAGCACACACGTCTGTTGTTCACCCCATAGTCCTAGAATCCTGTGATCTGTTGGAGTGCCTTTGAAGCCAGTGGACTTCACATGGACTTGTATGACCTGTTATCTGCTGTTGAGGAAGTGTTATCTGTATTGACCCGTATATTAATTCATGCCACTCCCATCAGCTGATTGATTTCTCAGTGAATGTAATCCTGTCGTTCTGATATACAAGTACATGGGGATGTGATGACATCTTCGACAGCTCTTAATGCTTACATCCAAACTCTGCGTAGTTTGACGGGGTTTCAAATGTAAAATTGGTCTGGACAAGCATTACTATATACATGTATTTTTGAAGTTTAGGGTGCTTCATCCTCAACAGTATGAATATTATATTTTTGGTGCCGTAGATGTAAGTATGTTCTACTGTATTCTTAATAATACTGTATTCACCTTTAGTATGTAAAACTGCACTTTCTGAAGCACATAATGGCCTTAAAATGATTCTTTTGTTGACAACATTTAAATTTTTCTGATATGAAGTTAATCAAAACATTACAAAAAACTCTTAAATGGGCCTGTAAGGTAGATGAATCCATCAGAGTTATGTACATTAAATGATTCTAACTTTCGTCAAAACACCAAGGTCTGTGTAAGTCTGTTGTAGGTGAAAATGTTGAATTGATGGATCATCCTGCAGTGTAAAAGATTCTGCTTCCTCAGCAGGTGTTAATCTATACAGAGGACCTTGGGTGCATACATAACCTATGTAGGAAATCAGATAGTTTTTCTGCACAGGTGATCTTTTAACCCTGACTTTGTGGTAGGATAAACAGTGGCCTCTAGTGTTACCAAATGTCAGGCTATCCGGGGTGCCCCGTAGTGGGAGGCCAGAGCACTCTGTCTAGGTCCCAGTCCGGGTGTTGTTGGGGGTGACACACTATGGATATGGCCACCAAGGCTGCTTGCTTCATGAATTCACATGCAGAGGGAATTCCGATGCACAGGTGGATTACATCCTGGCTTTTGTCTGATTCACCTGCACATGGGAACAGTGCTGTTTTTGTACTGCATGCAAATAAAGATAAGACATGTGCTCTGTGAGATGCACTTTATAATGATAGCTTCCTATTCCCTTTGCTGGGTAATCATATGGCTGCGTAGTTTTAAGTTAAAGCAGCAAATCTGACATTGCTATATGCACGTAGCACTGGTGAACCATGAAGGAGTGTGACTCACGAGACATAGCCTTAAGGAAACCTCCACCCTTTGCAGGTTACATGCCGCCCCCCCCCCCCCAAAAAAAAACACACTTCCGAATTTAAGCATCAAACTGATCTTGCAAGAGGGTGATTTGAACTTCCTCCCCGTTTGATCAAGAGCTAACTGAATAGTGTCATAACAGTCCTTATGATGGTTTCAGTTGAATGGTTACTGCAGGGGACAGGGCTGGAATCATGCTGACCTTATGGCTGAAAATCAGAACGTACCACTCGAGATATGGGTTCAAACCCAACCCTTGGCAGGGATTTTGTGCATTCCTCTGATATCGCTGTTCATGTGGCTTTGATGAGAGTAACTGGTAGGTAGGACTTGTGTGGCCCTTTGCACCACTTGTCTTTCACCAGTTTACTGTGCAACTATGTACGTAACATGGAAAAGTTTGTCAGCATTTTGCAAAAGGCCAGTCGAGTACACTCAGATTTCCTCCTTTCCATGAAAATGACTGCGGTATATGCAAGTGAAAAATTCTTGAGTACAATATTAAACAAGAGTCAAGTAGTTAATTATGATATTATAATACAAGTATTGTTTGAATGCAGTTGATATGGATACATGGCATTAAAACAATAATCAGGTCAATAAGTAAATATGAAGCTCTTAAGTAAGCAGAATTTATACTTGTTTTGGGTATAGCCAGTGTATTCCTCTCGGTGTGTGAGTTTGGTATGTCAGCCTAGGCGTATGATGCTGTTCGATTTTGTATGGCATTGACGTCACTTTTTTGTTGCGTCGTGTGATAGTGTGGGCTGCAGTTGTAACGTCACAGCTGACAGAACTGTTATTTTGACGCAAAGTTTCTTATACTGTCGATACAAAGGAAAAGAAAATTGTCTGTTGTTGCCACCTTTTCCCATACAGCGAATCGCACTGCACATGTGTCAGAGCTTGGGCTGAAAGGGTCTATAACTGAATGTTATTAAGAAATTCAACCTTACAGGTGCATGTCACGGTGAGGCAACAACAAGGAAACATAAAACATCCAACAATTTATCATTGCAGTGTTTGAAAAATTTCAGTTTCGTTTTTCTTGAACCATCCAAATTTAGGACTTTGTACTGAAAAATGTAGACAGCCTATTGTGAAGTGTACCGTATTTGATGACTTGTTTCTGGTTTATGTGTCATGTCTATTATCCAGAGACAGTGAGTCAGTGTAGAGATCTGTTTATCTGGTCTATAGATTGGTCACTTCACCTTCCTGATTTCTCTGTTTTTGCCCATGACTAACTCTGACCACAGGAGTGGTCACACAGAAGCGTTGTCTGTTACCATAGCAACCTGAAATGTTCTCACACAGTGCTATTCTCTGTGGACTCAATATCTGACATTTCTTTTTCAGTCAGATACAAGGCGTGTGTGAATTCAAGCAGTAAACAGGAGTAAGCCTGGTGTGTGGTTGGGATGTAGAGAGGCTGATAAAGTGGGTGTTTTGTATTATTACCTGAGACTGTATTTTATCAGAGATTTGGATTTATTTGAATGATTGGTGTTTTTACGCTGTACTCAATAATAGTTCACTTACACGACGGCGGCCAGCATTATGGTGGCGGGAAACCGGGCAGAGCCCGGGGGAAACCCACGACCATCCACAGGTTGCTGACAGACCTTCCCACGTACGTCCGGAGGAGAAGCCAGGATGAGTTAGGCTTGAACTCACAGCAACCGCATTGGTGGGAAGCTTTGATCATTGCGCTGCATTAGCGCGCTCACCGACTGAGCCACGGGGGCCCCTCAGAGATTTGGAGTTGAGGATACATTGCAATTGTTATACCTAAACTGTTGGTTTAGGTATACCTTTACTGTGATTCAGAGAAAATTGGAGGCCTGTGATTGGTTTATCCACAGTTTTTTTTTTTTTTTTGAGACATTTCTGTGTGATGTATTTTTTGCTTTTCTGAATGTTGATATTTATACATTACAGGTTACTTATATTGGTTTGGTAACAATGGAAGCAGGAATTGGTCTGGTAGTGCCTTTCAATTGCTTTGATGTGAGATTTTTTGAGAAGCAGGGATGGACTCAGTGTTACAATGATTGTCAGAATTGTCTTTAACACACTGAGTCCATTCTAAATGGGCTAGTGGCCGTCTTGATGTCAAAGTGAAAACATCCTGAGCAGGCCTATGGCATTAAATAACAATCAAATAAGTAAGTTTGCACTGTTATTTAACATTCTCCCTTGATCACCCTGATTTCAGACCCTGGCGGCTGTCCAGTATTGTGAGATGAACATGTCCGAGTTTGAGAACACAGAGAAGCCACCAGCGCCCCCTGTCAGACTTACTAGTACCAGGTAAGTAGACATGTAGTGCCTCCCTGTGTGGTGCTAGTAGCTTCCAGCGTAGAAGTAGTCAGACAAGAAGTTCATTCCACCCAATCCTATGGACGGATGTCATCAGTGACCCGGGGTCCCTGGTTCTGACATGTAACATTTAAGGGTGGTTGTGCAATGCCATAGTAGGCTACTTTCAAAAAACTGTTTGATGCTGGTCACAAATTTTCGAAATAAGGCATCTCCCCAACTGTTACCTCAATACAAGCAGCAACACTTACCACAGGCAAGTTCTAATTTTGTAAGGTGTAATTCAAACTGATGTATGGCACATGTTATTTTACTCCTAAAAGTATCTGAGGATTGCATATGTACATGTAGATTTGCTTTGTGTACACTGTTGCCTGCACCAAAACTTTATCCACTAATGTAAATAAATGTAAATAATCAGCCATACTAACGAAGTATAGGGAAATGTGGGACATTATACATGTAACGAGGTAACCAACAATGTCTAGATGTGTGTCATAAGTCGTGAGAAGTATGTGTTGAAATGTTGTGTTGTAATATTGGCCAGCTTTTATGTTTATACACACATAGCTTTTGTTGCTCCATGTCAAACTGCAGACAGAGAATGCAGTCAACCAAACTTCTGCAGTCTTTATAACATGTAACGGGTAAATGGCGTTAATGTAAGGCATTTACCCTTCCCTGTATGGGGTGTGCATATAGGTGCCATCATGTTCTGTGGAATGGACGTATGTACACAGGTTGCAGAGGTCTGACTTTTGACTCTAAGCCCGGTGGCCCAGGATTGTAATCTATAGGGATATGTACCATCGCCTGGAATGTTCTGGACATATATGTAAGCACTTGATAATGGCTGACATTTGGTCCAGCCATGGGGGTGGGGGGGAGGGGGGCATGGCATTAGGGTAGAGGAACATCTCAAACTTTACTCCTCATACAGCATGTTTGGAAAGGCGTAATGTGGGAAAAATGTAATGTCTCCTCAGACACATGTATTTAATTATGTGCGCTAATTTTACTAAGGTTTTCAAATATGAGTACATGAACTTTTGAAAGCCCAAAATTGCATTGCTTTCCCAAAAGTTAAGTTATGGATATCTCTTTCATTAGATGGACTATTTATGTGAGGACAAGAAGCTGTATTCCTGTTACTGTAACATGTATTATGTTAAAATGGGCAGATTAAGTGGCCTAAAAATTAGAAGAAAGAGGTATACAAAGTACTTCTGGTGGTCAGGTATGAAGATGAATTTATGTGTATTTGCCCAGAAGACATACCTTTCTTTGCATAAAATTCATGAAAACTTGTAGAAATTTTGAAGTGTGAAAGGCTGGGAATGTATATGCACAGGAGCATGTAGGTTCACACCCAGCTGGTTCCCCCCCCCTCCCCCCCGCCCCCTTGGCAGTGTTTGCATATGGTGTAACCTCCATATCTCATCTATCAGTAAGGGGCAGACATTTCCCATCTGGTGAACCTGCTCTGATACACCCCCCCCCCCTCACCACTGTCCCATGGCTTGCTGGATTTGTCTGGTCATATGACAGCTAGAAGTGAGCAGGGAATAAACTCCTTCTCTGTACCTTTTGGTAAGGCGTACCCTAAATTTTCTAAAAATTGGAAGAATTTACTCAGATTTCAAAGGCAGGAAACTGTGTTTGTCAAAACGAAAAGCAATGAAGCATTGCAAAAAGGAGCTGTTTTGCATATTTATCTAAATTTAAATGTTCTGGGGGCAGTCTTAAATTTTAGTGGCATTTTTAACATTGGTCATCTACTGCTAATGATCTACATGTACAAATGTACTATTATACATAGACCTAGAAACCTTCTAATTATAAACCAGGTTAAGAGATACTTGTACCCAAATGAGCATCTTGCCACAGAACAGTATGTGAACAGTATATAAAGTATTGTTCATCAAATCTTCTAAAAATTAAAGAGCTGTGAAGCACTGAGATTATTAGACTCAGACATAACATTATTTACATGTATGAAAATAACAACAACAACAGGTAACTTGGATTTACACGACTGGCATTCTGTTTTTCTCCATCAATAAAACTGATTTTCATAGTGTAGAAGTGACAGGTTTAACATTGTGACAAAAGAGGAAAAAAAACCCCAAGAAGCCCAGAAAACAATCAAATGAAAATGAATTTAATTACACACTGTTACTTCGTGCATGTATACATGCAAATGAAAATTGAGAAATGCTCCATTATTAAGTTATTTAGTTATTCATGCCAAAGGGTTTCTCTCCTTTTTTTTTTTTTCACCTGTTTTGAAATAAGGGAACAGGTGGCAAGCCTATGGCAAAGGATGTGGTAACGAGATTATGAATCACCTGTAACTTGGTTAGTGTATTACATTATCAGCTTTGTGCAAACATCACACTGGGGTGACCTGTTAGCTGGGAAGGAGTGGACAGTTTCATTTAGACAGTGAGTCACCAAGATCAGGCCAAACAGAAAAATCATACGTTTATTTTCAGGTCGAATATTGTTATTTTGACTGAATTCTCTTAATATTAAAATTCTTTGCTGATTTTCTCCTCTGTCTGAATAATTTTCTCATGTACATGTATCTTCATGTTGTATATTCTAGGTCATTAAGTTGTACTTTCATGAGAAACTTTCAGGATTTTAATCATAGATGGTAAAGTTTTGATTTTGTTAGTACTATAGAAAGGTATTTGTTGTTGTTAATCTCATGTCTTGATATCTATTTATTTTAAGGTTTATTTTTTTTTTGTTTAAATTTTTTGTAAATCTCTGCAAAATGTTCATAATGAAACAGTTTGGCTGTGGAAATAATGTATTCGACGAGGGAAAATTGAGGTTGATGTAAATATTGGCATTAATATATAGATATGAACACACTTATACAATTAAGCCTCTTGTTATTTTACTCCAGGCAACTGTCATTTACTTTCGTAAAACATCTTCAGTGACAAGGCTGGCCTTTAGATTAGAAATTGAAAGTAGTTGGAATCCTGTCAGAGTTTGATGGTGGCTCAATAACATTACTGGGTATTCTCATAAAGCCTGGCCTCTCTTAACACCTCATATGCCACTTCAGATCATCTCTTCAGAGTTTTTCCTAAAATTACACCCTCTAGATTTGTCATGGATGAGCCCATTACAGTGAAACAGATGGCGGAAGAATCCACTTTCTGTATGCCGATCAGTTCATTTCCATGTTATAGGTGTGAAAAGCTCTGTTGAATAATACTTTGTCATTAAGATGTCATTAAGTTTATCCAATTTTGGACCGAGATCGTTTAATGTTTTTGAGTCTTAAGCATTGTACTTCAAATTCTTGCGCCGTGTATGGCAATCTTGGAAAGCTTCGTTAATTGGAAAAAATGCACCCCAAACTGTTTTCTATTAGAAGAGAAAAAAATCATTTCTCCTTAAGTCTTGGGAAACCCCTGCAGATGTGTAAAATGCATGCCATATGCGTCTGCCCCAACAGATGCGGAATCTGAGATATCTCCATCTGCATAAGGCTGTGGTTTTACAACATGCCTAATTTGTTTTTCTGGGCTGGTCTGTTTATTGGCAGAATTTTATTGCTTTGTTACATTTTTTGTCACTTGATTACTCACATTTGTGTTGAACATTCAGCACATGTACTTGTACAGTAATGGGCAATATTGGTTGTGAACTTGGGTGTCTACTAAGAGCGCCCTGCCCACAGCTGGTGGAGCAAGTGTTCTCTGTCATGTTACCGTTATTATTAGGATCATGGCTGGCATGTTCATTTAAAGGATCCCATGTAACAGTTGCGTCGTTAGTTCTTATTAATTCATCT
This sequence comes from Acanthopleura granulata, assembly GCA_016165875.1. Lineage (NCBI taxonomy): Eukaryota > Metazoa > Mollusca > Polyplacophora > Chitonida > Chitonidae > Acanthopleura > Acanthopleura granulata. The sequence continues at coordinate 2,614,365 of JABBOT010000011.1, forward strand.
GCCAGCTTTTTGTCAGGAAGTGCTTCAGGTACGTGCCATAGGGCACTGGTTTTCTCCATGCCAGGCTTGCTTTCTTCTGCCTTTTATAAAGATGGTCCCTATTGTTAACTTAATGACTGATATATTCTTGAGCGCATTATTGAAACACCAGTCAACTTCATAAATACTTTTATGTAAATAAATGCATCATTGTTAAGTTACATGAATATAAGTCACAGAATTGTTAGGTGAAAATAAGTTGCCAGGAAGTATGATTGCTTGAAGGTGAATGCCCTTCATAGTGTGAAATTATTTTACAGCTTGAAGTATGGTGAAGCAATTTAGACCTTGCCATAAAAACTTCATGAGTCCAGCTCATGCTGGCTTCCTCTCCTGCGGTACGCGGAAAGGTCTGCCAGCAATGTGTGAATGTCCAGCGGGCCCTGCCCGGTTTCCTCCCACCATAATGCTGGCCACCGTCTTATAAGTGAAATATTCTTGAGGATGGCATAAAACACCAATCAAATAAATACATAAGTAAAAACATCATGCGAATGAATGCTCAGAAAGCAAACAAGACAATTACAGATGGCAATAGAGGAGAATGTTTTCTCAAGTGATTTGATCAAATAAATATGGAAGTTTGATGTAGTACAATATTACTGCTTATAAACTCACTGTTAAACATATTTGTCATGCAAGGGCTCTTCTTGAAGAAAGAAACATTTTATCTCTTTCTTTCCATGTAATGTTTATCTAAGGGGAAAAAAAAGTGTTGTTGATAAACACTCATGATGCTATACTCCAGGATACGGTGTTGGCCTGGCCTGGTTTATGTAGACAGTTAAGGGAAATATGAACCTGTTAGTGTGTTCAGGGACATACTAGTGTGTGTGTGTTGGAAATACCAAACCTACCTCAGAGGGTACCCAAACTGGACCAGGAGGGAGGTAGGGGGGCGGGTGTGGGGAGGGGGAGGCCTGAGGAAGGGTGTGCTGCTTCAAGGCAAGGCCGTGGAAAGAGGATACCTTTTAGCCTTTAGACCAGGGCATCCCAAATAACCTGTAAATAGCTTGTGCCAGTCAACTGGTACCGGTTCTCATGTATTTATGTGTAGGGACAGACTTGAAGTTACATGTGTATATAAGCAACATCTTAAGCAGTTACAGCATGTGACTGAATGCATTGTCACATAGTAGGTGTTCCATGTGTAGATAACATAGTTGTATTGGCCAGATATGATGTAGTGAAAATGGTCCGTTGCAGAAATTTATTGAATTTATTTGTTTGATTTATTTGTTTTACGAAGTACTCAAGAATATTTTACTTATATGACAGGAACCAGTATGGTGGGAGGGAATTGGAAAAAAATTTAGGTGTACTGGTACAAGATGTGACAGGCAGTTATTACTAGAAGAGAGGAAAAAGAGAATAAAATACTTCTGTTTTAAATTTAAAACAATTTGGGTAAATGTAAAACAATTTGGGTCACTGCTCACTGGAGATTGAAATCTTTGTGAGATAGTTCATGGATACTGCTAACAGCACAACCCTAAATTTAGATAGGAAAAGTCACTTGATGTCTGGGAATTAAAGTTTAATATTGTGAGTATTGATATATCCGTGAAAACTTTTGTAGACATTACTTAAAGCATTGTGACTTTGTTCACATGGACATGAACGAATAACCGTGTGAAGAGGTGTGAAATTTTAAATCCAAGATGGTTGGATTGTGACGAAACATTTTATAGACGTCTGTTCACCTTTCCAACAATGGCCAGTTAAACTTTCAAGTGAATAGAGCCAGCAGTTTCAGAAATACTTGTTTCTGTGTTTGTGTAGAAATGACAGAAAAAGAAAGGAGAGGTTTGTTTGACCCTTTAAGAATAGGATTCATGGTGAAGATACTAGTACCCCAGATCTCTGTATAATGAACATATCCTTATGACAGAAGATACACCAGATCTCTGTATAATGAACATATCTTTATGATAGAAGATACACCAAATCTCTGTATAATGAACATATCCTTGTGACAGAAGATATACCAAATCTCTGTATAATGAACGTATCTTTATGATAGAAGATACACCAGTTCTCTGTGTAATGAACATATCTTTATGATAGAAGATACATCAAATCTCTGTATAATGAACATATCCTTATGACAGAAGATATACCAAATCTCTGTATAATGAACATATCCTGATGACAGAAGATATACCAAATCTCTGTATAATGAACATATCCTTGTGACAGAAGATATACCAAATCTCTGTATAATGAACATATCTTTATGATAGAAGATATACCAAATCTCTGTATAATGAACATATCCTTATGACAGAAGATACATCAGATCTCTGTATAATGAACATATCCTTATGACAGAAGATACATCAAATCTCTGTATAATGAACATATCCTTATGACAGAAGATACATCAAATCTCTGTATAATGAACATATCTTTATGATAGAAGATACACCAAATCTCTGTATAATGAACATATCCTTATGACAGAAGATATACCAAATCTCTGTATAATGAACATATCTTTATGACAGAAGATACTTTAGCTGTGGGCAACAACTTTGTAGTGCACTGCTTTTTTTTATATACATGTGCACTTATATGTGTTTACCATACTGACTGTATACAGGAATCCAAGGCCAGGCACCAGGGAGTTTACAATACCAAATAAATACATAGATTTTATGTAAATATTATAAAGAAGTGTAGCATTCATTGCGGAGTTGCTGAACATGTATGTGTATAGCAGACAGGGCGATATGTGGATATCCTGGTTATTTTGAGAAGCCAGAGAGGTTCTTTCGTTTACACTTGTTACACATCTGCTTGTACATGTAGACATATTGGATCTTTACACTGGGTTGTTGTTGTAAAGTCGTTCCTTGTTCAGAACAAGCATGCTGTGCCGATATGAATGTACTGGGTATTTGCTGGATCCCTGAAGCTTAAATCAATGCGCACCTGGTAAAGCTTTTCTTATTATATGAGTATTGTAAAATTTGACTGGCATCATGGCATTGTTCAAGTTGAACTCCCTTTTGAGGCAAATGAGTATCATTTTTTTGGAGTATCATGTTTTTGTCACCAAATCTTACGTTTTCCCATTAGGATGTCACCCTAACTTTCAAATAATCCCCCAAACACCTATTAAAGTTCAGTAGCGTTCTTGGAATCATTCAGGATGTGGAATTTTGTTGTGGTTAAATTGAGAGTCATTTTTCGTAAGTTTGTAATTTCTTGCTGAGTGCCAGGACACTTGTAGCAGTCCATAGCCAGAACTTGGCTGCTGATATACGGTGTACATATACAGTGTTTTTGGATAGAAGATAAACTAGAATACATGGTTAAGCATAATATTATGTAATGTGCATACAGAATACTGATGTATAGTAAGTTAAGGAGGTAGGTGTGAATTGAGATCTTCTGAGAAAGAATACACCTTGATGTGCATGAACACATGCACGTGTATTTCTTGCCTTCAGTAATCTTTATGATAATGAATAATATGTACGTGTAAATAGGGGTTGTCATGGTAACCATAAGCTAAGGTGCAGTAGGTGCTTCGGATGCGGGTGTCGAGTAATTTCGTACAGATTTACTTTTTGATAATCTTATTAATTTCTCAGCCTAACAAGTACAGATGTAAGTAATTGCTTTGGTAACTAAAACTGTTGCAGTAATTATTGCATGGTCCAGTCTGGCCAGTTGTATTTGTAAAGTTGTAATGTCAAAAGGCTTAGAAATGCATAAATTTAATGAGCGTGGGTGGGTTGGGTGGGATGGGTGGGGGTGGGAGGTGTTGTGCCATTTGTGGCATTAACCCAAAAGGAAACATTGTTACAGCAATGTTATCAAGGCTTTTTTTAGCGGGTAGAATTTTAAGGAAGTTGCAGGACTTCTTGTGTTGAGATCCGAGACTGTTTGCAGTGATGGAGTAAGTGTAACATGAGCTACATGTCTCTCTATCAAACGTGTACTTGACGTGCCCACATGCTCGTAACTGTACCAGCACCCTGTTCGAGGTGAGCACAGAAATAGTCAGCCTATCAATTTATGTCAAACTCCCAGCATTCCAGGTGTTGATGTTTTGATAAGTTACATGCACCTGCATTAACTGCCTGTGGTTACCTCCCCTTGCTAACAGATCTGTGTCCCTGTTTCATGTATTCTTCAAGAGTGCTTTCAACTTTGGTACAGTCATATTAAATAATACAGGAATTATCACAATGTTGTCTCTTTGTGGCAGAGTGATCAACACAACACCATAGGCATACTCAGGCAAATGATACTCTTACATGTATTCCGTTACCCTTAGGGTTACACAAACGCATTGATTTTGCTTACCATTTATGTGGTAAGTAAAATCAACTTCAACCCCACCAAAATATATATATCCCCAAACTATTGTGCAGTGCCAAGTCATACCACCAAGATGCAGTTTGGAATTTCCTGTGCAGTATATCAAAAGCCCAACCTGTCATCACCATCATACATATATTGTTCAGCCATTGCTGTTCAGAGTGACGAAATAGCAGTTTGTCATCTTGGAAAACTTCTGGCAAAATGTTTTGAACTCTGTACAAAGCAGACAAAATTCTGATATATTTTAGCCAGGTGTAAAATGACAGTATAGAAATTTGTAGTGTGTCAACAACCTAGACTGTCCTTGTGGTAGCATTGTTGAGTCTGTGCTCCAGCGCTCTTCTTGGACCCAATTGCTTGAATTGCACATGTGTAACCTTGAAGCCGTTATGGAAAGTTTAGTGTTCCTTGTTTTATGCATGTAAATGTAATTAGAGCATGGCTTCTAAATTAAAAGTGGAGTTAGCAAAGTTACAATTTTTTGAAGTTGTTAATATCCACATTGGTATGATTAGTGATTGTGTCAAGCTTTGAAGAAATAACATTAACAAGGGAGGCCACTCTGAAGGAACAAATGACATTGTATGTATGGTCCATTTACCATGTTTCATATATGATTTTATTTCTGTGTATGTCCTAAGTTATGAAATGTTGTGACATTTCAGGTAACTCTGTTGTTTTATTTGTGAATGAAGTGGTACTTGTATACATTTAGGCTTGGGTAAATGACGGTTGTCTGAAATTGACCTGTGTTATAGAGTTGAAAAAATACACACGGCAGTGGAGAAATTTGTGCTTTTAATTTTATAGTACTTTACTTTACAAACTTGCAACTTGTCTCATTAGTAGATAAGTAATGGGTTGCCTGTTGTAAACATTTAAGTGAAGACTGTTTATGGTTATATCGTTATCTTACGTGGCATAACCCTCAACTGTATGTACCCAAACATGTAGGTTTCCTCTAGTTGAAAATAAAAGAATTTTATCTATGAATAATAAAGTTGTGTCTAGGCTGGTTTTAGATGCGGTTTTATTGTGGATTTTCACTCACCTGGTGAGAATATGTAACACTATATATACATCCGCAAACTTCGACCACATACAGGGCTTTGTACTATTTACTCGTGAAAGTTGCATCCTCATGGTGTAATATTTTTAGCATTAATATCCCCACGCTTTGAAATAAGTGTTTTTGGGTGCATTTTGCGGTGATGTGATACATGCAGTGAAATGGTAAAAATAACTGATTTTTTTTTTGTTTGTGTGTATGTGTTGGATGTGGTTACGTCGTTAGGTGATGTTAGCGAGCTTATCCAGTGTACCTCACAGGTGTTGTAACCTGTCGGGCATAAATAGAGACGTGTGAAAATGTTCAATTTGCTGGTAAACCATTCTCTGCTAACTCAGGACCTGTCTGACTTCACTCAAGAGGCGGTAACTTTAGACATGTACACTGGGGAGGAGGGCAGACAACTCAAAAAACTGAGTGCTGTAAAAATGGCAATAAATTGTGATGACCCTCATTTGCTTGTTTATTGGTGTCTATATTCAATGATATTTCACTTACATGATGATGATTGTCAGCGTTACGGTGCGACTAAACCAGGCATTGTCAGAGGGAATAAAGTTTTGGTGTATTATTAAAGAAAAGAGATACATTGTCTAATTCTATAAAGTTGCCCGTCTTGTAGAACAGAGTTGTATTTTAGATTAAGTTATTCCCCGCCAGAAGGGGCTCTGATCTAACAATTAGAAGAATTATGGTACTCTGGATTTCCAAGAATAAAGATAAATGGGTGATGGATCTCTTTTCTGGTGTAAATGTACACATATTTATACATTCTCAACTTATCAGAATACAAGAGCTGTAACATGCTAGAGAGAAATTTATTTACCGAGACAAAATATTTTTGATTTGGATGAAGAATTTGTTTTGCGTGCATAGACTGTAAGAGAATAATGTTTATTAGGGCAAAAAACCTTGTTTTCTTTATTCCGGAAGGAATGTCCCATACATGAATCTCTTTGGCCAGGAGTATCTGTGTTTTTGTGTACTTATGTGTAATTGAGAACCATGGCCATGTATTTCGGGTATGTCAGGTACACACTAGAGGGCCTGTGTTTTACTTTATCCCACATCCTTTCTGTACATTCGTCGTACAAATGAGCTCTTCCCCAGCTATCAACATGGTTAAGTCATGTACGATTGTTTCTGTTACCTCTTCAGGGAGGTGAATCTGTCCCAGGAGCATAAGCCCCTCCCCAAGGAGCCTGACGGTAAGGAAGAGAAGAAGAAAGGCAAGGTGTCCAAAAGTGAGTACACTTCTACGTTTTCTCCTGATTGGTATATTTTTGATTTGTTGAAGACCTACTTGTACTGAATGTCGGCTGAGTGTGATGTCTTTTAATTCAAGGCCTTGTCTCATTCTGTCATAGATTTTCGTTTGAGTGTGGACATTCTCATTATTGCTGAGAAAAATCATTGACTGTATCCTGGTTTAAACATCCTGCAATATTGCCGTAGCGATGTTAAGCCATGTAGTCATTCATTCATTCTGTGTACCTGATCTCATTCATTCATTCTTTCTGTGTACCTGATCTCATTTATTCATTCTTTCTATGTACCTGATCTCATTCATTCATTCTGTGTACCTGATCTGATTCATTCTGTGTACCTGATCTCATTCATTCATTCTCTGTTTCATTCTTTGATGATGAGTCCTCATGATACATGTGTGCAGACCAGTGGACAGAGATCACGTGTGATAGTGGAGCTCGTTTGCCTCCTCCACCTGTGGCCTTGATTGGCTGAACAATAGCTAGGGATGTACATCTGGGGATAGGTGCACGTAGACGTAAACAAAAAATGCCAGGTGTATGAAAAATGATCATCATGTCCTCATCTGCCTGCTCGCTAACGAAAAATGATTTGTCCCAGCATGAAATGAAATAAGGTACAGTAGATCCTGCTTCAGTCAAGTAAATATTAACACCAACAATTGGAAGGATGTCAGAGTTTTTCCCTGAACAACTTCCTTCTTCCACCCATATAGTGGATGTGTCAGAACAAAACTGAAATGATACTGAGTAAGATGAAGGCAATAATACTGAATCATACTGATGAAGAGAAGATTATGTTGTGGAAGTCCCTCCTCCCCTCCTCTACCCCTCACTCCCCCCCACCCCCACCCAACTTCAGAAGCCACCAGTTCAGGGCTCACAGCTGAGGCCACTGTCATCTTGTCACTTATCAACAGGAAGCATGCTAAGGTTAGCTTAGATTCTGAGTGGCTTGGGAGGGCACAATGGTTGGATCTCTAGAGTCTTCATTGCCAAGGCATAACATGAATGCTGACTTAAGGACAACGTAAGGCGTGTAAATGGTCTGACCACACTAGCTAAATGAATGATTAGGGCATCACGCCACATTGGCAGTATTTTATTACATGTAGTGTCAGTGGGAGATGAAATGACTGCTATTTAAATGGCTAGCATGTAATGTAGTCCTGTTGGAGTTTAAATACATGTGTGAAGTCCAGCTCATCCTGGCTTCTTTTCTGGCTGTGAGTGGGAAGGCCCTGGCTTTCCCCAGGACTCTTCCCCGTTTCCTCCCACCATAACGCTGGCCGGCGTCTTATAATTGAAATATTCTTGAGTGAGGCGTAAAACTCGAATCAAATAAATAAATGAATAAACGCATGTACCCATAAACCATGTAGGTGACTTATCCTTGAGCACATGTATGAGTATGTGTATGTGTGTGTGTATGTGTGTGTGTGTGTATATGTGTGTGTGTGTGTGTATGTGTGTATATGTGTGTGTGTATGTGTGTGTGTATATGTGTATATATGTGTGTGTGTATGTATGTGTGTATATGTGTATCTGTAGCATTAGACAGTTATTGTATACATGCGCATCAGGTGGTTGTAGACCTACGTATACATGTGTACAGGCTACTGTGTGGGAGGCACTTCTAGCATCATCACCTTTGAATACAACCCATACAAGTCAGTGATCACAGTTTTATATATTTCTGTACAATCACTGGTGTCTACATGTGGAGTGTCACCCTGGCTCTGCCTGTCAGTCATAAGCTGACCTGTAACTCGTGGTTATGGTTCAGGAAGGAGGAAATCCCTCCTCCCCTCCATTACCCCCCCTCCCCAATGTCAGAAACGGCCAGTTCAGGGCTCAGAGCTGTGGCCAGTGTCATCTTGTCACTTACCAACAGGAAGCATGCTAAGTTTAGCTTAGATTCTGAGTCATTTCACACATACACAGATACAAAAAATGTCCTATGTGCAATTAATGTGGTGGCTTTAAGAGTCCACCTGACGCACTAAAGCTGGTTGTTTTTCTGTTTTTGTTTTTTTTTGTTCGGGGCTGTCTTGGTTGAACTCTTCACAGAAATGTCACATTTGTGTCCTATGGCTGCTTTAATTCAGCTGTAATGTCAGGGTACATGCAGCAGGGTTGTGTGTGAAGTGGTTAAGAGACTGGGGTGGCCGTGTCAGGCTGAGCTCAAGGCTTGCTGCTAATGATTACAGATAGCACCATATCACGTGATACCGTTGTGTGATGATGTTAACTACAGCGACATATTTGTACATGTGGATGCATGTGTGTGTGTGTGTTATGGTTTGGAAGGAAATACATATACTGTAAGTAATAGAGGTACATGTACGATACTGGAAGTGTGTTGTACATAAAGCTCCTGTGTGAGGGTCAGAGAACAGGTAGTGATTCTTGGCTGGAGCATGCCAAGTTCTGGCCAAAAGATTTCTAGAAAAACTGAACCTTCAGGAGTGACCACCTTCTTGTCATTCCTGAACCTTCAAGAAGAAATAGTCAGTTAATTATTTCTGATGAAACATTCTTAATGTCTACAAGAGTATAGTTCATGATTTTTTTCTAGATAATATTAAGAGATGTAAGAAATGGTAATAACTGTGGCCTTTCTTCAGGTCACTTAAGGTTCTTTCTTTAGAAACAACAGGATCTTGGACATTGCAGAGCCTGGAGAAGTGTTGGTGCAAATTATGCAGGGCTAGAAGTTAAAGCTTGGCTTGCACTGTATATCTCGATATATATATAGTCTCTGTTGATTGTAACTCTGTGTTCGTCAAAAGGTTTGGAGTTTTCCTAAGGCCATTGTCGAGTCTCAGCTGTTCTGCAAAGATAATGGAGTTACACGTACGTGCGGTTAAAATGACTCGTCTGGATCCTGGTTATCAAGGACTGATGGCTGAGTCATGTATTGAGCCTATATATTTCAAGGTCACTATTTCCAGATGGCTCATTGTTGATGGATGCACCTCTGTGTATACATCCATGTGGAACTTCGGCTAATAAGGTCATTATAAAATGGTTTTAAGATTGTATAACGGAAAAACATTTATTCCAGGTAGCCTGGAAAATGTATATTTTGGCCCTGGAAAGACCTGGAAATTTGAAATCTGTCATGGTGTACAAACCACGATTTCTGAAATGGTTCATTTCAAGGTCAGATGACAGGTGGCACAGTGTGTGTTGTGAAATCTGGCCGACTTCATAGAGCGACATATCCAGGTTCATTATAACTTGAGCAGAGCTGTATACATGTACATGTTTAATATGACTGACATGCTGTATGGTTTGGGCTTGGCCATGGAATTCCCTCTTGGTTGTTTGTAGTGGATTTCTGAAAACTGATAAGACAGCTACGTGTACATTTACCTGTATGGCTGGACTGGTGTAAACAGAAGCCATGGGCAGCATAGGACTAATGATACAGGCTCATGCGTCTTGGAATTTGCTCACAGTCAGTGGATACGAGTTGAAGAAAAGTTTGGAAAGGGAATAGCACAGATTCTAAGCTGTTCTACCTCAGAAAGTGTGTACATGTTCTTCTGGAGATGAAAATTTTTTCTTGAGGAAATGTTGGAGAAAGCCAAAACACCAGGAAGTTGTACCAGAAAGGATACAACTGATACACAGTGAGACAGTGTTGATTACAGCTGACATAAAGAGTTGCTAGCGTGAGACGGTGTTGAATTTTAATTCTGAAATGAGCAGTTGATGCTTTTTCCAGGAGAATAGATTTTGTAGTGACTCATTGAATTTTGTACCCATAAAAAGTAAGGAAGGCTTGGCTGTGTTTTTAGAAGTTAAGAGACTGTTTTCCCACAGAAAACACAAGGAATTGCTAAATTTCAAACAGTTACCAGGTTATGCAATGGAACACTTATCATGTGCACTGTTGAATTTTACACCTGAACTAAGAGGAGTTGCTGCATCTCTATGAGTGAACAGATTCTGCAGTGAGATACTGTTGATTTTTACATCAGAATCAAAAACTTGGTGTATTTCAAGGATTTAGGTTTTATTAGGTGACAGTATTTATGTTTATACAGCAAAGGCAAAGAATATGTTCACTTTATTTTGATGACTTTTCGGACATACAATTCTATCAGATGGTGGTAACGTGTAAGGAATAATTAGGAAGTATTGTACATTGTGTATCTGTCTGCATTTCATGGTGTCAGTATTGCTGCTACGTTTTGGGGGATCTAAAGTGTATCGAACTACAGGGATACAGAGCTACTGCCAGCAACTCTGGATGACTGGGCAATATTTGCCTGAAGTTTGTAGTTTTTATTGGGCTCAGTAACTCTTGGAACTCAGCAGAAAAAAAAATGCCTGTATCAAAGATATCAAATAGTTGTGTACATACAGGATTACCGACACAATAGGGCGTGACTCATGTACGATGAGAAAGATGTCACAGTGCAGTGTTGTGGTTTTGTTGGTATGTGTGATGAACACGTTGACCAAGTCGGCCAACAAACATGTCCGCGTACCACAAGAGGTACATGTATACCAGTTGTTATGAACTACATGTACATGGGTGAGTAGGCTGGGACAGCATCTGAGCAGGAAGTATTGTATTAATTATGGCATTTTGTTTTTAATTGTAACCTTAAAACATAATTACTTGTATTGAATAATCTGCTGAACGTAAAAAGGACAGGGCTATTCTCAGACTGTTCTGTTCCATGGAACACGTGCTAAATGGAGAACATCACTTTTTTTTTTTTTTTTTTTGACAGGGATAATGTTGAAAACAGGATGTGGAATGAATATTGTAATTTCCCATTATCTAAATGCACATGATGCCTGGTAATTTATCTGTAGATGTATGTACATGCTAACGGCCAGCATATAGAGTGGAGGTCGGCTTGCTGGTGTAGTGTTGATGGGCAGGCGTTGAGGGCACGGTATTGTGGACCTACATGTGTACATGTACATTCAATCTGTAGTGACACATGGAGAGTTCTGACTGTTATGAGGTTTTATGAGTGGTTATGATTATCTCTCCTAAGTTGATTTAGAATTATTTCTGTGAGCAGGCGTACTTGTGCAGCAGGGCTCACACATTTCTTGACGGGAAGGCTGCCGGATGTCTCCATATGTAGGGGGGTTTGCACATGTTTGACGTTGTTGTTGTTGCTGTAAATTTTTTTTCTTGAGATCGTCAAAACCTTGAAGGAACAATTTCAAGGGAGATTCGTCACGGAGTCACATGCATGTTACACAAGCGATCTGATCGGGCTATTTGTGGTAGAATTCTCCTGCGGTTGTGCTGATTGTATGTTTTTTTGTTCTCGGATGAAGGACACTCGTATACAGTTGACCATCCCAAATAAACCGGGGTGTGGCTGAGCCTAAGCTAAACCACAGAGTTTTGTGAGCAGGAATTTAACATACTCGTGCAGTGGTCAAAGTTCGGGGACGACGTATGTGTAGTTTACATAGCCATCTGAACAGGACGACATTGTGGTCATTAGTGTTGACTGACGGCTACAAGAGATGTTACATCAGTCAAGCGGAGATCTTTGATAAGCTCATCGAAAACGATGTCTTACAGTTTGTTGACATATATTTGGAATACCACGCAGAACGAATAGCTTTGTGTTGTCAAGAACGTGGTTGCTAAGAAGATAACTGTGCTCACGTGGTTGCTCAGTGAAAATGTACTTGATCAGTGAACCACTGATTTTTCGAGACGCTGCAAAAGCTTCCAGTGATTTTCATCACTGATAAACCACAGCAGTGAAGCTTAAGGAATTAAGTCATGCTGGAAGCTAGAAGTGAATCATATGATTGAAAAAAAGCAGAAGTGAATCATTACAAAGCTGGATGCTGGATCTTCTAGATTGGAAGGTGGAAGTAAATCTTTTACATTGGAAGGTGGAAGTGAATCTTTTACGTTGGAAATGGAAGTGAATCTTCTAGATTGGAAGGTGGAAGTAAAATTTTACATTGGAAGGTGGAAGTGAATCTTCTAGATTGGAAGGTGGAAGTGAATCTTTTATGTTGGAAGTGGAAGTGAATGTTCTAGATTGGAAGGTAGAAGTAAAATTTTACATTGGAAGGTGGAAGTGAATCTTTTGCATTGGAAGGTGGAAGTGAATCTTTTGCATTGGAAGGTGGAAGTGAATCTTTTACATTGGAAGGTGGAAGTGAATCTTCTAGATTGAAAGCTGAAAGTGAGCCTTTTACTTTGGGAGCTGGAAGTTAATTAATCACATGTTGAAAGTGAATCATAAAGTTTCAGAACCTGAAGGTCGGCGTTTACAGAGGAAGGTGAAAGTCAACTTTATTTCGGAAACAGCACATGGATCAGTACCATTGTAATCCACAGCTGGAACTTTGGAAGTTTAAAGTGAATCAGCATAATACAACGTAACATGTATGACGAGTTCAGATGAGACAGCCAAAACATTTCAGTTGGGGAAAGCTAAATCTGACTGTATTTTACGCAGAAATCGTTTGATTTGCGAGTGATGATATGCAACATATGGTCATACTAAACAGCAAGTGAAACCAGCAACTTTGTTTGAGGAATACTCTGATCAAGGTGATTTACCCATCATGCCAGGGCGTAGACATACTTTCAGTTTTTCAAGGATGAGTTACTTCTCAGGAATATACAAGTTTGGTAAGGACAGCAAATTTGTACTCCCCTGCCATTTAGGGCTAAGACCTCATTCCATAACCTGTCTGTCTCCATTTTGTGACTGTCATATCGCTATATCTACTGACAGAAAATTGATGAAGGTTTGCAGAGATTGTAGTGAATCATACATGTACTGTAAACTTAGATTTGCATATTAATCAGCTTAATTTGCATACATGTAACTGCTGTAACTGCTGTGTGACAGAACCCATTGAAACATCATATTTAGTTATACATGCGCTATTACCTGTAGCCACGGGGGATACACAAGGCTGATAGATGTAGCCCTTGTATCTTTTGTTTTCTAGAATTCTGTGATTTCTTTGTCCTCAGGCCCTGGGTGACAGTGAACTATGAATGGTGCACTCTGGTGTGATCTTGCATGAAGTTTATTAAGTCAGTTGCTTTCTATGAACATGTATTTTACAAGTGGGAGAGTTCATCAGTAACATGCCACCACTCGGTGGTTTTGTACCCTGGGAAATAAAGATTTTCTCTATAACTGTATAATTTTCTGGCATCTTGTTAGTGGAAAATTGTGGAATATGGTGTTGAAAACAATTTGGAAGCCTCCGTGGCCAAGGTGGTCAGCATGCGTGTAGCAGAATGGCTCACGAATGACAGTCCTGTGAGTTCAAGTTCAGCTGGCTTCCTCTTCAATGGTACAAGGGAAGGTTTGCTAGCAACCTGTGCATGATTGTGGCAGTCCCCCGGGCTCTGCCCGCTTTCCTCTGACCACAGTGTTGATTGCTGAGGTATGTGTGAAATATTCTTGAATACGGCATAAAACACCAATCAAATAAATAAATAAATTTATGTTGGCACACAAGTTGAGTGTTAAATCCTGACCTCTGTCATAGTTCTTATAACAGTGTAAAGTGGTCAGTGGCATTCCGGAGATCATTTGGGCAGTCATGTATTCATTGAAGACCATCTGTCTCCTGCCAGTTGGTCAGTGACTTGCCAAAGGTGGATGGTTTATCCCTGGAAGTGTAGTTTTCTCCACCCATAAAACTGACAGACATGGTAAAAACTGCTGGAGCATAGCATTGCATAGCAATCAATTAATATAAACAAACAAAAAATGAAGTGAAATTTTGCACTTGCACTTAAACAGCTGTTGCAGGGGGTCTCCGTGGCTTAGGTTTTGCACTCTAGTGCAGCGCAATGACCCTAAACCTCTTACCAATGCGTTTGCTGTGAGTTCAAGTCCAGCTCATGCTGACTTCCTCTCCGACCGTACGTGGGAAGGTGTGTCAGCAACCAGCCGATGGTCATGGGTTTCCCCCGGGCTCTGCCCGGTTTTCTCCCACCATAATGCTGGCTGATGTCGTATAAGTGAAATATTCTTGAGTACGGCATAAAACACCAATCAAATAAATAAATAATTAAATTAAGCAACTGTTTAAATGGACAAAAGACCAATATTCTTTGTTTAAACATTATGAAAATTGTTGCCCAGTGCCAGAAATCTGCCTTTATATTCCTTTATTGCTCGCAGTATTTCCAGTGATCTACATGATAAATGTATATGCAGTATACATGTGTTTAAAAAACAAGAGTCTGCAAAAGTACGTGTAGTTTTCCTTTTTTTTTTTTTCAAAAATTTAAGTACCTACTGCAACAGATTGCATACATATTTACATGTTCCTAAATGGATTTGTCAGGCTGCTGTTTGTTAAGCTTCTAGCCAGTGGTTATCGCTATTTTCATGCACCAGTAAATTTAGTGGGAAAAAGGAGTTTCTTTTTTTCTGTCTTTTTTTTTTTGTTTTGTTCAGGCTTTACTCCCACATGTAGTGAAGCGACCTGTAAAAAGCAGGTATTACCCTTCAAGAGGTTACCTGATATCCGTACCTGAGAATGGTGGATGTAGCCAGCCTTCTCATGAGCATTCAGCTCTGTAAAGGTGTGGAAGCCTAGTGAAAGATAGGTGCAGTTTATCCCACTATGGCTATATCCTGAGGATCAAGTGCTTGTTAAGAGCCAATTATTCATGTCGCCAAATTTCTGTGTGTCCTGAAATTCTATCTCTTCCCCTCACTATGTAATGTGCGTGTATGTGTGTGAAGTGTGGGGTGATCTAGGGGTCTTAACTCGAAGTCTTCACCGGGGAATCTGCACTCTGGGGGCATATGCTCGAACAGTTTGTGCATAATTTGCACACATGTTTGTCGTGCGGTCATGTAAATTGTTGATGACAACAGAGAGCATTTCACGGTGCATGGCCCCAGTGCTATAGCCCCATTGGTCGTGAAACTGTGAGGCATTTGTGCAGAAGGATTGGCCTGAATTCTCGCACCATCATGGATATTTTCAGTAGGAGGGGTAAGCGGTTTTGTACCATGTATTGTTTACACACATGTAGGCCTATTTGTATGTGAGAAACCTTAATAATATCCAGAGTCCCTTGGGGATTCTCACAATAGATACAGTTATTGGCATGTAGTTATATCCATGTAGTACTGCATGTATGTGGGACAAGGCCACATGTTGAGAAAAACGGAAAGGTTCTGATGCCAAAGTTTAAAGGTAGCATCGTGGTTGTGCGTAAAGAAATTTTATGAAATACAGTGTATATATCAAATGATACCCTCTGAGGGCATTCAAGTCCGTGAATGAAAGAAAGTTGAATGAAAGTTAAGCTGTTTGGGAGGGTGGCATTTTTGTAGATGTATGGGCTGGCCACATGGTGTTCATCGTTGTCCTGGATCTGCTCAAGCCTTCCACTGGGTCTAGTCTACTTTTTGTTCATACACGTACCATTGATACCACTGATTTGTTTAGTACTCCTCACATCTTGACAATGTATCAATCAGGTTTTGTACTCAGTGGTTCGTCTGTTATTCCATTTAGGTAGACTTGATAACAATGTTAGGTAGACTCGATAACAATGTTTCTGCATTGAAATGCTATCCGCGAATAAATGGAAGTTGCACATCAGTAAGGCTCTCTACCCTGTAACACATTGCTCTGGATTGTATGATGCATTTTTTGAAATACTCCTGCTTCACAGATTGTAACTGCATGTTGGCTTTTGTCGCTTTTGTGGTCTAGTGGTTAGAGTGTCCGCCTTGAGGCCGGGAGATCTAGGTTCAAGCCCGGGTGGGGCCATACCAAAGGCTGTCAAAATGGTACTGGTTGCTGCCTCGTTTGGCACTCGGCATTGGGAGGTTAGAGCAAGAAAACAGGACTGGTCGGCCCGGTGTCAGTATAACGTGACTGGGCGGGGTATCATGTCCGGTGTCTTCGGCATGATGTTCCAGTGGTGGCAGCACTTTGGCGACATGAACTCGCCCTACCCCAAGAAGACACACTATATCCACACACCAGAAGGACTCTTTGTCGTCATATGACATTGTTCAGTACAACATTAAACCCATGCACTCACCTATTTTGGACTGTCATCATTTCAGTGTATGGCCTACATTTTGTGTTTATACTTCTGCAGGTATCCTCTGTCTGCCTGTGTGGCAGCTGTGAGGCTTTGTCTACCTGCCCAGCACGCTGGAGTTATCACCTCTTGTTAACATAATGCAACTATTTGTGTTTTTCAGGTAACAAGCCCTTCAACAAGATCAAGGATGAGCGACCAAACATTTCCCTCCCCTCAAACTTTGAGCACACAGTCCATGTCGGGTTTGACCCTCACACTGGGGAATTCACGGTAAGCTCTCTCTACTGTGCCTGGATCAGTTTTCCGCCAAGAATTGCTCTCTAATCTGATTCATCATACACCCTGTTGTGTGGGGTTTTGGTTGTGGTGGTGGTGGGATCACAGAATCATAAAACCGTCTTAACCCAACCATGAAAACTGGCCTAGGGAAATCCAGTTAACTGATGACATTTCATCATTAAGTTAGGAAAGCTTGGGTAAATCAGGACATTATTACAATGTTAATGTATTGCACCTTAAAGAGCCTTAAAGAATTTACATATATAATGTAACCCTGGACTTAAGACAAAAAAAAGTTCAAGTACAGAAGGTGAATTCTTCTGTTTTCCTGCCAGGCCACACTCAGACTACACGCATTCTTATCCAATAATTTAATGTTAATATTATTCATTAAAGTCTCTCCAAGTTTATAATCATACAGGGCCTTTTTTTAAAAAATTCTTTGTTTGACGTAACCTACACTGTCAAAGAAATTAGGGTTGGTCAGTTGGGAATTCAGTTATTTTGTTTTGTTTTGGCTAATGAAGAAAACAAAAGGATTTTAAAGAATATGGAGAGAATTTTTTTTAAAATGCTATCAAAATCCCAATTAAAGCTTAAAAGGGTGTTGCCCATTCCTTTTGGAAATTGATCGGTTGTGTTATGCCCAACAGTTGATATTTTTAGTCATGGCCTTATTGTGTATTTTTTAACCTGTCTGAGAAAATACATGCTGTGAGGGTATGTTTTTGGATAATATAGCTCTGACATTACGTGAGATAATGGCTACAAGTGTATGTGTAGATGATCACAGCATGCAAGTCAACAAAGGGATACAGCAGAGACTAAAAAACAACATATGTGCTCATCCAGGAAACAGAACCTGCTTGTTTCCTGGTTTGTGATAATAAAACCTGTGTCATTTTAAATCCGGGGAACAATGTCATTACATGTCACTTGGTCAGGCTGTAGTATTAAATGGGCTGTAGTCTATCTAATTGTCTATCCCCTAAAGTTTATAACAAAAATTTTGCCTAGGAAAGCCTGTTTTTAGAGACATCTAGTATATGTCTTTTCATGCTGAAACTTACACTTTCCCTGATGCTACCTTCAAATCAGATCTCATCTCTGAGTCAGAATTAGTGCAAAGCTGTAACATAGTCACGAGAGAAAGTTTAGGTCAGGTGGAGTTTGTATTTACAAGTGTTGTTGTGTTGGATTGTTGTCCTACCTTTGTTTGGAAATGCTACGGGGCTGGGTTTTTTAGCAGGATATTGGAAAAGTGAAATGACGTATTTGTATACATTCATACATGCACATTCCATTGTGTTACAAATGACAGCTTGGAAAATTCAACATTCGCATTATGTAGAATACATCACGATGATGTTGTTTTAGCTGCACTTATATTTAGGTATGTGGATGTACCCCCTCATACTTCACGAGGAAAAGCCCATTGTACATCCTGGATTGGTACATGCTCGAGATATCTCAGATGATGTAATGAGTGTCTGCGGGCCAGCACACAGCGTCATTCCTCCACATTTATTATTGTGGCGGGTTTTGTGTTGTCTTGAAGTGCTGTCATCATCATCGTTGTTGTTGCAGTTTCAGCATGCAGATCCCCAGAGAGAGAGAGAGAGAGAGCTACGTAATGGAGTTTATGGGATAATGTTATAAAGGTTACCATTGATGACCACAATTAATCGTTTGCAGAAGAATTTCCTCAAAGTTTAAGATTTCCTTGAATGTAGTCTTCATACATTGGCTGTTTGATACGGTGATGTCACTTGGCTGGAGAGTTTCAGTTATCCTGTAGTGTCAGTTGAGGATTGGATCACTGCTCATTTCACAATGTGATGGATGATCTACTTGTAGCGTGGGTGAAGGGTTTACAGTTCCTAATTTTATGAAGTGGTGTAATGCACCCTGATTTTACCAAGTGGTGTAATGTACCTTGGATGGAGAATTTACTCACCCTGATTTAACCCAGTGGTATAATGTACCTTGGATGGAGAATTTATTCACACTGACTTAACCCAGTGGTAAAATGTACTTAGGATAGAGAATTTACTCACCCTGATTAACCCAGTGGTATAATGTACCTTGGATGGAGAATTTATTCACACTGATTTAACCCAGTGGTATAATGTACTTAGGATGGAGAATTTACTCACCCTGATATAACCAAGTGGTATAATGTACTTTGGATGGAGAATTTACTCACCTTGATTTAACCAAGTGGTATAGTGTACTTTGGATGGAGAATTTACTCACCCTGATTTTACCTAGAGGTATGATTTACCTTGAATGCGGAATTTATTCACCCTGATTTGACTAAGTGGTATAATGTACTTTGGATGGAGAATTTACTCACCCTGATTTCACAAAGTGGTATAATGTACTTTGGATGGAAAATTTACTCACCCTGATTTAACCAAGGGGTATAGTGTACTTTGGATGGAGAATTTACTCACCCTGATTTCACCAAGTGGTATAATGTACTTTGGATGGAGAATTTACTCACCCTGATTTAACCAAGTAGTATAGTGTACTTTGGATGGAGAATTTATTCACCCTGATTTAACCCAGTGGTATAATGTACTTTGGATGGAGAATTTACTCATCCTGATATAACCAAGTGGTGTAATGTACTTTGGATGGAGAATTTACTCACCCTGATTTAACCCAGTGGTATGATTTACCTTGAATGGGGAGTTTACTTACTGACCTCTTACTACGTAGTCTGATGTAACCTGGGATGGAGAATCTCGTCAGTCTTGTGGTGGTGTTGTGTGACAATGCTGCTCGGAAGCCTCACCCATGTACACTAACTATACACAGTTAAGGTTCCGTGGGTATTTTGCGACATCCCGCTACAAGGTAACTACATGTACCAGCTGAGAATGATACTGGTATGAAGACTTCTGGAAATGATACAGTGTCCTCAAGTGGAACGATAAGAAGTCTTGGTCAACACAATACAGGGCTTTACTTTCGACAGGAATCAGGGAATTGGATTCCGGTCATGACTCTCGTAGACAAAGTCTACGTCAAAAAAGTCAAATTCAGATTCATTGTTTTATTGTGAAGAAAATGTACATTGTTTCAGATCATTAAGGTTTTGAACATGGAAGCCCAGAATCTGTTTGTATTGATACACTTTCAAATCTTTACTTGGATCAAATTCTATATGCTAAATTTGTGTATTTCGGCAAAGATAATCTACGGGAATCCATTTAGATTCTGTTAAAAAATATCACGAAAATGAAGCCCTGCAATATTTCTTAATGTTCTTACAGGTATGCTGTTGCATTTTAACTGTAATCACCTTCACCTGTAATTTCAGGAGTTTTAAAAGTTTCCACCACCTGATTTTCCTGCTGTTCAAAGTGTCGCACAGAAGAGTGAATAGTTGGTGAAAGATTATGTGGATTTCTATATGATTTTTTCTTAATAACGTAAAGAGTCACAGAAATTTCCCCACCTTAGTCCAGCGGGTAGATTTCTTAGTGCAAACTTCCATGAAGTTATGGGATTTACTATATTCATCAGGTTTCGCTTTTGTATGAAATGTCAGTGTTTCCATCAAACAAGCATGAAATCAGTTCACATGAGAATAAATCACCTCACCCCACACCTATATTTGTTCATTTGTAGGCGATCTAAATGTATTCTGCTATGAGAGTTTCATGCACTAGTAAAGGCTAATGGATAAAATTCTGTTTAGTAGGAACTTACATATTTTTGACATATCATCCTGCAAATAGGTGCCTGACATTTTTTAATACACCCTTTGGACAAATTGGTATCACCATGATTGTCCATGTTATATATTACTATGCAAAAGTTGGGTCATATCACTTACACCAAAGAAGTGTTTTCAGAAATGTCAGTAACCTGTTTGCAGGTTTGTGTCGTGAAAAGCTTAACCTTTCCAACATCTGAACACAATTTTTGGCCCAGTGAAATTCGTGTGTACTTTTATTGTAAAAATTAATGAAGCCAAAACAGTTTGTTTGTATGCTGAAAGAGGAAAGCTTGATAAAACTGCACTCGTTAGTTTTCTGTGCCGTTCTCCAGGATTATTTGAGATTGTTTTCAAAATGCTGATTGCAGTAGAGGTTGAAATGTTTGAAGAATTTATAGCGTAAGTAGCGTGTATCTCACAGCTATAATGCATTTCGGAAGCAGATATTGATGGCATCATTTAAATAAGACAGCTGTTTAAGTCTGGCTACTGGGGTAACATGATTTCTGACAAGCTTGCCTGGCCTAACAACGGTATACAAGTACGGTCATGTGATCTAGGTCATGACTATTCGTTTCCTGAGGCCTGTAATACTTGTATCTCATAAGAGTAGCCAGGTTGCCATGGTTACTGAACATGATTAAAGAAGGTTACCTCTGGTGTGTTGAGTGCATATGTGTGTGCATCATTAAAAGATTCTCCGCGTACCCCAGTAACTTAATACCCTAAATCACCTAAAATCCCCCTCCCCCCAAAAGTTCATTCTTATAAGCAAATTAATGTCATAAAGTATCAGTTTTGATGCTGAAACTTGCATTTTCCAATAAGGATATGATCTTATCTACCCAGCACACTTCCTGATACGTTTCTAAAAATGAATAGAACTCCTGGAATCAGCAAGTATGTATAACTTGGTGATTGGTGAATTGTCAGGTGGTTTAGGGTCGACAAGTCTTAAAACAAACAAACAATTTCATCAGTATATTAACCGTACCTTTACGAATGTTAGAGGATGTGGATGTTAATTAATTGTCATGGATTGTGATGAGTCAGCCTAACAGATCTACCATGAAAGACGGCCAGTGACTCACGTATATGGCATTGGCTCTGTGTACATGTTACTCCCTTTTTCTTTTTGTTGTTGTTTATTTAAGTAGTAAGTAAACAACAAGGATGTCTGCTCGGTTGGATTTTAATGAAGTTTAAACAATTGTGGCTGACAGACTGGAGAGCTGAATGTTGTATATGTTGTAGGTATAATGCTGGAGCAAGAGCGACTTAAATAGACCTGACAATCTTTGGGCGTGGGAAGGAGGAGGGTTAGAGGTGTGTTTAGTTGGGGGGGTGGGTGGGGGCAGATGTTCTTTACTTCTTCTGACCCAGTTGGTTTGTCTTTTTGTTGTTTCAGTGATGTAATTACTTGTTTTCTTTCCATTTTTTATCTTTATGTGGATTTTTTTTTCTTTTTGTTATTTTTTTACATACACATGTGTATTTGTTATATGTTGAGATCATCTTGCGTTTTGACATGGATTTTATGAATATTTTTTTCGTTTTTCCATCTGGTTTTTTTTTATCTTGGGTCAGAATGTTGCAGAATTTCAGCATATCCGAACTGGAGCAGAATTATTTATTATTTGATCAGAAGATCTTGTATTCTACTTATGCTAATTTCTCCATACCTTTTCTGCATTTTTCCAGGGAATGCCTGAGTCATGGGCCAAACTTTTACAAAGTTCCAACATATCCAAACTGGAGCAGAAGAAAAACCCGCAAGCCGTGCTCGACGTCCTTAAGTATTATGAAACCTCTACACAAGAGGAGAAAGAGTCCAAATATATGCTCAATATATCCAAGCCAAGTAGTAAGTCTTCGTCTAGTAAGTCCAACCTATATACTTCTAACACTTTGCTTAACTGTTTTGTACTGCTGACGTGATGTTCTTGTTTCTGGTGTTTTGTACTGGTGATGTGACCTCGTCGTTGTTTGTAGTGTTTTGTACTGTTGATGTGAGGTCATTCTTGTTTGTATTGTTTTGTACTGCTGATGTGAGGTCGTTGTTGTTTGTAGTGTTTTGTACTGGTGGTGCGACGTCGTCGTTGTTTGTAGTGTTTTGTACTGCTGATGTGACGTCGTCGTTGTTTGTAGTGTTTTGTAATGCTGATGTGAGGTCGTTGTTGTTTGTAGTGTTTTGTACTACTGATGTGGCATTGTCGTTGTTTGTAGTGTTTTGTACTGCTGATGTGAGGTAGTTCTTGTTTGTAGTGTTTTGTACTGCTGATGTGACGTTGTCGTTGTTTGTGGTGTTTTGTAATGCTGATGTGAGGTCGTTGTTGTTTGTAGTGTTTTAGTTCAGTGTCTGTGGAATTTTAGTCTTACAGCAAAGTGCATGTACATGCTTGAGGAACATGAGGCAGATTTCACAGTGCCAGTTTGGACTCAAGTTGAATATATTAAAGGTTAAGACCACTGAAAAATATAGTGATCCCCAGGAAAATGACAGTTGAAAACTCTCTCTGTATTGTTAAAGGTTGTCTCCAAGGAAGTCTCAAAATTTTTTTTACACATTTATGTTCACCTCTGAATAAAGTTATTGTGAACAGTACTCCTGTAATTTGTGCCGGTGCATGAAAGAGCGATGTGACAGGTACGTTCTGCTTTAGGACAGGTACGTTCTGCTTTAGGACAGGTACGTTCTGTTTTAGGGCAGGTACGTTCTGCTTTAGGACAGGTACGTTCTGTTTTAGGGCAGGTACGTTCTGCTTTACGTCAGGTATGTTCTGTTTTAGGACAGGTACGTTCTGCTTTAGGACCAGAGAAAAGTTGTCTTGGTCTCAGTGGAGACACGCATTGTCAATACGGTCCACAAAATCTATAAAACATTCATCTTATTTAATTTGGTGAAAAAAAAGAAGGTATTTTCAGATACAGGTTTTTTTAGTTTGACTTACCAGAACTTCATTTTTGTGGTTTCTGTCCCTTTAAACTTAACTTAAGCCAAAAATGGTTTGATAGAACATGCCCCGGACCACAACATTGCCTAAGTAGGGAGTGTGTGCCGGTATACTGGTGGACATTGCCTAAGTAGGGAGTGTGTGCTGGTATACTGGTGGACATTGCCTAAGTAGGGAGTGTGTGCCGGTATACTGGTGGGCATTGCCTAAGTAGGAAGTGTGTGTTGGTATACTGGTGGACATTGCCTAAGTAGAGTGTGTGTGCTGGTATACTGGTGGACATTGCCTAAGTAGGGAGTGTGTGTTGGTATACTGGTGGACATTGCCTAAGTAGGGAGTGTGTGTTGGTATACTGGTGGACATTGCCTAAGTAGAGTGTGTGTGCTGGTATACTGGTGGACATTGCCTAAGTAGAGTGTGTGTGCTGGTATACTGGTGGACATTGCCTAAGTAGGGAGTGTGTGTTGGTATACTGGTGGACATTGCCAAAGTAGGGAGAGTGAGCCGGTATACTGGTGGACATTGCCTAAGTAGGGAGAGTGTGCCGGTATACTGGTGGGTATGTGACAAAATAAATATACTGCAGGTCTACACAGGTAACCAGTTGTTTTTGATGTCAGGGCGTAATGGTTTAAAAAGTAATACATGTATTATCATTTTGATGTAGTCCATAATGTTAAGCTACATGTACTGTACACTTTTGATAGGGTTCATAACGTTACATGCGAAATTTTCAATTTCAGCTATTTTCCTTCTATACAGTGTCAGTAGACTTTAATACTCTGACAGTTAAGTAACTGAAACATTTCCCCAGCCATTGCAAGCGTTAAGGGTGGCGTGTAAATGTACCAAAAGTAACTACTCCAGAGAATAGTGTCACATACATATGATGACTGCACTGGTTGGTGAAGTAGGTGTAGTCATACGAATCAATCCAGTATTAGCAGAGTTTTAGCTACATATGCTTAATTAACTCCTTTACGTGTGTTTCTTTGTGCTAATGTGTGGAATTTCCCCAGACGTAAGTGAAATACTTACGTATGTATGGTGCTTGTTACAAATTTATCATATAGGGTGTTGTTGTTGTTGTTTTGTTGCTTTGCATTGTGTGTTGTTTTCTTAGTATTGCACCCAAAGTTGATAAATATCAGATTTTTTACAGAAATATCAATGTTGTCATTTCCAGGTGCCAATTCTATACAGAGTAATCTGTCGGAAAAGTTTGCAGCCCTTAGCAAAGATCTGGTAAGTAGAACATTATAGCTTGACCATTTCACATGGAGATTTCAGTGAGCAACGCCAACTGTGTGATAACGATTGACTTTCAGATCCCAAAATAAGAACGTCAGATTCATGTATATGCAGAATAAATATAATTTTAAAAAGATTTTGTGCAACCATATGACATTAGGCAGTTGCTGGTGGAAGGCCTGATTGCAGCTTCTTGAGATCGACACTTTCTTTTGTAGCCATCTAAACAAGAATCTTCATCCCCATCAACGCCAGAAGATGAGGAGGAGGAGGAGTCACAGCCCCCGCCCATAGCAACCCGACCCGACAAAACTAAATCTATTGTAAGTACTGAAAACTCCGCCCATAGCAACCAGACCCGACAAAACTAAATCTATTGTAAGTACTGAAAACTCTGCCCATAATATCAGGACACAACAAAGCTAAATCTGTTGTAAGTACTGAAAACTATACCCATAGCAACAGGACACAACAAAACTAAGTCTGTTGTAAGTACTGAAAACTATACCCGTATCAACAGGTCACAACAAAACTAAGTCTGTTGTAAGAAGTGAAAACTCCGCCCATAGTAACACGACCCAACAAAAGTAAATCTCTTGTAAGAAGTGAAAACTCCACCCATAACAACAGGACTGAACAAAACTAAATCTGTTGTAAGAACTGAAAATTCCATCCATAGCAACCAGCCCTGACAAAACTAAATATATGGTAAGTATTTTTATCTTTTGGTAAATTATCATGGATTTGGTTTATTTTGTTTTTCCAGTATACAAAACCCATAGAGGCAGAGGACAAACCGAATGGTGCCGTGGCAGGCAACAAGACAGACAAACCCAAAAAGAAGAAAATGTCTGATGAAGAAATTCTCGAAAAATTACGAACAATAGTCTCCATAGGTGATCCAAATCGGAAATATACAAAAATGGAAAAAATAGGGCAAGGGTATGTTCAGTTGTATTATCTTCCATTTGTACTGGTTCATTTATACCATGTGTTTGGTTTTCTGTCATTTTGTCTGCGTGTCATACTGCAGATGATAGTATCAATGTGTGTCATTTTGTCTGCGTGTCATACTGCAGATGATAGTATCAGTGTGTCATTTTGTCTGCATGTCATACTGCAGATGATAGTATCAGTGTGTCATTTTGTCTGCATGTCATACTGCAGATGATAGTATCAGTGTGTGTCATTTGTCTGCGTGTCATACTGCAGTATTGCTTGGCTGGAGGTCCACTCAAGGAATACATGGGCTATTATCTACTGCAGGAAAGAATCATGTGTGACATAGAGTGAGATTCCCGACAGAATTCCAGTCATGGAGAACCCCGTTTCAGTTTGCCTTGATGAATGTCATGTAGGGGCTGTTGTGGCTCAGTCCGTTAGCGCACTATCGCAGCACAATGACCCGAAGTCTCCCACCAATGCGGTCGCTGTGAGTTCAAAACCAGTACCAGTGCCAGCAACCTGTGGATGGTCGTGGGTTTTCCCAGGGCTCTGCCCGGTTTCCCGCCACCATAATGCTGGCCGTCGTCGTATAAGTGAAATATTCTTGCGTACGGCGTAAAACATCAATCAAATAAATAAATAAATGATAAATGAATGTTATGTAAAAATCACTCAGACGTTCCATGCCTGACCAGTTGAACAGAATTCTGAAGTACAGAAGCCATGCATAAACAGTCTGTAAAGTTCACAGCTCTCACAGAAGCCATGATGATAATGCACAATTTGTACAAGGTATGTCTGTTTGAAATGGCTTCAGATTTATGACCTCAGCTGTTTTCCATCTCAATATGGCTAAAGTACGTTTTTAGTCATTCTTATTTTCATTTTGCAGGGCTTCTGGGACAGTTTATATAGCAATTGAAGTGGCCACAGGGCGAGAAGTGGCCATAAAAACTATGAACTTATCACAACAGCCAAAGAAAGAACTGATCATTAATGAGATCCTAGTGATGAGGGAGAATCAAAACCCCAACATTGTCAATTATTTAGATAGCTACTTGATTGTGGATGAGTTATGGGTAAGTTTCAAATATTTTAATAACTACTTGTAATATTGAGGTGCTGTTTGAGCTACAAAATGTACATTTCTTTCTTTGCCTTTTTCACGTTAGATTTTGGATATTTTGGTCTCTTTTTCAATCTTCATTGTAATTGTTTTTTCTGCTACCCACATGTATATCCCTATAAAACTAAGTTCCAACCTGTAAATTTATTTAGTATATTTATCCAGTGATGTAACTGTAGGACAAGATCTAATTTATTCCTCTGTTGATTGCATCAAGTTGTTATTGTTTGTCAGGTTGTAATGGAGTATTTAGCGGGTGGATCTCTCACTGATGTTGTTACGGAGACATGCATGGATGAAGGTCAGATCGCTGCCGTTTGTAGAGAGGTCAGTGGATTTAAGCTCACGTTCACACGGATTCAACAGGACCTCTTGGCAATCCAGAGGACATGTGTCTTGGGAATTTATTTTCTTTTTTCTTGACTTGTTGGGTAGTTCAAAATGAATGAAAATGGAATGGCAGCAGAGAAAAAAAATGACCATATTTGACCTAAACTTTCTACCTGGTTTGGCAAGTTCTTATCAAAGAAAGGTTATTTAAAGAGCTGCGTGAAAGGTAGAATGATATTCTTCTGAGAAAATGTAAGTTTGAACACTGAAATCAGTAGTTAAATGGTTTTTATTTTACTTGTGAAACTGCATTTTCAGGCAAATTTTTATGGAAAATACTCTATGTTCTTATGGGTTTGTACATAACACTTCTTTCCTGCAGTTGTCTGCATCCGCATTCTCATCCCCAGGTAGTTGTCTAGCAATCTCTCCTGAGTTTGGTTTAATCTAAACTCACCACATTGAAAATCCTGTTCATTTTGTGAATTCCATTTTTTCTCTTTTTTTTTTCCCCAGTGTTTGCAAGCTTTAGAATTTTTGCATGAGAACCAAGTTATCCATCGGGATATCAAAAGCGACAATATTTTACTGGGCATGGATGGAAGCGTCAAACTGAGTAAGATACATACTTATTACAAGTTCAAATGCAGATCCTGGTAAATTTTATGAAGCACTGCTTGCAGAGATAAAGTGGCAGTACAAAATTGCATAAAACTTTGTTGGATGCTAATTGGATTGAACAATCAGTACTTCTATTTATTGTTCTTGTACATAATTTCAGAATTCAGTGCAAAAGATGCTGGGATAATAATTTTTTTCTTTCAAATTTTCAGCTGATTTTGGGTTTTGTGCCCAGCTCTCGCCAGAACAAAGCAAGCGGTCTACAATGGTAGGGACGCCATATTGGATGGCACCGGAGGTCGTCACGAGGTAGAATGCTTTGCACAATCCTCACATCTCTCATGTTCAAGCCTTAGAAAAGGGGAGAATCCGTGTAAAGGGATGGATTAAGTTTTTTAATTGGCTTACTTTCTGTTTACATGTAGACAATAAAACCATGACCACACAGAACTGAATGGTCCTGAACCTTGTGGGACTGTTCAGAATGCCGCAGATCTGAGCAGTAGTGTCTGGCAGCTGCATACTGGCATACTAAGAGACAGTCTCATGTTGGAACTCCCAATTTAAGCCCAGTGGCAGTCATGAACCATGCAGGGACAGCCATGAACCGTGCAGGGGCAGCCATGAACCATGAACTCTGCAGTGGCAGTCATGAACCATGCAGTGGCAGTCATGAGGCCTGCAGTGGCAGCCATGAATGGGTGGTGGCAGCCATGAACTCTGCAGTGGCTTCCACGAACCGTGCAGTTGCAGCAATGAACTGTGCAGTGGCAGCCATGAACCATGCAGTGACAATCATGAACCGTACAGTGGCAGCTGTGAACCGTGCCATGGCAGCCATGAATCGTGCAGTGGTGGTCATGAACCGTACAGTGGCAGTCATGAACCGTGCAGTGGCAGTCATGAACCACATGGTCCAGCCAGGCAGCTGAATGGAAAATCTGTTCTGAAAAGGAAAAATGAAAGTTATTGAAGGCCTTGAATTGCTCTTAACTTTCCTAATTTTAATAAATTCGTATGAAAAAACATACAGTAACTACTCTTTTATAGCTTGTAAGGCAGTTTCTGAGATGTGTTCATGCATTGGGTTGTGTCTGATTGATTTATTATCGCTCAATGCCCTAAATGTGAAACATAGACAATAAAAATTTTATGCTGTTCTAGAATAAAGGCTAAAAGCAGTCTTGTCACGAGCAGAAATGAGTGGGAACCTTGAACACTGTAAGTTATTGTTTCCCGGCTGTGTAACTAAATTATGCTGTTATTGTTGTTTTGTGTAACTAAATTATGCTGTTATTGTTGTTTTTGACCTCAGGAAGCAGTATGGGCCCAAGGTGGACATCTGGAGTTTAGGCATCATGGCCATTGAGATGATAGAAGGGGAGCCGCCATATTTAAATGAAAACCCTCTTAGAGTAAGGAAAACACACATATTACGCCGTACACCCTGTGTCTAAAGAGGTGTAAAGCCACATTCTTACATTCATTCAGTTGTTATTTTAATGGAAAGGGAATTTGTAGCTGACAGTAAGCATTTGGCGATATTTTCGTCACTGTTTGGGCAATATACTGTTCTTCGAAGACTACATGTACTTGTGTTACAGCAGTATGGTTTGCATATCCGTGTGTTACATGGAGGAATGATCTTCAGTAACTTGCCATAGGTTGGTGGTTTCCCATGGGACATATGTGGCTTACAGTTATGTCCTCTGAATATTACTGTCTTTATCTCTCATGAAGTCTTTATTAGTATCTGTGATTGTACATATACCACTCTTGTTAAATCAAGTGTTATTTTTATTATTACACCAGTTTCCTTCACCAACAATATTGACTGCCATGGTGTGAGTGAGAAACTCATTACCATGGTGTTAAACAACAGTCAGATATAGAATTAAATGCATTCAGTCATTCCCAGGAAATTATTCCACTGTGTCATTGTTGATATCTACATTAGCCAGGGTCTGTTGCTTACCTGCTGATTACAGTTCACACCTTCTCTTTGCAGGCACTGTATCTAATAGCGACCAACGGGAAGCCTGAGATCAAGGAGAAGCACAAGCTGTCACCGGTGTTCCAGGATTTGTTAGATAAATGTCTGGAGGTAGATGTGGACAGGAGGGCCTCAGCATCAGAACTACTTAAGGTACACTCTACTTTCACTTTCTGTTTCGACTCAGCTTTTGGCAGCTACACTTATCTCAATGTCAACTGAAGGTACACTATACTTTCACTTTCTGTTTACTCCTAGCTCTTTGCATCTGCTGTCCCTCAGTGTCTTCTTATGGAATATGCTACTTTCACTTTCTCTTTTTCCCTGCTCTTCAATTTTGATGTCCCCCAGTGTCTACCTCTTTTTAGTCTCAGCTCGTCTTGACTTTCTCTTCCCTTAATGGACACTTACATGTAAGGTACCCTCTACTTTAACTTTCTGTTTATTCCCAAATCCTCTTCACTTCCGCTGTGCATTTATGTCTGCTGAAAGTACATGTTACTTTCACTTTCAGCTCCTCTTCTATTCCACTCTCCATCTGTGTACACTTGAGGCGCACTTCCCATTTACCCTCAACTACTCATCACTTCCATCATTCTGTTTATATCCTTTTTGACGAAGGTTCCAAGAATGTCAACCCAAAAATTAGTGATAAAATTGTTACATTTCAGTGATTAGATTTAAATGATGATATCATGAAATCAGGTTTGTACCTGGGAGAAATCAGCCATCCCCTTTGCCGGACATCCCGCCAAAGCTGGGCTCTTGCATGGCACCTAATAGGTCAAAGCCTGGGTACATGTAACTGCGCTCCGGCCAAATGAGCCAACGAGGGGCCCGTCCTCTCAATATGGCCCCTCCTCCCAATATTCTATATCGCCATTTTGCCATAACCAGCCACATATTTGCTCTTTGTTTTTTCAGCATCCGTTTTTACGCCTGGCAAAGCCACTTGCCCAACTAGTACCCGTTATCTTGGCTGCTAAAGAGGCACAGAAACATTGAGTTGGTGCTGGACCATCAACTTACTTACTTTATGCAGTAAGTATTATATGTGTGTGCATATATAATATATGTATTTGTTGGATATTTGTGTCATCTTGCATGAAGTTTTACCCTGTAAATTGATGGTTGTTTGGCCCCATCATGTGATTGTTAAAAACTCAAAACCCCCCAAACATGCATTTAGATTGAATTTTGATGGGAACTGTTGGATAAGATGCTTGTTGGTTTTTTTTTTAACCACATTTTTTGTTTTGGTGTCAGTCAAGTATTATGGCAGCATGTTCCAATCTGAAGTGTTATCAAACTAACATGATGCTCCTTCAGCACAGAGCATCATTTGGATATTCAGGTTCAAAGTTTTTGTCATTGAGGTGAAAATGTGCATTATATAATTGTATTATATGCAAAAAGGATAAACATAATGGAGATCTTATAATTTTCTGTGGAAAAAAAAAAAAAAAACCAAAACACCGAATATATGAAAAGAATGTGAAAATCATCTCACACTCATTAAAATTTAATGGGCATACATATGTGTATGTATATACTGAAAATGTGATGACATCTGAATTGCAGAATGATTTATACTGGGTAATTACTTTGACATTTCAACACCACCTGACATCTGTAACACATATGAATTCATGTTTTAATGTTGGTTTTTCAGATTTTACATCTGCAAATATCTCAGCTATTGGCTGTAAAATGATTCACTGGTTGCTGGAGGATTTGCCTCAGTTTGTGTGTTAGTGCTGCAATAAATGGACATGTGCTGGGTGTGAATACTCGGATTATGTGTCAGTAGGCTGTGAGCAGCATTGGCCACAGCTCTGCTGTGACTGGATTTCAGAAAACGCCACTGACTGCAGCTGTACAGCGACTGGATTCAGGAAACATCATTGACTTCAGCTGTGCTGGAACTGGACTTGGGAAACATCATTGACTTCAGCTGTGCTGGGACTGGATTCCGGAAACATCACTGACTACTGCTGTGCTGGGACTGGATTCTGGAAATAGCATTGACAACAGCTGTGCTGGGACTGGATTCCAGAAACATCTTTGACTACAGCTGTGCTGAGACTGGATTCAGAAAACAGCAATGACTACATCTGTGCTGGAACTGGATTCAGAAAACAGCATTGACTACAGCTGTGCTGAGGCTGAATTCAGAAAACAGCATTGACCACAGCTATGCTGGTACTGGATTCAGAAAACAGCATTGACTACAGCTGTGCTGGAACTGGATTCTGGAAACATCTTTGACTACAGCTGTGCTGGTACTGGATTCAGAAAACAGCATTGACAACAGCTGTGCTGGAACTGGATTCCGGAAACATCTTTGACTACAGCTGTGCTGAGACTGGATTCAGAAAACAGCATTGACTACAGCTGTGCTGGAACTGGATTCCGGAAACATCTTTGACTACAGCTGTGCTGGTAATGGACTCAGAAAACAGCATTGACTACAGCTGTGCTGGAACTGGATTCAGAGAACAGCATTGACAACAGCTGTGCTGAGGCTGAATTCAGAGAACAGCATTGACTACAGCTATGCTGGTACTGGATTTTGGGACTAACTGCTGGAAACAACATTGAACACATCTGTTCATTGGAATTGATAGAAATACAGCCAGCAAGTTTGGGAATTTGTCTGAAGAAATCTTCCATGAATTCCGGAAATCCTTGGTCACAAGCCTTATGTGAATCAGTGCTGGAAATGTATACATGTTCATTTCACAAGTGTGCTGGAAAACCTGCACCTTTTGAGCTGGAATGGGAAAAATAGCCGTCAGCTGGAAAACCTGCACGTTTTGAGGTGGAATGGGAAAAATTGCTGTCAACTGGAAAACCTGCACCTTTTGAGCTGGAATGGGAAAAAATGCTGTCAGCTGGAAAATCCTGCACACTTTCCTTGAAATGTATGTTTATAGTTGAAACAGATATGCTGAACACCAAGTCTTGGAAAACTGAGCTGGGAGCTCAAGTGCCAACTCAGAGCCACTCAGTGCACTGGCGGTTGAATCATTTGTACGTGTGGTGTATGATGGCAAGAGTTACTGCCCTTGGTTAGAAAAGTGATGTCGCCTTCTTTTGGCGTTTTACAAAGGGTGGCATCGTCCCAAGTTTCAAAAATATGAAATGTTTGCTATTCTTATCCACTGGTTGTTGTCGTAATTTGCTTTATATCTGGCTAGCAGAATCCGTCGCATCGAGACTTGATCACCCGCGCCTTTGCACTTAAAGCAGTCTATAGCTGATGTGTCCAGTCATTGTGAGAGAGAGAAACTGAAGTACTGTTTGTTGTTTTATTCAGTAACTTATCTTGGATTTCATGCCTGTGTCTTGCAGCAGTGAAACATCTGAGTATTCAAACTATGTGGAAGTCTGTGGACACAGTGCGTACTTTCTACTAACCCACAATTTTATATATATATATATATACACAAGTTATGAAATAGTGAGTGTTGTCGTTTTTCACCGTATTGACCCTCTTCGTGTGTATCTTACTCATGCAAACTGGTTGTATTTGTACATAGTCATGTGGCTCAAGAAGGAAGGAGGGGTTGTGTGAGGTGGAAAGGGTATTGCATTTGACATGAACAGTGGAAATTGTCAATTGTATGGCTGTCTGCCTCACTTGTCAAGCGTTGATGATTGGTTACAACATATGTTCATGTATTGTATACAAGATCTGATTAGCTTAGCTTTAAATATGTGTACAGTGAATTCTTGTCCTTCATGTGTGACACTATGAGCTGAACAGCCTTACCGTATGCTTGTTTAAGCTGCACACACATGCCTGTAATATGTACAAATTCAAGAGGTTTTCAAGGGGCGTGTATTTTTTTTATTTTTTTGGCACAATGTGACCTTTGATACAAGCCATGAAACTATGATCTACCTTTTCTACATGAAGATTTGAATTTTTTTGTATTAAATTTTCATCCTTGCTTTGTGCTTCCAAAATTCAGTAGTTTAGCCTTTTTGCGCTATGGTATTTTTTTTTTTTTTTTTACATTTATCATTTTGTAAATTAAGTCATCAAAATTGTGCTAGGGTTACCATGACAACAAACAGCCACATGAGGTCATTTTTTTTTTATTTTCTGCTTTCATGTACATGTAAAATTGTACTCTGAAAGTCTACTTTAGTTGGCTGGATTCAATATGCAATACAAAAGTGAAATTTATTTATGACCAAGTTCAATTTTGAGAAAGAAATTTGCAGTGAAAATCTAACTTTCCATGATAATTTACATGGTAGTTTCCATTCTTACTTTTTTTCATGAAACATTTTTGAACATATACATATGAAGGCTCTGTTATTTTGTGTATCCACATTACAGAAGCTTTATCATTGTATTTCGTTTAGTTTTTTGAATAGGCACTATTATTTACTGTTTTGTGGAATAGGCACTATCATTTACAGCACTTTAAAACATAGAGTTTCTTTTATAAACAGATGATATTAAGTGTACTTTGTTCATGCTAGTGCCTTAATATTGATTCAAAGCAAGCATAAATCACATTACACTATTTTTCTGCATTTTTTGTCCCCTTTATTTGATTTGTTCAAAAATATATCATTTAATGAAGTAGCAAGACTGTGGCCGTGCTGGCTCTGTTATTGTGAGGTGTGTTTACATGTAGAGGATTAAGTGGCATGGCTTTTATAGTATCGGTAACAAACAGTTGATGGATATCTTCATTTTAATCTCATTTCCCCTGACAAAACCTAGAAACCCTTGCTGGTACGGTATGTTTTTATAGTCGGGAAAATCGCAGGACAAAATGGTGAAGATGATTTTTACAGGCAGTATAAATGTTTTGTGAGACCTAGGTTAGCTGCTGTTTCATTCTAATTGATGTAGTTGTTAAACTCCTTCTGCTCTCGCTGTTTATGCGATGTTGGTGACAATGGGCAGTTTATGTGGTTGTTTATAGCAACTTCCAACTTTAATTATGTATCTGTAGGTCACATGTTGAAAAGTTCATCTGTAACTTGTCAAGAGTCACTGGTTTATTCCCCCGATATAACTGACCACCACTGTAGAAGTGAAAAATTTGTGAGATGTCTTTTAAACAACAATCAATCAATCACAATCACTGTTGCCATTGTGCTAATCCTGTCTGGTTTATGTGTGTACTGTATGAGCCTTTTACTTTTTATAAACTTGAACACATGTTGGGATATGTGTGTGTAAGCAACGTTGATTGCTGTTCAGAATTTCAGTAAAGTGAAATTAATTTTATTTTGTGTTTTTGTGATCTGACATTATAAATGCAAAATCAGTTAAAGATATAACTGGATACTAGTATCAACCTTTTATTTTGTCTGATCTTGATATTGTTGTTTTTTTATTTAATTTTTCCTTTTTTTTTTCAAACCTTTTTGATCATGTAAATGTCTTGAAGAGGACAAATTGCTGGGACAGTCCACATTTTCCACAGAGTTTTTTTAAGTTTTATTTTTATACCCTTCTCCACATTGGAAAAAGATTTATTCTGTTCATAAAACAACAATTTCAATTGGTGTGGCCTAAACAATGACTGTTTTGTACTTAAACTTGATTTGCGCCAAAATTTGTCAGAAGAGATAAGGTTTCATTATATATTTGTTGTCCTAGATATTTAATAATGTTGTAGCCAGAAAGATATGCAGTGTTGATCTCTCAGCTCAGCTGAAGCCAAATTGTCAGTAGCTTGATTAGTGTGCTTGTTTTCCTCCTCAGTTTGCATTTCTCTGTCTCCGGGGTAAGAAATTAATCAGTTTTACTTTCACTTTCATTTACACGCTCTACGTGTCAACTTTAAGACGGGACAGAGAACTGAACTATATGTGATGCTAATCAGCCGTACGAAGGGTCTCTATGGTACATGTACACCTCTAGCTCTCCACTATTTGGCCATGTTCATCTGATCCTCTGTTTTCTTGCCATCAGGCCTCACATGTTCAACGAGGTGTGCTCTCTACCACACAAACAGTTTGCAGATACACATACATGTAAGGTCAGCTGGGCAGAAAATCCACAAAACAGTCAATAATAAATGTAGAAAAATTGTAACAGCTATAAGGTGTTTAATGTATTATTCTGTCTGTTGACAGACTTTTTTCTTTGAATTCTTCAAATGCAGAATTATGGTTGATTTCAAGTGTATTGGTACCGCATGATAATGTGAAATGCCTGTGTGGCTATTTGCTGCATTGCCGCATAGGTTTGTACAAGTACAAAAGCCATGGAACACAAAAGCAACCGAGTATGGCCTTACTCGTCAAGTGGTCTGCTGAGGAAAGGATTGAGTTTTCGCAACGTTCTGTGGGTATATAGTGACAAACTGTGTATATTCTCCCGCGAATGAGGCGCATACAGCAATTGGAACATGTTAGAGACACAAGATGTAACTTGTGACCTGATGTCATGACGTAATGAGATTCTGCCGCATTGTCGTCCACTGACATTCTGACTTTATGATTGGCTACTATTCACCAGTCTTCACATGCAGATTAGCACTTGAACGCAGTAATATTAATAGGTCCAAAAAGGTCTTTAAAGAGCATTTCCCTTCATGGTTGAGAACTGCAGTCCAAAACCATTCCATAGATGCACTACAAGCAAACTACTGGTGGCCTACTGGAAGTTCTGTAGAGAACTTTTGCTCTGACTTGTAATGTATGCCTGACAGCCCATTTACTGTATGTATGTTGGCATACGCTCACAACACTCTTTGCACCAACCCAGGTATTGAAGTATCAGCTGAAAAATCGAGATGATCACTAATGCTTAAATTGTATAAAATTGCACAAGTTAGCACCCACAAAATGGTTGAATGAACCATCATTCACTTTATATTTTTAACCAGTTTTACATCCAAATGTGCGTAACATTTGCTCTTTAGACTCTGAGGATGAGTTAAAAGAGTGGCCATCGTACAGACTGTTCTCTGGCGTCACCAAGTTGCATTTTGACCATTTCCAGGTGTGAAGGAAGTTGTTTGTTGTCATTACTACATGTACCCAGTAATCTGAAAATGCATGATTTCCCTGTTAAATCACAAATGTTCTCATTTCACAACTACAATACTAACACTCTCTACAGCTTTCGATGAAAGGTAATGTTACATGTGAAAAGAATGTAACAGAAATTTGGCCAAAACCTCAATACCAGTACCGGTAACCATTTTTTTTTTTCCCACACATTTTTGGCAAAACTACCACAATGTCAAATTCAGCTGCTGAGTCCATTTGTTATTTTTTTCCTCAGCCATGGTTATATAGTCTACATATAGTCCATTTGTATCTTGGCATATAACAGTTTATGTCTTCCAAAATGTGCTCCGATTCAGCAGTAAATGTGTCAGTCATTTTTTTTTTTTTTTTTTTGTTTTGTTTTTGCAATCGTTCACTGAAATTTGTCTAGAATGTATTGTCGAATTTGTCCAACACATAACATGTGCATATTGTGTACATGCTGAAAACTTCATGTGGAGCATTTCTGTGAGCTTTTCCTCAGTATATCTGATTGCAGGACATACATGCAAATGTATATACTTGCTTGAACCAATGAAATGCCACCATGTTTTTCAAAATGTCTACCGATGCCTGTCTGTATTCATAGTAAATGTAGAAACAAGATTGAAGGCAGGTTAATTGTTGTGCAATCAGGCTAATTCTTCCTGTAGATTGTACATTGAACGTGTATGTTCATGTATACATTTGTGTGCTGTACTGGTAGACAATTTCTTCCATCCATTTTTTTTCATATACCGGTAGCTGAAATTAAATGCCTTGACGCCATTTAAAATCATTCAGTTTGTCATGGGGGAATGTGTAACTGATGAAATCTTTCAGAATGTACTTCAGTGATGGCGGGTCTCCTTGGTAACCATCGCCATGGAGAGCCAGTCTTGTGTGTGAACAATCATTATACAATACCTTGACAATAAATGCAAAGAAATCAGCTGCAGTGTTTTTTTTTATTATTTGTTTCTGAGGACATTCTGGCTCAGTGTCCATCATTTATCAAATCACCGTATTGTCAAGACGGCCTGTGGAAGCATGTCATTCCAGAATTATACCAGATGGCTGTTTACAGTGGTGCACCATTTTGCTTGATCAGAATGGGTTATATATGGAATAAAAGTGCACGTTCCGTTGTTTGTGTACAACATGAAGGCCTTCAGTGATAACCCGGATTCAGTTCAGTTCTCATTTTGTATGTGTTTTTCAAGTTTTTGAATTGAAACCTTGACTGTAGCTATTAAAAGAGTCTGGTGTCACAAAGATGCACATAAAATGCATGAAGTTTGCTGACTGAAATTTGTATGTGACGGCCAGTGGTTTAAAATAACGCTTTAACATGGACACATGAATTGATTTGTCCCCAAGGTGGAATCTCAGTAATGTGCAATGGCAAGCTGGCTTATTACAGTGGGTAATGGTCATTTGACAAATGTAAGTGTCCAGTTCACTCTATTGTACAAGTGGGGCCTCCGTGGCTCAGTCGGTTAGCGCGCTATCGCAGCACACTGATCGGAAGCCTTCCACCAATGTGGTCGCTGTGAGTTCAAGCCCGGCTTATGCTGGCTTCCTCCCTGGCTGTAGGTGGGAAGGTCTGCCAGCAACCTGGAGATGGTCGTGGGTTTCCCCGGCTCTGCCTGGTTTCCTTCCACCATAACGCTGGCCGCCATCGTTTAAATGAAACGTACTCGAGTACAGTGTAAAACGCCAATCAAAAAAAAAAAACATATTCTACAGGACGGGATGCAGCCAGACCAAATAACCCTCCACAGTATGCAATTAAATACTGACGGTCGACATCCAATAATGACTATTAAGTGATGTCAAGGTAAATGTTATGGGTAGCCGTAAGCTGTATGCATGGATTAATCTGTGATGGGAACAAAGTGAGGGTCTGTGTGCACATTAATTATTGTAAGTTTTGAGTTGTGTGTTGGGTTCATTGCTTAAACTGAAGTGCATGAAATATCTGACATATAAACATTTGGAATCATGACAAATATGACAGGATTGCTCTGTTATGTTGGTCTAACCAAATATACAGTGACAAAGTTAATGAAGAGATTCAGGCCAAGGTGAGGAAGTTGGTAGTGCAGGTAAAATGCTTGTCCTCCAGCAGGTCTCCAGAACATGGCTGAAATATTGCCAGTGTAATGCTAACCATAATCACTCATTCACTCATTCAATCCCTCCGTCAAACAAGGATAAAGCTGGCTTAATTTCACTCCTCTTGAGAACACTTGTGTGGGCCATTTGTGCAATCTTCAATTTCAATTTTCCACTCAGGAAAAGTCCATCAGTAATGTGCTAAAGGTCAGTGGTTTACCCTGGGTCCTCAGGTTATTTATTTGATTGGTATTTTGTGTGGTACTCAAGAACATTTCACTCATATGACGATGGCCAGCATTATGGTGGGAGGAAACCAGTCAAAGTCCAGGAGAATCCCACAACCATCAGTAGGTTGCTCAGAGGATAGCTATCCTATTTGTGAAAAATTCTTGAATTTTATGGCATTAAAAGCATCTTTTAATGTCTTGACAAGACACCCTACACATCGAGCATGGACACCAGACATGACACCTCATTCAGTCAGTGCAGACACCAGATATGGCACCCACTGGTCACTAAATTGACACGAGGAATGACACCACACCTAGTCACTAAACTGACATTAGGAATGACACCTGGCCTGGTCACAATACATGGACACCAGATGACACCCCACCCAGTCAGTCAATGGATACCAGATATGACACCACATCTGGTCACTGTAAATGGACACCATACAGGACATCCAGTCACCTGATTGAACAGTACTCGGTAGACATGTACCCCTTAGAGCTCCAAACAGGGAAGTAACAATTTTGGAAGTTATTTGGCTAATTCGACTGATCAAATCTAATCTAAAATGATCAACAAATAACAAACTGATGTTCAGCACTGATATGTATGTGCAGTCAACCTCATGCCAATACCATACTTTCATCAGTATAAAACTGCTAAATTTGGATGCATGCTGGTTGAGCAAATATAAAACATGTATCAATGTACATACTGGAAGTGTATAGATTACATTTTTTTATGATCTTTCAACATTAAAAAAACTGAAGTTATCTAAAATGAAGAAAAATATCAGACGGTAAAGGAGTGAGATTTAGAACTGTTCAATACATTTCCTACAAGACTAATGTATTAAGAACCCAGGTCTTGACCCAAGGAAAACATCGTTTCCTGGTGCTTGACATGAAAATTCCTTCCTGGTAGCCTGCTTAACAATTCTGAAAAGTAAAAGCTGCTTTCAAATTGGCAGTGTATACATGTAAGTCCTTATGACGTGAACACATTTGGTGACAGATGGTGACACAAACTGTCACTGAGTGCCACACCTCTCCCTCATTATAACGCGCTTTGTTCCAACACACGGCCACAACTGTGTCAGCCCAATTTTTCACCCAGTTGACCTTGCACACATCAGCACACATACCTGTCGAATTTCACACAAAAATCAGAGAAGAAAATGTTCAGATTTCGTATAATTGTTTTCATTCAGAGGCTTGGTTGTCTTATTCAACCCAAGCCCTGGTATAACGCTCATTTGGCCTACAGTTAACATCCCAGATCAATTTTTGCCCGTTCCCATACTATACATGGCACTGGGCTGTCACTAGTTAACTAAGTTCAAGTAACGTGTATCACATACAACACAGCAGGCAGATTTACCTTCTACCAAGAGCGTTCTAATGAGGGACAGGTGTATACTACAAATAGCTTTCATCTGTTAACGAGAGGCAGGAATGTTGTAAAACAGATACACAGGTAAAACCCAATACTAACATGTATGTTTTAAATGCACAAAAAGTTGATGTCAAAAAGTTTGCATCGAGTTTCAATACTTCGGTTCTCCGATGGGTTAAAACTAAATGCCTCCTTGATTTTCCTGTATTTCAAAAATATATGTAACTGAGTAATTTATGTAACATACATACACTATGAATGGCTATTAATGTCACTTATTAAATACCCAGCTTTACACAGATTTGACGGTTAACTTTTGAGTCCCAGTGGTCCCTTTTGGTTGCAGAAAAGAACATGACCGGCTCAATAAAACTAATATCAAGGAAAAAAAAAAAGGAATGTCAGCATAAAGTAAAAATGCATGAACTTAATCATGCTGACCTTTACGTCATATGACACTCTTTTTTTGGACACCATCATGCATTAGACCTCGACAAATTCACTCTAAAACCACATGTACCAAAACAGGTACATATTGTCCCGACGCAGATATTTATTGTTGCGATGATCTTAAAAATGTGGTCAGTGTTTTTTGCCGTGAGGTGGTTATCCGTTTGCCAGGGGTAGATAATTCTGTCATCCAGTCTTTGAAAATGGTCTCCATCTTCTTGCGACTGGCTGGATTGCCGTTGTTGACTGTAGGGAGGATTTTGTCAGCTTTTAGGAACTGGACAAATCTCCTCAGCTCCAAGAAACTACTGTGTTCACTGTAGGGGATACCTGTTGTCAAGAGATATACAAATATGATGTACACCTAACTTAGACATGAAACTGTAGGGGATACCTGTTGTTAAGAGATATACAAATATGATGTACACCTAACTTAGACATGAAACTGCGACTGTTTCTGACAGCTTCATACCATCCAGGTATGAGGAGCCGTGTCTGAATTTTCAATCAAGAAGATTGGATTTCACCAATCATTATCAATACTGTTACAAATAGGTCAACCAGATGTCTCATACGTGGGTTACAAATAGGTCAACCAGATGTCCCACACATGGGTTACAAACAGGTCAACCAGATGTCCCACATGTGGGTTACAAACAGGTCAACCAGATGTCCCATACGTGGGTTACAAATAGGTCAACCAGATGTCCCACACGTGGGTTACAAACAGGTCAACCAGATGTCCCACACGTGGGTTACAAACAGGTCAACCAGATGTCCCGCATGTGGGTTACAAATAGGTCAACCAGATGTCCCACACGTGTGTTACAAATATGTAACCAGATGTCCCGCATGTGGGTTACAAATGCTCAGTCTTTCTGTGACATCATAATGTCATAAATGATTTACAGAGATTGGAAGGAAAAGTAACATCGCCAAGAGAAGGGAGGGTAGGATATTGGTCATATGGGATCCATCCATTCAGACCAAACTTGTGCTGTCTGTTAATGGAGAACTTATAACAATGTAATGGTATTACAGTGGTCTACACTGTTTGGTTCCAAACCCTCATCCATGCTCCTTACACCCTGTGTGTCGCTGTCTGCACTGGATTTTCATCACTGCCACCACTAGCACAGCTGAGAGTATGTACAGAAATCCTGAACACCATCAAGATTACTGGAGTCAAAATGCTGAGGCAGCAAGTGATGTTAGAAAAAAAACAATAATTCTTTTTCAACCTCTCCCCACCCCCCATAAATACATCAAAAAGTATGCTGAACATGATTACAGTGGAAATAATTTTATTGATGAACGCTGATTATAGAGTAGGCTAAGTCTAAACAAACATGTCGCATAGGTCTAAAGGTCAAACTTGTCCAGGGATGTCAAGGTCAAAGCTGTCTAGTGATGTCAAGGTCAAACTTGTCTAGTGATGTCAAGGTTAAACTTAGCTAGTGATCTAAAAGTCGAACTTGTCAAATGATGTAATGGTCAGACTTGTTTAGGGATGTCAAGGTCAAAGCTGTCTAGTGATGTCAAGGTCAAACTTGTCTAGTGATGTCAAGGTTAAACTTAGCTAGTGATCTAAAAGTCGAACTTGTCAAATGATGTAATGGTCAGACTTGTTTAGGGATGTCAAGGTCAAAGCTGTCTAGTGATGTCAAGGTCAAAGCTGTCTAGTGATGTCAAGGTTAAACTTAGCTAGTGATCTAAAAGTCGAACTTGTCAAATGATGTAAAGGTCAGACTTGTTCAGCGGTGTAAAGAGAAAGTAGTGAGCTGATCACCAAAGTTGACACCCATATAAAACGCATGAAAACATTGGTAAGAAAAAAACCCACTGACACGACCTACCATAGATGATGACACCATTACGACTGGCCTTGGGTTTGATGTGATGCAGGCTGGCCACTCTGTTACTGTGACTCCACCCAGTGGGCGAGAGGGCAATGATCCCCTCAAATCTGGGGTTGTCCTGCAGGTGCTCATGGAGCTTCTGTAAATACATCACAGCTAAGATTACTTCAGGGTCCATACATCACAGCTAAGATTACTTCAGGGTCCATACATCACAGCTAAGATCACTTCAGGTTCCATACATCACAGTTAAGATCACTTCAGGGTCCACACATCACAGCTAAGATCACTTCAGGGTCCATACATCACAGCTAAGATTACTTCAGGGTCCATACATCACAGGTAAGATCACTTCAGGGTCCATACATCACAGCTAAGATCACTTCAGGGTCCACACATCACAGCTAAGATCACTTCAGGGTCCATACATCACAGTTAAGATTACTTCAGGGTCCATACATCACAGCTAAGATTACTTCAGGGTCCATACATCACAGCTAAACTTACTTCAGGGTCCATACATCACAGTTAAGATTACTTCAGGGTCCATACATCACAGCTAAACTTACTTCAGGGTCCATACATCACAGCTAAGATTACTTCAGGGTCCATACATCACAGCTAAACTTACTTCAGGGTCCATACATTACAGCTAAGATTACTTCAGGGTCCATACATCACAGCTAAGATTACTTCAGGGTCCATACATCACAGCTAAGATTACTTCAGGTTCCATACATCACAGCTAAGATTACTTCAGGGTCCATACATCACAGCTAAGATTACTTCAGGGTCCATACATCACAGCTAAGATCACTCCAGGGTCCATACATCACAGCTACGATTACTTCAGGGTCTATACATCACAGCTAAGATTACTTCAGGGTTCATACATCACAGTTAAGATTACTTCAGGGTCCATTCAGCTAAGATTACTTCAGGGTCCATACATCACAGTTAAGATTACTTCAGGGTCCATACATCACAGTCAAGATTACTTCAGGGTCCATACATCACAGTTAAGATTACTTCAGTGTCCATACATCACAGGTAAGATTACTTCAGGGTTCATACATCACATTTAAGATTACTTCAGGGTCCATACATCACAGCTAAACTTACTTCAGGGTCCATACATCACAACTACGATTACTTCAGGGTCCATACATCACAGGTAAGATTACTTCAGGGTCCATACATCACAGCTAAACTTACTTCAGGGTCCATACATCACAGTCAAGATTACTTCAGGGTCCATACATCACAGGTAAACTTACTTCAGGGTCCATACATCACAGCTAAGATTACTTCAGGGTCCATACATCACAGCTAAACTTACTTCAGGGTGCATACATCACAGTTAAGATTACTTCAGGGTCCAAACATCACAGTTAAGATTACTTCAGGGTCCATACATCACAGCTAAGTTTACTTCAGGGTCCATTCAGCTAAGATTACTTCAGGGTTCATACATCACAGCTAAGATTACTTCAGGGTCCATTCATCACAGCTAAGATTACTTCAGGGTCCATACATCACAGTTAAACTTACTTCAGGGTCCATACATCACAGTTAAGATTACTTCAGGGTCCATACATCACAGCTAAAAATACTTCAGGGTCCATACATCACAGCTAAGATTACTTCAGGGTCCATACATCACAGCTAAACTTACTTCAGGGTCCATACATCACAACTACGATTACTTCAGGGTCCATACATCACAGCTAAACTTACTTCAGGGTC
Organism: Acanthopleura granulata; assembly: GCA_016165875.1. Lineage (NCBI taxonomy): Eukaryota > Metazoa > Mollusca > Polyplacophora > Chitonida > Chitonidae > Acanthopleura > Acanthopleura granulata. The sequence goes on from JABBOT010000011.1 coordinate 2,659,175, forward strand.
CATACATCACAGCTAAACTTACTTCAGGGTCCATTCATCACAGCTAAGATTACTTCAGGGCCCATACATCACAGATAAACTTACTTCAGGGTCCATTCAGCTAAGATTACTTCAGGGTCCATACATCACAGTTAAGATTACTTCAGGGTCCATACATCACAGTTAAGATTACTTCAGGGTCTATTCAGCTAAGATTACTTTAGGGTCCATACATCACAGCTAAGATTACTTCAGTGTCCATACATCACAGCTAAACTTACTTCAGGGTCCATTCAGCTAAGATTTCTTCAGGGCCCATACATCACAGTTAAGATTACTTCAGGGTCCATTCAGCTAAGATTACTTCAGTGTCCATACATCACAGCTAAGATTACTTCAGGGTCCATACATCACAGTTAAAATTACTTCAGGGTCCATACATCACAGCTAAACTTACTTCAGGGTCCATACATCACAGCTAAGATTACTTCAGGGTCCATACATCACAGCTAAGATTACTTCAGGGTCCATACATCACAGCTAAGATTATTTCAGGGTCCATTCAGCACGATACCTGATAAATTCCACAGCTTTTTGAGACAGAATTCCATGACTTTTCCAGGATTTTACGGAACCTCAACACTGCATTCGGCTTTCCATTTTTGGTGGATACTCGACCATGTAGTCATTTGGGAATATTCTGCTCCGCTATCGTGTTTCAACAATACAACATGCACCATGAACCCAGTGAAATATCGCTCCGCTTAATTTGAAGAGTGACTCCTAAAACCAGGAGTCAGTAAACTGTTTGGATAGGTTTTTTGTGTCATTTTAATCAATTTCCAGGACTTCTACGACCAAATAAATGCAATGGGCTTTCACACACAGTCTGCAACTTTTAATATCAAACTGACCTATTGTAATTCTTCAGCCTTTCAGTATGTTTCCAAGGGGTTTATTCATGCATATTCTAAAGGCATTATTCTGTGTGGACTGATAAAATTATACTTTTTGTGAAGCCCTGAAATCGACCAATCCAATCAATGTAGTTGGAGTCCTAAAACTAACCAATGTAGTTTTGTCTCCAAATTCAAATTAAAAATGCAAATAAACTGCACTAAAAGTGCACTCTCGTATGCAAAAAGGTTGAGAAATTAGGGTACTGGTTCATTCTACTGAGACTTTACACCGTACCCTTAACCGTATCACTTATATTCCCGCAGTCAGGCAAAGGAATTAAGGAAACGTGACACTCCCAAAGCGCAACTACTACCCAAAATCTGACAAACATCTACACTGCTCAACACACGGTCAATGATCTAACAATACAGATAATTATAGAGGCAAATAAATGTCATAAAATATATGACTTTTGGTGCTGAAACTTACTTTTTTTCCTGTGCAAGCTTCAAAACCCCTTTCTATTTATTTGAGTGGTGTTTTACGCCTTACTCAATAATATTTCACTGATACAACAGGCCAAGGGAAGGATGTCCCCTGGCCTCACACCAGCTGACGGTGACTGGTTCTTACCTTAAGGTTGAGGCTGCCCATGGGCAGGATGTGTACCCTGGCCTCACACCAGCTGAGGGTGACCGGTTCTTACCTTACAGATGAGACGGGCCATGGGCAGGATGTGTACCCTGGCCTCAGACCAGCTGAGGGTGACTGGTTCTTACCTTAAGGTTCAGACTGACCATGGGAAGGATGTGTTCCATGGCCTCAGACCTGGTGAGGGTGACCGGTTCTTACCTTAAGGTTCAGACTGGCCATGGGAAGGATGTGTACCCTGGCCTCACACCAGCTGACGGTGACTGGTTCTTACCTTAAGGTTCAGACTGGCCATGGGAAGGATGTGTACCCTGGCCTCACACCAGCTGAGGGTGACCTGTTCTTACCTTAAGGTTCAGACTGGCCATGGGCAGGATGTGTACCCTGGCCTCACACCAGCTGAGGGTGACCGGTTCATACCTTAAGGTTCAGACTGGCCATGGGAAGGATGTGTACCCTGGCCTCACACCAGCTGACGGTGACCGGTTCTTACCTTAAGGTTCAGACTGGCCATGGGCAGGATGTGTACCCTGGCCTCACACCAGCTGAGGGTGACCGGTTCTTACCTTAAGGTTCAGACTGGCCATGGGCAGGATGTGTACCCTGGCCTCAGACCAGCTGAGGGTGACCGGTTCTTACCTTAAGGTTGAGACTGGCCATGGGCAGGATGTGTACCCTGGCCTCACAACAGCTGAGGGTGACCGGTTCTTACCTTAAGGTTGAGACTGGCCATGGGCAGGATGTGTACCCTGGCCTCACAACAGCTGAGGGTGACCGGTTCTTACCTTACAGATGAGACGGGCCATGGGCAGGATGTGTACCCTGGCCTCACACCAGCTGAGGGTGACCGGTTCTTACCTTAAGGTTCAGACTGACCATGGGAAGGATGTGTTCCATGGCCTCACACCAGCTGGCTGTGACTGGTTCTTACCTTAAGGTTCAGACTGGCCATGGGCAGGATGTGTACCCTGGCCTCAGACCTGCTGAGGGTGACCGGTTCTTACCTTAAGGTTCAGACTGACCATGGGAAGGATGTGTACCCTGGCCTCACACCAGCTGACGGTGACTGGTTCTTACCTTAAGGTTCAGATTGACCATGGGAAGGATGTGTACCCTGGCCTCACACCAGCTGACGGTGACTGGTTCTTACCTTAAGGTTCAGACTGGCCATGGGAAGGATGTGTACCATGGCCTCAGACCTGCTGACGGTGACCGGTTCTTACCTTAAGGTTCAGACTGGCCATGGGAAGGATGTGTACCATGGCCTCAGACCTGCTGACGGTGACCGGTTCTTACCTTAAGGTTCAGACTGGCCATGGGCAGGATGTGTACCCTGGCCTCAGACCAGCTCAGGGTGACCGGTTCTTACCTTAAGGTTGAGGCTGCCCATGGGGAGGATGTGTACCCTGGCCTCAGACCAGCTCAGGGTGACAGCGTCATTCAGGTAAGGGTCCTCTAGACAATCTAGCACCCGTTTCTTCTCTCTCGTCACAGCGATCTTAGAGTCCAGCGCCTTGGCTATGGCTGTCACAACAAAACAAAGCAATGCCAAATTTACCTGTTGCTGTTTTCTTTTTACCACCAGACACGAAGTCACTGACCGGATTCAAGACAAGATGGGCCTGAGGCATGAGGCAAGACATCATCTTGCCAGTTGCAATGCAGTGGAATTTAACTATAATACAGCGAAAGACCGAGGCAAAACTACTGCTCCCACAAAAGTCTGGGATCGCCCACAAAGTCTGCTGGTTGAAAACAAATTCAAGCAACTTCAGTATAAAATACTTCACTGTATTGTGGCCTGTAACATGTACCTACACAGGTGGCTAAAAACTAAAGACTCATCCGATGGTGAATTTTGTGGAAGGGAAAATTGCATTGCTCACTATTTTTAACACCGTCCACGGCTGGTGCCATTCTGGGAAGATGTACATTCTTTTCTTTGTCGAAGCATAGATTTCGACCTATCCAACAAGCCTTCCTGTACGTTTTTTGAAAACGTAAGCAGTGCCAAATAAAAAACTATAACTTGCTTCATGCAAAATTTTTAATATTCAAATGCCACAATGAAAAGATTACTGGTACTAAATGAACTGGTAAACAATATAAAACTCGATCCAACCACATTGTCAAAGTTTCCAAAGTACGGAACAAGAATTAAATAGTGTGTTCCTTTGTGTTTCAGCATAAGGCCTGCAATCGAATTTTAGGCCTATCACTTTCAATATGTAATATCTTAAGCACATCTTGTTCTTGTCCCTTACTTCTTATTACGGGAATATTGGGAGAGGATAGGATAGGAGTGAGATGAGTGGGGATTCCGAGGATTTTTGATGGGGCCTGGGTATAAAAACTGAAGCTATGTCATGTAAAAACATATCAAAGCACATCGTGTGTTGATGTTATCTAGCCAATTTTACTGATGTAAATGCACCTCGCAGGACTGTGTCTTCTGGGCCACGGAGGAAAACACCGCTATTGTAAAGTTATACTGCAAAAGCTCACCCTTCAATGAACAACCTATCCTTATTTTTAAGTTTATGAAAACATTAGGAGAGAAATGTAATCTTTTGCTATCAGCAGTACTAACATGTGTCCTAAAAATTATAAGAAGTAAACAAATGTATTTATTAACTTAATCTGTGTTCAGGCCTAGAATTTCGAAATTTTTGCCAGAGTCCAGTAGGATTCCCAAGGTCAGAGCCTGCAAGAATCCAAAGAATCCAAACCTCAAAAAATCATAATTTACTTGGACAAATGTAATCTGTACATCATTAATCCTCAGTCTCTTTTCGTACCTGAAAGAGTAACTTTAGTTTACATGTAAGTTGCAAGAAATTTATTAATTGAAAAAAACTGACTGTGCACACGGGGTTGCCAAACTTTCATTTAGGGACATTTTCTAAATTTAGACAAAATCTAACTCTCAAAATATGACAAATTATACATTTTCTACACAAAAAGGTTGAGGATTCAAGGTAACTTGTATTGTTTATTATTTATTTGATTAACGTTTTATGCCGTACTGAGAAATATTTTACTTATACCATGGCGGCCAGCATTATGGTTGGAGGAAACCAGACAGAGCCTGGGGGAAACCCACAACCATTCACAGGTTGCTGGCTGACCTTCCCACGTACGAACTTGTATTAAGCCAGAATGCTATATTTATTAAGTCTATGCTTCTAAAATCGTCTGATCAAGGAAATTAATGTTTGTCCAAAATGAATAAAAAACAAAAAACATACAACAGAATGCCTTTTATAGTGTTTGACTGTAAAGTGTCACTGTCTCTGAACTTTGTTTAAGATTCTTCACTCAGATTCTTCAGACTCTGAGTCATCAGAGTCAAGTTTTCTTCTGAGGTCACTTTCCCATAGCAAAAGGTCTTTTCGGAATTTACATTTCGCTTTTTTTCGCCAAAGACCCGTCCATTTTTACAGCAGCGGTTACCAAGAAAGAGACCTGTCCCTTCTTCAACCAGTGCGAGTTCGCATCTGCTGTTTTTGTAAACACTGGTATAATCTGTTGTAAACACTGGTATAATCTTCTGCCTTGCTTTATTATTATCATAGCTGAGAACGTTACCCGTAACCTTGAACTTACTAATTGTATATTTAACACACAAGAGGGCTGTTAAATTGATTTTAAATACTTTTGAGTGCTGGTGAAGACAACCACAGCAGCACAGGCTGTCGTCGCTACGCTTTCACATGCCTTTAAGTGATAGGAGATTGTGTCATGTATTGCACACTGCCATAGACCAAAATTTCATGATTCAACCAATCAAGGAGTCTGGAACAAATTCAACTGACGTGAGTTGAAATTGAGTGGCGATAATCGTTTCAGAGCAATGCAGGTTAAAACTGAATTCATCGTGTTCCTTGTGAAGAGAGAAAAATAAACAGTTCTGTAGAGCGAATATGTGTGGATTCTTGTAGACAAGCGTTGTGCGAGTCTTTGCGTGAATCAATTCCCGGATACTCGTTGAAATTCTAGGCCTGTGTGTTGAAGGACAAACTCAGAACTAATTCTGCCACATCATAACAGTTAGTCCGACAGGTGGAGCGAGTCATGAGAAACCACAGCCCTTCAACAGGCATCCAACAAACCTCCTGACTTAATATAGCAGCCGAGCCATCATTTTATAGCTGGATTTAAACCTGACTGGACAAGGATTATGGATGTGACCTCTAATAAAAGATAAGACGACTTGCTTGAGTATACGCACCAGTGAACACTCTCTCCTTGCCAATGGTATATGAGCCACAAACCACCAGAGTGTTGGGGTTTTTGGACATCGCGTCCAGAACCAAAGACACAGCTACATCGATCACTTCCTGCTGCTCGGCGAACGCGTAGGCTGGGTCGCAGTACCTGGCAAAAAGCAGAAGGTCAGAGAGTGCAGGTACAGTTGTACGATCTATCCTAATATTTTATTTTATTGTTTCAACGCCAAGGATTTAAGAATTTTTCACTTACAGAATACCGAACACTTTAATGGGAGGAGTGCCATGAACAGATTAACAAGCCATGGCAACTTATTGGCAAAAGTCCGGCTCGATACACGTCATATTGGTTGGCAGGCAAGCAGACTCTAGAGAACTGTAAGGCTACATAGCAAATCGATGGAAGGTAGGGAATCTTGAAAACTTCTCTACAGAGTATTCTTTGAAATAATAATGTGTAATAATTCACTTGCATGCATACATTCATAGGACCTGGAACCTAGAAGGTCCGCCAGCAGCCTGCGGATGGTCGTGGGTTTCCCCCGGGCTCTGCCCGGTTTCCTCCCACCATAATGCTGGCCGCCGTCGTATAAGTGAAATATTCTTGAGTACGGCGTAAAACACCAATCAAATAAATAAATAAATGGAACCTAGAGTCCCCAAAGTAATGCAGCGGCCTTTGCCAGCTGCCTCAAAACTTTGCTGAATTTAAACCGCTGCTAAAGCAGCCAGAACAGAACCCCCTTGGTTAAACGTGAATATTCTCCAGTGAATATCAAATGACACGGCTGCTATCATAATATTTTTATGGTAACCTAAAACAGGTTTCGCAAATTTAATGTAAAATGGTGAAGTAACTTGTTTTCTGTGCATAAATCGCAATTTTGGACACCTAACCTGTATGGCAACCTATAGGTTTTTCTTAGTGTAAATGTGCTTTCAGGGATTCCGACAGAATAAATGCTACCAACAGTGATCGTCCCCTTTGTTTTCTTCAACATGTTTAAAAATTATGGTGAATGATTTTGTTCTTATGGTAACCGATAACAGGTGGCCTAAATCCAATTTTGTGAAACCAGTATGCGAACGCGTTCAGCCGTTCACCATAACCTCACATCCCTGTACAAGGTCATCGAAACAACCTTCCAAGCACTGTCAACTACTAACTGCTACCCACAGGCAGAAATCAAGGTGTGTGTGTAATACCGATGGAAAGTTGACAATCTTCTGCAACCGCAAGCTCTAAAGTGCTTACTTGACAAGATAAAACCTGCTTACACAGGAATGCTGGACTTCACTCAGGGTGTGGCAGCACGCTGTGTTTGAAATGGAACATTTAATAAAAGTTGACCCAATGTTTATTATGTCCCCAATATCACTTCTCCCTGCACAAACTCACGTGGTGTCCAGGTACAGGGAGTGGATTTTGTTGTCAACAAGGGGAGAGTACTCTTCCATGTTCCTGTGGGCCCGAAAGTCCCCGGTGTGCAGAATGTTAGTGCCATCCTTCAGCTTGAACAGAATTAACACAGAGCCAGGACAACTGGAAATCAAACGAAAACAAAGAGAATCAAATACAAAGAGGCTTAACTGATCCTGATACGATTCCTACTGAATTGTTTAACAGGGTACCAGTGTTGGATCTAAGAATTTTTCTGGGTCCTTATTTTATTTTTTGAAAAATTCTCGTCAAGCAGGGCAAGGCAAAATGAATCAAAAAGTGGCGCATGTAAAAGCCAATGCAAACGCACTAGCCTCACTGTCACAAAACCACTTGTTCATCTGTAATTCACGACTATATGGCTGACCGTCTTTCACAGATTACTCGGACGTACTAATTTTAATAACAGAAACATTTGATTTCTTGAGACAAAATCATTTGATTTTTTCAAATTTTTGTCCACTGGATTTCTCAGAAGAGGCTCTTTGACGGATAAAATGAGACCCTCGGACTGTGACCATGCCTGAGTACATGTGCCCGGCCTGTGACCATGCCTGAGTACATGTGCTCGGATTGTGACCATGCCTGAGTACATGGGCCCGGCCTGTGACCATGCCTGAGTACATGTGCCCGGCCTGTGACCAAGCCTGAGTACATGTGCCCGGCCTGTGACCATGCCTGAGTACATGTGCTCGGATTGTGACCATGCCTGAGTACATGTGCCCGGACTGTGACCATGCCTGAGTACATGTGCCCGGACTGTGACCATGCCTGAGTACATGTGCTCGGACTGTGACCAAGCCTGAGTACATGTGCTCGGATTGTGACCATGCCTGAGTACATGGGCTCGGACTGTGACCATGCCTGAGTACATGGGCTCGGACTGTGACCATGCCTGAGTACATGGGCTCGGCCTGTGACCATGCCTGAGTACATGTGCTCGGATTGTGACCATGCCTGAGTACATGTGCTCGGATTGTGACCATGCCTGAGTACATGTGCTCGGATTGTGACCATGCCTGAGTACATGTGCTCGGATTGTGACCATGCCTGAGTACATGTGCTCGGATTGTGACCATGCCTGAGTACATGTGCTCGGATTGTGACCATGCCTGAGTACATGTGCTCGGATTGTGACCATGCCTGAGTACATGTGCTCGGACTGTGACCATGCCTGAGTACATGTGCTCGGATTGTGACCATGCCTGAGTACATGTGCTCGGCCTGTGACCATGCCTGAGTACAGGTGCTCGGCCTGTGACCATGCCTGAGTACATGTGCTCGGCCTGTGACCATGCCTGAGTACATGTGCTCGGATTGTGACCAAGCCTGAGTACATGTGCTCGGACTGTGACCAAGCCTGAGTACATGTGCTCGGACTGTGACCATGCCTGAGTGCATGTGCTCGGACTGTGACCAAGCCTGAGTACATGTGCTCGGACTGTGACCAAGCCTGAGTACATGTGCTCGGACTGTGACCAAGCCTGAGTACATGTGCTCGGACTGTGACCAAGCCTGAGTACATGTGCTCGGACTGTGACCAAGCCTGAGTACATGTGCTCGGACTGTGACCAAGCCTGAGTACATGTGCTCGGACTGTGACCAAGCCTGAGTACATGTGCTCGGACTGTGACCAAGCCTGAGTACATGTGCTCGGACTGTGACCAAGCCTGAGTACATGTGCTCGGACTGTGACCATGCCTGAGTACATGTGCTCGGACTGTGACCAAGCCTGAGTACATGTGCTCGGACTGTGACCAAGCCTGAGTACATGTGCTCGGACTGTGACCATGCCTGAGTGCATGTGCTCGGACTGTGACCATGCCTGAGTACAGGTGCTCGGCCTGTGACCATGCCTGAGTACATGGGCTCGGCCTGTGACCATGCCTGAGTACGTGCTTGGACTGTGACCATGCCTGAGTACATGTGCCCGGACTGTGACCATGCCTGAGTACATGTGCCCGGACTGTGACCATGCCTGAGTACATGTGTTCGAACTGTGACCATGCCTGAGTACATGTGCTCGGCCTGTGACCATGCCTGAGCACATGTGCTCGGCCTGTGACCATGCCTGAGTACATGGGCTCGGACTGTGACCATGCCTGAGTACATGTGTTCGGCCTGTGACCATGCCTGAGTACATGGGCTCGGACTGTGACCATGCCTGAGTACATCGGCTCGGACTGTGACCATGCCTGAGTACATGGGCTCGGACTGTGACCATGCCTGAGTACATGCGCTCGGACTGTGACCATGCCTGAGTACATGTGTTCGGACTGTGACCATGCCTGAGTACATGGGCTCGGCCTGTGACCATGCCTGAGTACGTGCTTGGACTGTGACCATGCCTGAGTAAATGTGCTCGGCCTGTGACCATGCCTGAGTACATGGGCTCGGACTGTGACCATGCCTGAGTACATGCGCTCGGACTGTGACCATGCCTGAGTACATGTGTTCGGCCTGTGACCATGCCTGAGTACATGGGCTCGGACTGTGACCATGCCTGAGTACATGGGCTCGGACTGTGACCATGCCTGAGTACATGGGCTCGGACTGTGACCATGCCTGAGTACATGGGCTCGGCCTGTGACCATGCCTGAGTACATGCGCTCGGACTGTGACCATGCCTGAGTACATGTGTTCGGACTGTGACCATGCCTGAGTACATGGGCTCGGCCTGTGACCATGCCTGAGTACGTGCTTGGACTGTGACCATGCCTGAGTACGTGCTTGGACTGTGACCATGCCTGAGTACATGTGCTTGGACTGTGACCATGCCTGAGTACATGTGCTCAGCCTGTGACCATGCCTGAGTACGTGCTTGGACTGTGACCATGCCTGAGTACGTGCTTGGACTGTGACCATGCCTGAGTACATGTGTTCGGACTGTGACCATGTCTGAGTACGTGCTTGGACTGTGACCATGCCTGAGTACATGTGCTCAGATTTCTGTTACAGAGTTGGCATTCTATCATCAACAATTACTCACGAATATTGCATAATACTATACAAAATTTCAAAGGCCATTCAGAAAAAAATGATTCACTTCAATTATTTCATTGGTGTTTTACCTTGTACATAAGACTATTGGTGTTTTACCTTGTACACAAGAATATTGGTGTTTTACCTGGTACACAAGAATATTCCTGTTGTGCCAGCATTATGGTGGGAGGAAACCGGGCAGAGACCAGGGGAAACTTACGGCCATCTGCAGGTTGCTGGCAGACCTTCCAACATACGTCCGGAGAGGAAGCCAGTGTGAGCTGGGCTTGAAATACACACTGTTGTAAGGTTCCGGGGGTCATTGTGCTTCCCTGGTACCCTAACCATTTCAGGGCCCAGAAAAATTTATTTCCTTGACTTTATTCGATTCGAGTCGCTGTACTCAAGAATATGTCACTTATGTGACGGAAGCCAGCATTATGGGTGAAGGAAACTGAGCTGAACAGCCTAGAAATAATTCTATTAGTATGGAAATGTCTGCTGAGAAACTACTCGCTGACTTGGCTACTCACTGATTGGCCTCCATGAACGTCACTTCCACCCCGCAGATGACTGTGGGCGTGTCCAGAGGGATGGAGTGGATGTACTCAGGTAGTACGTACAGCTTGGACCTCACCAGGTTACCTGTGATCTGAGAGACAGGGTAATAAGACTGAGCTTCTCTACATGTGACAGTCGACTTGAGACAGGACTGAATAGTAATAATCCTTGTTGGGAATACAGTGGACCCAAAAGGCAAGATGAGTGAAGTCCACAAATCAAAGTGATTCTCTCGGAAAGCTCTCTGAATGTAGGAAATTTGTACGAAAACCAAACCTTGGGTAGATTACAGTTTCGTTGAACTTATCTCTGAGCTTCAATACAGCAGATTTGGAACTTAAATGAAGTCAATCATATTCAGCAGCATATAGGATCTGTTTAATCAGTAAAAATATGTGCACCTTTGAACAATCAATGGGATATGTGAAGTCAGATGTGTACCTTCGAGGCATTGATGAGGTATTTAAAGTTTCATGTACCTCTGAGCGGTAGATGGGATGATTGTAGTAAGTTATACATACCTTTAGCAGTAAATGAGATGACTGTAGTAAGTTATACATACCTTTGAGCAGTAGATGGATGGTTGGGGTCAGTTATACATACCTTTAGCAGTAAATGAGATGACTGTAGTAAGTTATACATACCTTTGAGCAGTAGATGGGATGGTTGGAGTCACTTATACGTACCTTTAGCAGTAAATGAGATGACTGTAGTAAGTTATACATACCTTTGAGCAGTAGACGGATGGTTGGGGTCAGTTATACATACCTTTAGCAGTAAATGAGATGACTGTAGTAAGTTATACATACCTTTGAGCAGTAGACGGATGGTTGGAGTCACTTATACATACCTCTGAGCAGTAGATGGGATGGTTGGAGTCACTTATACATACCTTTAGCAGTAAATGAGATGACTGTAGTAAGTTATACATACCTCTGAGCAGTAGATGGGATGGTTGGAGTCACTTATACATACCTTTAGCAGTAAATGAGATGACTGTAGTAAGTTATACATACCTCTGAGCAGTAGATGGGATGGTTGGAGTCACTTATACATACCTTTGAGCAGTAAATGAGATGATTGGAGTAAGTTATACATACCTTTGAGCAGTAGATGGATGGTTGGGGTCACTTATACATACCTTTGAGCAGTAGATGAGATGATTGGAGTAAGTTATACATACCTTTGAGCAGTAGATGGGATTGTTGGGGTCAGTTACACATACCTTTGAGCAGTAGATGGGATGTTTGAAGGACTTTGCCAGACCCCTGTAGTGGTCATAATGGAAGTGAGACAGGAAGTATGCCGTGCATTCCGGGACAGACCCATAACAGAAGGCGTCCACCGTGAACGGAGTACCTTACATGAAAAACAATAAAATTAAATAAAAATATCTTGCATTTATCGAAATAAAACTCAACTGAAAAACATACATCCACTCTAAATCTCAGCTGTCAAGGATCAGAGTAATTGCTCAATTATAAACAAAGATCTATCAATTTATGCTGCTTAATCAGTTCATCGTGAAGTTCTAATTACATCAGCCTATGACTAAGACAGGATGTATAGTCAACTAGAGAACAATGCAAAGCGCATAATTTTATCCGGTTAACAGGCAGCTCAGGCTCCATTGTTTAAGGAGTGCCCATGTCTTATCTTTGATCACCCTTCCTGACTTGAGAGGACTGCATACCTGGAATTTTCTTGTAAAAGGGACAGTTCCTTGTAGGTTTCTTTTGTACAACACCAGCTGAGGAATTACTTTGGTCAGACTCAAAACCACTTTTCATGGCAGCACTTTTCGATCCCACGACTCTCGCTTTACTGATGTTCTTTGCATGAGGCTCTGGTTTCACAGGGGACAGAGGTTCAACTTTCGGCTTTTTTTCTGGAACTTCATGTTTCAGGGCAGTTTTTTTGTTCACAGATGTGTTCTTACTGCATCGCAAACCTCCTTTTGCTTGGAAAAAAGACAACAGTGAAGACTGCTTGGAAGCTGTTTTCATTTTTGCTTTAGGAACTGGACTATTAGCAACAAGTTTTTCATAATTTTTAGCTGATGGGGACTGAGATAGGAACAACACATCCACCTCAGTAATCTGATTGGGAAACTTTACCTCCCCTGTTTGCTTTTCTGCATGGAGAGTTGTTCCCCTTCCTCCCTTCTTTCCTGTGACGGCCTTTTTACGTGTAGCAGACTTCACAACAGCTTGTGATTTTCTTGGCTCAGATGACACAACCTGAGATTTTGATAAATCGGCATCACCTCGATATCTGTAATTCATTACCTCAATGCTTTCACTCTGACTACTTCCTTCTTTCTCACCCACTAAAAGATGTTGCTTAAAATCCACAGATAAACAAATGTCTTCATCTACAGCTGGGGTCACCACCACTTCTACTTTACTCTTTGCAAAGATTTCCTCTTTTCCATCACAATCATCATTTTTGATCTTGCCATCTACGTCATCAATATTTTCATCCTCATTATCTGTACGGTCAATATCGCTGTCGCTGCCTAAGGCATCCGCTAACATGTCAGAAATATCACGGTCAGAGTCATCAAACAAATCTTTTAACTCATCATGCTTTTCATCACCATCTTTTGCAACATTCGGCTTAATGTTGGAATTCTCGTCTTCAATAACATGAACCTCTGGTACCGACAACCGGTCGATATTCTCGTTATCCAGGCGCCTCTTATAAACCTTTTCTTTCATGGGGGAGGAAGTGTTTATTTTTAAAAATTTAGCAAAAAATCCAAGATCACCTTCTGACCTGCTTTTCTTTATTTGTGAAGAATTTCTGGAGGAACCTCTCTTTACTGGGGAGCTTTGTTTGGTAGTGCTGGATAACTTTGAAGTAGAAGCTGCACTCTTTAATGTCCACTTAGCTGAGTGACTGGTAGATTTACCACGAGCTGAGGACACCGTGGAATGTGAACGACCCCAGCTGCTGCGAGAACAGCCTTTCCCTGTGGATAGCAGAGTAGATTCTCGACCATCAGGGCTGCAAATATCTGCCAAAGAGAAAACAAGATGTAGAAACAAATAATAATCCCGGTCCTTACCTTTATTTACGCCTGTCAAATTGTTTTTTAATACAGCAAGATGAAATAAAGATAAAAAAATAACAACCAGAGAGAGAGAGGCCCTAAGCAGAATTCTCTGCCATCTGGGCTCAAAACCTCTCCACCAATCAGAAAATGAAAGTTGAAAAAAAATCAGTTCAAAGGTATGAACATTTTTTGTAAAAATTAACAGAGGAACTACGGCCATTCCCAAAAAAAAGAAAATGCATATCACTCCATAAACTCTGGTGAATTATTCAGTGATGTTGTTATCTGCTTTTATTACATAAATTTGGTGGTGAGATGAGTGAATTCTGGATGATATGCAGACCATACACACAGCCAGTAAATTACATGTTCATGCTTATGCATGATTATGGTAAAAGATCTAAAATGTCACCCCAAAAAGTGCAGCGGGTCTCCGTCTCACTGACCCGAAGCCTCCCACCAATGCGGTCGCTGTGAGTTCAAGACCAGCTCAAGCTGGCTTCCTCTCCGGCCGGTCTGCCAGCAACCTGCGGATGGTCGTGGCTTTCCCCCGGGTTCTGCTCGGTTTCCTCCTACCATAATGGTGGCCGCCATCATATAAGTGAAATATTCTTGAATATGGCGTAAAACACCAATCAAATAACTTAAATAACTAGATCAAAAAGTGCATGTCATGAGGCATTGAAAACAGTGTGTCTGGTGCTCAAACTTACACTTTCCCAGTACGATATCATTCCAGTAGGATATCATCCCAGTGGGATATCTTTTAAACAAACCACAAACCATGAAGAAGCCTGTCTAATATCATTACAACTCTTAGAATCTGGTAAAGTATGCAACTTTATCATGGGCAAAATTTTGGGTCTTTAACAATCCTAGACACTTTAAGGAAATAAAATTGCTACTGTGTGTGCATTCATTCTGAAGTCAATTTTCAGTCTGTTAATTCCAATCTTAAATCAGACACTTACATCTCACTGTAAACCTCATTTGATAAAACCAATTGTAATGTATTATCACACACACAAAATAAAATGCTCTCTTTTCATTTTCTATTTTGTTTTAAAAAAAAAACAGTCTTAATGTGTGTACCCAGTGTTGTACATCCTCCGACAAATGCATCACTCCCTCGTCCCCCATTCTTCGCCCTGTGGCTGGCCAGACAAGAGTGCCTGTAATGCGCGTAGTGACTCGGTATAGAGTTGTCACAGGAAACACCTGCCGGGCACTCTGATCAACAAGTAAAACACAGCATGACAGCACATCTGCAAACTTCCACAAAAAAGCACATACGAGAACAAGCAACAAAACAGTTCAATACTACATGAAGAAAAAAAAACAAGAACAGGCATAGAATAGGAATCAGGAAACAAAGGCAAAATTAATTTAGTGCTTTGATACATCAACTGGGTCAATTCTGTCAAAGCAGTTAAATGTTAAATCTGATTTTAATCATTATATCTGGTCCCCTCCCCAGGAGTTAAAATGGAAAACACAGAACAAATATTGAGATAAATATACCACAATTTGCACTTCCTGGGAAGTAAACTATGCAATTTATAAAAGTTCTAAATATGTAGGTCAACAATCTGACTGTGGAATAGGCCCCTGACAACTGGCTGAATTCCGTTATCTAAATTCTGAGAAATTATGCATGCTTTAAATTCTCACACCAGCACATAACATATTGATCCAGATGCAGCAAGGCATCTACATGTAACAAAGATGAACATTTCACATATGATGACAGGCAGCTTACTAGTGTGAGTCACACAAGTCAATGACGTGCTGTGCTTAGGCCATCTGTTAAGCAAATGACCCATGTGAAATGGATTTATTCTCTTATTTGATTGGTGTTTTACGCCGTATTCAAGAATATTTCACTTAAACGACGGTGGCCAGCATTATGGAAACCCACGCGCATCGGCAGGTTGCTGGCAGACCTTCCCATGTACGACTGGAGAGGAAGCCAGCACAAGAACTCAAAGAGACTGCGACAGACTCCCTGGTGGCATATGTGAAAAGATATAATGTAAAACGTCCCATAGTAGAAGAGAGGATGTCAGGATTTTGACCCGCTGACTGAAAGAGCGACTCTCAGAGCTGCCTGTCAGAACTTAAAATGTTACAGAAAACCAGGCATTTATAGACTGCGCTGGAATTTCTGCAGCTTCTACCTGTCACAAAGCCATGATGGTGATGGATTTAGAAGGCTCAAACAAAGCAAAACTGTTGTATGATGGTGTTTTGATAGTAAGGGATATGGGCATTTATGTGTGCAAAAGTCTAAGTGAAGAACACCAAAATGTATCATCAAAAGAACCATTCAGAAATGTTTATCAGTGTGTGTGAGGTTGAAATCTACCTGTGAAATTTTTCCAAGTTAGCACACGTCTCTGCTCGAGGATTAAAAAAAAAAAGCCATGCAACTGCAAACTATGTTAACTATATATATCCTACATATGTCAAAATATGTGGGATTGAGACATGTGAGAAATTGTACTGGAAAGGAAATTTGATTTTGTTGTAGGAGATCTGCAGTTCCATTTTTAGGTGGATAGGCAGGGTCATTAAACCATCATCTTCCAACCAAAGACTCTTCATTAAGTTTGATACCTTCCTCTGGTCTCTGGGACTGGTCCATGCATTCGGTCACATGGCTGCTGGGCGACTCCACGATGAGGAGACACAGGGGCATCTGACACATCGGGCAAAACCCCTCATGCTTTGCCCTCTTGGGCGATACTTTGTCCTTTCTGATGGGGCTAAATTGGGTGATCTCACAACAGGCTGCAGGGGACTTTTTGGTTGGGGATCTCCTCTGGGACTACAAAAACTCAAGTTGTTAGCATGTCAGAAGATTTTGAGATTATTATGCTGATGAAAAGAGCAAAAGGTCCAAATGGTACATTACAATATAAGCCAGATAGGAGCTTTATGTGCGCATGATCGGGATTCCCTCTCTGGTAGATAAACAAACTCTCGTGGCATTGTAACCCTACGCAGTTAAAAGTAATTCAGCCCATTTCGTGCCTTTTACATGAGTTTGTGTGAGATTCGAGACTATTCATGAGCCCTACGACAGTTCCAAGTGGAAGACTCAGTAAAAAACATATGCACAAAAAATCAGACCTGAGTTCAACACTGGACTGGACATGGCAGAAGTCTTGTAATACTAAGAGATACGTGTGAATGACCATGTGCGTATGTTTTATCTACCTTATGATGCATTCTGCTTATGCATAACTGTGCGCAACTTGAAACCACTATATGGCTTATTTGGGCACCCTATTGAGTTCCATAACTTGGATTAAAACTTAGTAAATTGAGTAATAGTAGAACTACCATATGTCTAATACTGGGCTCAATATGCAATTAAATAACAAGGAAATTCACTGAGTATTAAGTAATATTAAATCGACATTCAATTTAATCAACTAAAATATGAGTCAGTGAAGGCCCTTCTTTGTTTTCATCTTTGTCACTGGTGCCTTTGTCACTCAGCTTTTCAACAAAACTTACTCACGTCATATATTCTCTACAACATGACCAAAACATAACATTGAACTATGGTAAATTCCAAACCCATAACACAGGCTTCCCTGATATTTTTGTTCAATATGTCGAGGTAACGAAATTTGGTGTATCAGTAATACACTGCCAATTGTAGCCTTTTGCAAAGTGTTGTCGCTCATTACTTTATCCTGATGGGCTTTGCCTTTCTTGATATTTTGTTCTTGGGGATCCAGTGATCGTCTTTTTCTTCTGAGAGATTTGTAACTCCAGATTTCCTCATCCTCTTCGTCATCCATCACAAATTAATGTCAACTAACAGATTAAAAAGGCGCCGTTTTTGAACTTTTATTACCCCTCGCCCAAAAAGATCTCCGTCCAGGGGAGGTAATCGTCAAGGTTCTCTGTTCTGGCAATGGATGCCACGACCTGTTTATAAGGAATGCTTTACTCGTTGTTGTAACGCTGTTTGTGTGTTATATGCTATTGGCTGAATAAATACGAACTATCTAGACACGGTTATCTTTGATCCGAGTCAACACATAAAAATTTCATAGGTAAAAAATAGATTAACATTCCACCCCTAAAACAGTCATTCGCACAATATCGGAGCTGATCTTCTCATCTGTACATCATTTCACCATATGTATATAGTAAACATAAAAGTTAAGCTACTGTATTCTGAAGTTATTTCAAGTCACATAACCAAAAACTCATGCAGTAGTTTAGGACTCGTTCCATGAGTCACGTGTCTTCATCGAGTGAAAGTCAGTCTTAGTGTAAGGATCACGAAGCTGTGCTGGGCTTAAATCAGGCTTAAGGGCGCTTACGATTATGCGGAAACACTGGCATGGCCAGCCCATAAGGACCAATCACGTAACAACATTGGCAAATAACGTCGCACGATTGGCAATGCTGGGCTGGCGATACCGGTGACTCCGCATAGATTAATCGTGTCTCAGGCCTTAACTTTCAGAGAGCCGGTGACGCGTTGGTGATTTACGATCACAGTTAGGTTGGAAAGCCCGGATATTTGACCTTGGATTCAACTTTTAGGGCCTAGTCATCTCAATCCCCGCATTCCTGTGCTGTAATTAGAACAGCGTTTGGACGAACCTGGTTTGTTAACATTTATTATTGCGGAAGCCAACACTCCGTTGTCGAGAAGCGAGAAAGTTAGCCTTTTACACTACAATCCGATAGAGCTATCGACCCCCCCCCCCCACAAAAAAAATGTCAAGCATCATAAGATGTGCTTTGAAAACAGGTCGTATTGTAATTTTACAGATTTCGTCTACATTTACGGTTAAACTTTAACATGAAAGCGAAATAAATCTTGTTAACAAAACAATATAAGACCTTCGCCTCCATCGGTGGCCGGTGGCAGTGATTACAAGTGCTCACTGAGCACGTGTTTTCTAACAAATACTGAGAGATTTAGTGAATATTATGTAAACTCACATAAACCAGGCTATACCTATAAAATGGATTACTGCATGTATTTCTACTTCAGGTTACATATACATTGTGTTTTTCACTGACTTCTGCATTTTTATCTCACAAGTTCTACTTTTTATCTCGGCAGATTGTGGCAAAGGGAAAAGGCCGTCAAGATGTCCATACACCAGTCCGTCCGTGCGTCCGTCCGTTCGTATCAACAAGGTGTTAGTGAAACCGCCTCATACAAGGATTTCACATCTGCATATGCAGATTCACACTGAGGTGAACTATTAAACTGTGTCCCTTTTGATTAAATTTCTGGTATCCATGGCAACCGAGTGGAATTAGCGAGTTTCAACGAGGTGATGGCCATGCAAGTCAAACGACTGCAGATATTGGTTTTATATGTAGTATATGCCTATAGTTTTCACTGGGTTGGATCTTGTGTTGCTGCATGTTGATAGTATTGTACATACAATAGCCTGAAAAATGTTTTAGCACCTTTCACTTTAAAAAACTTTCAAACGATGTACAACATAATACCTCCTGTTCGATTTTCTACTTTTTTTAGCTTAGATAACATACCTTTTATATGGAACGGTTTTCGTACATATATGGAGTGTGTCACCGCTGACGAGAAACCTAATCGACTAGGAGAGGGGTACCAGGCCCTACTTTTACTATGATTAGAAACTAGACTGAATATGTCAAATTTAAGCAATTTTTAATAAGTTAACACCGTTTGTGTCATCGTAAATTTACATTGCAACAGCTATTCTAGCAATTCTAACCATGGATTATTGGCAGAAATATTGTTCTATTCCTTGAGTGTTTGCTTACCCTGACCAAGATGACTCAAAGTCACTCTGTAAAGGGCTAAGGATTTAAAGTATAGCTCGTGTATTTCCACATTCGGATATATCCGAGATTATGCGTCGAAACCCACAGAATACCCCTGGCGTATTTAACAGGTTTGTGTGTGCACAATTCAGAGATGGTAATTTGCAATTTTGAGTTGTTGGCTTTAAGAACCAAATTCTGATTGGCTCACACCTAGTTTAGATTGGAAGCAGCCTAATATTAACCCCAGATGAACGTGAATGCAAAAATTAGGATCCCTGTGTGAAATAGCATGGCTTTCATTACTGTGTTTAAGTCAATGAAACTAACTATTTTTTCTGGGTTGTCGCCGATCGCTTATTGTCTCTAAAACCATTTTAACTGGCCTGTTTGACAGAGTTCTTCACAGCCAGGCCATCGAAAATCAACAAATTAATATACCAATCAATCACTCTGACCTTTGATCTCTAGCTTTCAGCTTGACCCAATGTCAAGATGCATTATGGTCCTAAAAACATCGACCTTTATTTCACGAAGGTTTTTACAGGGTCACAGCAACCCATCAACTTGTACATCTTCTCACTCACCTGTCTTCGATGCCTCAGAAATAGGATTGACTTAGCATAGTTAACTTCGCAAAGGCCTTTAACCCATTTGCCTTAACAGTTATCAGTATAATTATAGCCATTGCTAAGATATAAATATATAACACTTCACTCGCCCCCTTCTCTATTCCCATCTCTATATATTTGGACCCTTTTTTATAGCCTCATCCCTTTGACCCCGTGGAATATATGGTTATTTCTGGTTTCAGCGCAATCACTTGCATTCCCTCCTTTGGTTCTCTATAAGGATTTAAGCCTCCCGTGGGTCCCTTGATAACCGCCGTTCCCCGAGGAGTCAGAGAGAGAAGCTGTTTATTGTACCACCCCTCAGGTCGTACCGATACCCAGGCTCTGAAGATCCAGAGGTATGTAAGCCAGTGTTGTACGCATAGCCGCACAGCTATTAGGCCTACGGGAGTCAGTAGCGAATATACGCCATATGTAAATTTCTGAAACAATTGTTGTCGTATAATATGGTGTTTTATTGCATTCGGTTTTTGTGATGCCAGTAACATTTAAACGTAAATTCTGCGTTAGAAAATATCAGTACAGACGCAAATAAAAATGGATAGTTGGCTACAGTTTAGGAGGAGAGAATTGCGGTTGTATGATGGCGTTTATTATTGGATGGGCGTTCCGCGTCGTAATTCATGTACATTATACCTCAGAGACCTGTTGAGTAGAATAATGCAGCAGTAACTCTACAATTTGTTTAGAAACAAACCAATATTATACGTACAATTGTTCTCTCGGCCGCGATGACAATATACCTATATTCGATAGCCATGGTGCATGTCTCAATTCTCTGAAGAATTAACGGCCCTTCTGATTTCCAACAAACTACATTTTATTGTAGTTGTGTACGAAGTAGTTTATACTACAAGCGCTTCCCAGGACTACCAAGTGAGTTCAGCATGTGGCTCGTTAAATTATATACCCGCAAAATTTTTTTTTACGTCAGATCCGTATTCGTGTCCGGATGTAACGGAAATTTCATGAGGCTATATATATAATGTGTCAACATTATAAGATTCATTGGAGGATCCTACAAGTTACAATGCTATATTACGACAACCATATTTGGTTTTATTGCCTTGAAGTTCACCACCATTTGAAACCCTTAGTAGTTGTTATTAAAGTAAAAGACAGCTCATGACTGAGGCAAAGTTCGTTAGAAGGAGTACAAAATTCTCTACTGGACGCAAAAAACTATTTGAATTCGTCACTGATTTATCTTCGTTTGAAGTGTGGAGTATTTTGCTGCCGACTGGGGATCTGAAGGCGCACATGCTTTTAAGCTTATTAGAGGTTGACCAGTCAGAGAGCTAGGAGATTATGAGCAGTGGCGTAAATGTTATAAGTTGTCTGTCAATGTAACATGTATTAACATAGAAACAGTACACTGTTTAAATGTTATGTGTTTTAATTATGTACTTGTGTGAATAACACTGCAGAGTATTCCCAGACCATTGTGTCGTGGCGGAAGTAAGTGTCTTGATCATTTTATGTTATAAATTTACACATTTTGCTAGTCTCAGGTTACAGCAGTCATCCACGCTTGGAAGAATTACGTCACATCTCACTCAGAATGGCTGCGTTTCATGCTAGTCGACGGAGCACGGTCAAATGTCAATTCCCAGTGTTGTGGTAACTGTTAGAAGAAATACTTTACGGACGTGAACATAATATTGTCCAACCTTTTTAACAAACTTAAGTTTGAACATGGGCTGCCTTTCACTTTAGCTAGTTTTGTGACCCTAATTCCAATCGTACATTTCACGTATGTATACATGCTTTATCGTTGATGAAGTCCAATGAAGTTCTCTATCTTTATATAGTACCCAGTCTACCCAATGGCGGAAAAGAGAGTTACCGTGTACTACTGTATTTCGCTGACCAAATCTGAGCCTGTTTATAACCATTATACTAAAGACGATTGCATTTTATGATCTCCCATCGGGCTCATTAACCATGTATATACACACGTTCGAGGCTTCATGTTGGAGGTATGAACTACGTGCCACTGTTTGGTCTGGATTTACCACATATATACACCACACATTGCGATGGGATATATATACGATACGATTCCAGACCATACCCTACCATATACCATTCTGGTAACTGTGTCTGCTATTTCTTAAAGGCACTCGGATATGAAAGTGGTGTATATGAAAACTGTTGTTCGTGCACAGAGTGCATACCAAAAAAGTTACTCATGAACGTGTTAAGCTGAGTTCATTTGTCTCGAAGTGCATCGGTACAAATGTATGCGGCTCGAAGTGGCACGCACGTAACGTATACACTACGTGGCCCATCATTAAATGATTACATCTTTTGTATGTGGCAAAAAAATATAAGACAGGTGAAATTCAGCTCTTTCCACTGCCGCCTGCTGGTTTAGCTATTTGGTTCAATTCTTGGGCAGCTCCACTCTCTATATGTGTACACTGTGCAGCGCGATCAAGCTTGCTGCCTCACTTTTGTTTCCTACAGACAGGTTTATATACTTGGACTCAGACAAACTCTTCGCCTACACATCTCACATCACATGTAGGAAAATCGGTGAAGAGTTGTGTGGATGATGTCAACGTGATCTAACTCCCCACAGCGAGGCAAGTAAAGGTATGGGTTGTCATGTAGATGTATATGAATGCGGGGTTAATATGTTCGGAACCTAAGAAGCTTGGCTGAGTTAGTCGCGTCAGCTATGGAGGAACCTTGGAAAATGGCAAACGAAAAATGCCTCCCCCCCCCACACACACACATAGGAACGACAAAATAAAACCAAACAAAAATGAATGTCTAGAAAAAGGAATTTGAAATGAGGATAATATTTTTAGATTTGGAAGCAATCTTAACCATGTATAATTTACACAGACTTATGGATAATAAATATTCAGGGTTAGAGGTTATCGAACTGGACGGTAGTAGTACTAATTACATGTATATAGTTAGTCGTGTTGCGATTACAGCGCGGATTAATATTTGTTTTGGCAACTTATAAAATTATGTGATGAAAAGTGGTACAAGTTAATGCTGACGTTTGACGGTCTGAGGAACTGTTTGGAGTTTCATCAGGACGAAATATACATGTACGTTATATACATCTCGACATATCGCTGATTAAACCATAACTCTTGTTATGCATGTGTCACATTCCATGGTAATTACAGATTTAATATACTTGTGATCGATCCGCCTATAGCTAAAGGTCCATTTTTGGCTGTTTCCAACATCAGCTAACTTCTTTAACCTTTAGTCAAATTTAATTTAGCGCTTCAGTCATAAATATGTCAGCCAGCACCTCGATATTGTTGTCACTGCTAAACTCAAATTATAATACAAACATTTCAGCAATAACTTCGACACGCAGCCTTTTAAATGTGCCTGTATCGAATGACACAATCCACATTCGCATTTTCTCCTTTCATTTGTTATTGTGAGCTAATACCTCATACTTGTCGTATGCAGAATAATTAGTCAGTCAGACAACAGCTGGTTAGAGTCACTTTACAGTTAGTAAAATAAACATAAAAAAAATAAAAAAGCAACAATCCGCGAGAAGTTCAAGAACAAACAAAAACAGAACAAAAATCCTGTTCTCGAAATGCCACAGCCTATATATGGCGTTGAGTTTCAACATCGTATTCGGACGCCCTTTGGAACTACACGTAAAGAATAAACTATCATGGTTTCCGAACCCTTTTTGATTACCGAACGCCTTGTAACCTTTGCTGCGCGCTGCCTTCCACACAGCTGTCCAGATTGTGAAGCTTTCTGTACATGTTCTAATTGTTAACTGCTCGCACGCCGCCTATACCATCCATCCAGCTATTTATAACTCACCCAAATCTTGCTTATTTTTTTTGTTCTTTTAACAAAACACTGTAACAGTAGACATTGCCGAATGACTAATCGCCGGTTTATTCGGGGCGCCCGTGCTCGGCGAATCACCTCGCGCTCAGCTCATTTTATACAGTATATCCTGTACCCAATCGCATTACTCGTGTCTATCTTTTCGGCTTTCACAGCTCTGCCAGATCGTCACTCTCTGCTATATTTCTCTCTGTTCCACTCTTGTGGTTTGACCAAAAATTCCACTTAATTGTCAGGTTCGCTCTAGAACAATTGACATGTTAGCAATCCCGTCAGCCAGTCCATCAATGAATTACTCAATCTAAACCACTCAAGCTAACATAGTAATGATTAACCCGTCAATCAGAGAATCGGTCAGTAGATGAACTGATCAATTCATATATCAAATAATGTATCATCTGATCATTTAATCGGGTAATTATTTCATGCATCAAGCAGGTAATTTTGAAAATTTATACATGTATTGTGTGATAAATTGCCGTTTGACAGCGTGCTATAGTTGTGCAGTTAACAGCTGAAATTAGGCTTTTACGTGAAATGTGAGATATTCAGTTAATCAAACATTCGATCAAACTGTCAGTACTGGAGATAAGAGCTGGACCCTGGGCTCTAACTTGCGATGGTGAAGCCGTGTACCAAATCTTAATTCAGTGTGATGAGTCTTTCTGAAAAAAAAAATTTCAGGAAAACTTATTGGTGATGGCCTGATAGAATATACGGAGAGACGAACTAACGGAGGATTTGTAAACCGATACCAACCCCACCCCACCCCACCCCACCCCACCCCACCTTCCCTTACCGATTATGGAATGAAAAAATAACATTGCTGGCATAAATAATACCTACTCCAGCAAGTGGGGATCATGGTAAGGTGGTAATAATTTTCTACACGGTATGCAGGTAAGGCTCCGAGAAGATCCGCACGTATATCTGTTGCGACCTATAGGCCTACATATATAGGCGGTATAATGTTTTCAAGATTTTCCACCAAAACCTCGTTATCGAACAGGAGATATTCTGGGTTTATATATAAAAAAAGAAAATGTGTATTATTTCCTAACGCTCCCGAGTCTCGGGTTTCGGGTAACTGGTTGGAGGAAACCTTTGTTCTCCCCCAGTCTTTGCCGCTGATGAATCAGACGCCGAGAATCTGTGTATTTGTTTTCAGTGACTACCTCGACCCTCTTGAAGGTTGCTGCTGGCCACCGCTCAGTCGTTATTTATGCACAGGTGCACCTAATTATTTGCGGTTTTCCACCCGACCCACCGTGCATGTTCGCTACACACCGGTTTTTAGCTATAAATATACCCCCCCTCCACCCCACGCCCATCCTAATCCATCAGTGATATTCAACGCCTGATTGGATACCCTCGGAGCATACGCAACACCGATATACAAGTATCAAATTGATCCTTAATGAACTGTAAGTCTCCGTTACCTCTGACATCTGGGTAAGTTTTGCGGTTCAGATTAACCCGCACGTGGCTGGATAGGTTACCATTGATGGCTCGGTGGTTCGCGGAAGAGCCCGTTTCCCGGTACTTAATTCCACGTTTGACCCCCTAACTGGCACGCGAATGAGCCGTCAGCGTAGTAAAGTGTATAGATAAAAAATAACGTATATAAGTTGCGCATGGGGTCAGACGGGCCTTATGATATATCGTGGTTGCCGTGTTGTTGCCGTATGTTAGAAACATACATGGCAGCATAGCAGAGGGCCATGGCCGGGTGTGCAAAGGTGGACTTTGCCTTTCAAATGCTAAAACTCAAAAGGCATGGTCGATTCAGGATATTTTTCTTGATTCACGTGCTTCCGCTGTTTTCGATGTTTTGTTAGCAAGAACAGGATCGACAGCGTCTCTTGTGTCGTTTCGCGTGAAGCTCACTAGCAGAAAACTTGCCTTCGACCAATATGACACACAGAAAATAAGAGTTTGCCAGCAATATCAGAGTGCGATCTTCCCAAAAAACGTGGCACTCAGAACTCTAGAGCACTACGCCTGTTCACCCACTGCGTGCATGGGGAATTATCTCTAATGGCCTGCTAATGATATTCACATAGCTGGCGTACTGATAGCATAATTTATAATTATTTATCCTTCCTGAATATCCCGTAGATCGTTCAACGGAATACTTATCTCAGTATTATTGAGTGTCTTGTCTTTTTCGTGCTGTTCTGCACATTCCGCGGTGAATCAGTGCAGCGCGTTTGCCATGTCATCTTGAACAGTACACTATATACATATGATGGTGGTGGATTCCATTCTAACCACGAAACATTTTATCTTTTTCAAGCTACTTTGAGGGTTTCTGTATAAGAGAATTCTGCTGAAGCCTAAGTTTTCATTTGCCTTACATGGTGTATCAAAGATTCCTATTCAAAAGCCACGTACGGTAAATCTGGACTTCGGAACATATACGTAGTAAATAGACAGCAACTCCTGCGTCAAGTCAAGTTACAAGTGACCGCTAACGCTTCTGAGTATTATTGGAGCATGCTGTTGACAATCCAATATAGGTGACTAGATAATATCCTTCTCCTTAAATGCTGGTGCACTGTACATATGTGCTTTTCTTTCTTTTTTTTTTCTTTTTTTTTTTCCAAAGAAATTTTTGGGAGCGAAAGTCCGCTTTTCGTATTTTTAGCCATTATCATGAAGCGGGAGCGCGATCGTGTTTTCACTGTAAACAGAGCACGTGTGACCAAGACGAACGATGTGGTTTCACCCATCCGATTTATTTCTTTAATGAACCTTTTTGCAGGCATGTTGATGTCATCAAACATCTTTCACGACATTGATAATAGCGTGTTCACACAAGCAGAGTGACGATATGTTATTTGCCGTTGTATTTTTTCAGGGCAATTCTGTTAAATAAGCTTTGTAGTGATAGCGGCACCATGTCTGTAATCTTAAAGTTACCGGCGCGAACAATTCAGTTGTTATGCCCATATATTACCACATATTATAATGTACTGAGATGCTGCTTACATAATTAATAATTTTGATTGCGTAGCGAAAGTTAGCTGAGATTAATGTTAGTTTAACAGACGTGAAGGAAACACAGTTATATGATTTTCGGTGAAAGGTCCACTGTATATGATCATGACGATGCTTACACGGTTCAGACTGCTACTGTAAGTGAATAATGTTCAAAATGTGTGTAAATGTAAATCTAGTTGAAGTATTCAGTTCAGTGATGTTACGTTCAGTTTTGATGTTTGGACTAAAACCAAAACACGCGTGTCCGAGACGGGCGATCTGGTTCCAACCGCCCGTTTTATTTCTTTAAGAAACGTTTTTGCCGATCTATACCCGTGGCGTCCTGTCCAGTGACTTGTCAACAGTTCATAGAGGGGTTACATTGTCACCTCTAATGTAAAAGACAAGGGACCAATTGTTTGATTTATATATAGTGTTAATGTACCCACTTGGTTGTAATAGATAATATGTATACATAGTGTTAATGTACCCCCTTGGTTGTAATAGATAATATGTATATACATTGTTAATGTACCCCTTGGTTGTAATAGATAATATGTATATACATTGTTAATGTACCCCTTGGTTGTAATAGATAATATGTATATATATTGTTAATGTACCCCCTTGGTTGTAATAGATAATTCATCTGTGAATAAATCAAACATTGGAGATTGACCCAATCTCTAAGTCCATTATATGTAAATCAATAAATCAATCAACCCATATCGAAGATCGATGTAAGAAAATGAGGGTAGCCCTGTAATACCAGATGGAGGCCCAGTTTCCGTTTGGGATATATGTGTATGGACTGCTGGGTTTGATTTCCCTTCAAAGAATTGTGTCTTTCTTTATCTCTGCCTGTCTTTTTTTCAATCCAAACAGTTCATGCTCGGTAATTTGTTTGTGTTTATTTAGTACAGTGTTACGTCAAATCAAGTAGCTCCGGAAGCACTGAGTTGTTCGGCGATGACTTCTAAGGTTGTCGGGGTATCTAGGCCTCCGTGTGTGTGGTCCCCCGTTTTTCGTGAAATCAACAATCCTGCCACACCCGGAAACACTCCACAAATTACCTATCACCTGGCCCTGTTTAAATCCACCTGGCTTT
This sequence comes from Acanthopleura granulata, assembly GCA_016165875.1. NCBI lineage: Eukaryota > Metazoa > Mollusca > Polyplacophora > Chitonida > Chitonidae > Acanthopleura > Acanthopleura granulata. The sequence goes on from JABBOT010000011.1 coordinate 2,687,343, forward strand.
GAAGCCAGATTGCCTTGAGCCATTTTTTGTTTTTTTTGTTTTTTTTTTTTAGATAGCGGTTGGGGTGGGGTGGATGGGGGGGCGTTTGGTAGAAAGCATGGAGAGACACAACGTTGCAGCCTGTCTCTTTATAAGAAACATCGGTTCGTCCATGATACAGACTGAAGGTGGGGTGGGGCCAAGATAGAGCCAGGATTGAGGAGCTGAAGACAGATGATAACGGGGATGAGAGAAAATGTATACACACACAGCCCCACGGTGTTTACCCAGGGGGCGGGGCAATGTTTGCCGTCGGTCCGTATGGCTTGAGGTCGCAAAGCAATTAAGCGGTAGAAACCGGGCACGTCTTAACGAGCAATAAAGCGCTGTGCTATTAAAATTAGGGACATGTTCAGGGAATCATTTATGGTGAATAACACGGTGAGGGAATGTCTGGAGGATGCTGGAGGAATATGAGAAGATGGCTTAGCGAAGAAGTCTAGTTTGAGCGTGCAGTGCGTCTTTTCTGATCTTCAAAACCAGATGATCAGTACGGAAAATCTCTTCCAGAGATGCAATATAATTAATGAGCGGTAAAAACCAAAACTGACTGTAAACACAAAATAATGATAGATGGCACGTAGATGTTGCTTGACTGACTCGTGGTTGGCGTTTTCTTTTCGTCTTTTCCACGGTTATAACGTTGCACCCAAAAGTATGTCCCAATATGTAAAAAGCTTCACTTAGTAATGAAGTCCAAATTTACTTTGTGCTCGAAGTAAGATTGGAAGGCGTAATAACAAAGCCTGACCGGAAGTTCTTCATTTTGCTTTGGTCCTTGTTTATACAGATTTTGCCTTGTAAGATTTTTTAGAAATTGCCCTATTTTTTGGTGATATCATGTCTTATAGATTTTAAATCAAATTCACCAAGATTACGTGTCGGAAACCATTCGCAATATTTCATTGGTCACGTTCAGTCCTGTGAATGTGTCATGTGTACATACATTTGCTTCAAATACTTTGCAGTCAATAGCATACATGTGCTGTAAATATACATTTCCACGCAAAATGTGTGTAACAGTCCCTTGAAATATCCCACTTTCCTCTGTGATGTCACACCAGCATGCGATTGTCCTTTTCAAAAAGACTCCGTGTATCAAAGATACATTAATTTAAAATGTCTGTTTCAGGTGTTTCTGTCGAAACAAGGTATACTGTAATAACAAGCTTTCAGCCAACAAAAGCAAAGATACCTAATTTCTTTGCTAACTTTTTGTATATCACAGGGCAACAAGTGTGTGTGCTTGGCCCAAAAGAAAAAAAGACTCAAAAATATATAGAATGTCTGAGTGAGCTGTCTGCCTTAATTAGTGCTCTACTCCACTTGTCTGTTTACATCTAGCAAAAACAGAGATGCACAAAGCTGAGTAATCTTGACAGAATACATAGAATTATATCTGGAGATAATTTCACGGCACTAAATTCCTGTTTCATCCAAGTTTACCTACTTATAGGTCAAAAGGCGCGTGAGATATTTCTAATTACGTCAATCAACCTCAGTTGCAGTTTGTAAAAAAATCATCAACAACAACACTACAGAGCAGGATTAATAGTTTTTGTTGACCTGAATTTGTAAGATGGATTTCCCAGCTGTTAAAGAAACGTACACATGTGCAGCTTAAAACTGTCTTGAAGCTGGTAATTTATGGCGGGGAATTGTATAATCCTCTGAGGAAACCTGTCATGGGAGGGATGGATGGGGGTGAGTGGGGAAATACAGCCAAACGACGGCCGCCTTCAAGGTGGATCCAGGCACTAAGTGCCTTCATTCACACGGTTACTTCACTAATTGGACTGATAATTTTTTGCTTCGTTGGTGTTTCGGTATCGCGCTAGACTCAACATATATCAGCTCGCTGTGAGTTCTGTATCTGATGTGAAGGTTCTATATGCCTGAGTCAACAAAATTGTGCAACGGGTTGAAGAAAAACTACCGGAAAAATTAGAGGTTTACATGCATACGTTCATAACCCAAGGTTATAAGAGGCAGTTTTACAATGGCATATTTATTACGTAACCTAGTAGAAAGACACGTGTTTCGCAGAAATAAGGTGTGTAACACACTGTGAATCAGTATTTCTGGCAAAAATGTTGGCTGGATTTCTTTTTATAATCAAGCACATTAGTATGTCAGAAACTGATTATCCCGATTTTTATATTAAAATTATATTGACACGGTATAAACAACAGGCGACCACTCACAGGTAAAGTTTATATGCTAACAGATACATTGTCCACACAATGCCTTGTACATACCTGCTATTCATAAGTAATTACGACGAATTGAAGACTGAAAATAAAGCTTGGTTTACGCTTATTGTGAGCTTTATCGATAAGGTCAGATCAGGGAATGACAAGGTTCTCCTCTCATACTTACTTACTTGGACAGTTATATTATACCAAAGCGTCCTGCCTATGGTTGATATAAGCAAATTTGGTTTTGTGAGATCTTGAGGTGGTAATGTTTGTCGATGGACGAAAACGGAATTCGTGGATTAAAGCACCGTCCTTTCTCCGAAGACCAGATAAAACTGGTGATCTCAGTTTTTGGGTTATTGACCGCAGCGAAATTCTGGCATCTACAAAAAGTTTGACAAAATAACATATTTTCCTCTATATTTCCAGCCTTTTGTGGTTTCTCGCAAAGGATTAATCAAGGCTTTAAATTTACGGGTTTCTTACCCAGTGGAAGATATGTGATGAAGCAGACTGCAGCTAAGTGGCCAACCCGCGTCCCCCCCCCCTCCACCGACGTGGCGATGCCCTTTACGAATGATCCCATTCAGAAGGATATTTCGGTTCGTTTCAATTATCATATGCAGTCGGTGTTCCAAAGTTAGAGACATCTGGAAAAGATACAAACCGCATCTACCTATATCTTCAGTTGTCTAGATACATATATATGGTGACCAGAGTTGCGGTCTGGCGTCAGGAACATTCAGGAAAAGGAAGCCTTCTTTGTCCACCAAAGAAAGTCTTTTCCATCCCCGTCTGAAGTGAGGCTAGATGATGATTTACAGACTCGGCAGCCAGTCGTATTGCCCACAGATGACGACTAGCTCATTATATCAGCTCTGTTGACGACGTAGACAGTGTTTTATGGAGTCTAACAGTCATAAATAGTCGCCATCTGGCGCCAATCAATGGCCGATCTAAGGAAGACAACTGCTGGTTTTCCCGTTAGAGGGGTGGTTCACAGCGGTGTTTCAGGAGGAGAAGTGTTACGTAACAACATCAATACCTCTGTCAAGGTAACAAGATAAAAGGAATACGGTCACGCCCTTGCTCTGTTCTACTCCTTGCCGAAAGCAGCATGGCAAGTTCATAAAACTCTACATGTGTAAGGTGTCATCGTCCAACAGTGCCTGCAGATCGTCATTTGCGCGTAAAACCATCATGTACAACCTTTATTGTATTGATCAATGGATTTCGCGTCTTTTCATCAGTATCGAATAAAACTACTATCAGTGAAACTCCAGACTGACTTTTTTGGAATTGATGCAAAAAGCGTATATCTACACACCGAGTCAGGCTTAACCAAGGCGATACGTTTGTGATCGGCGAATTACATTGTGGATAAACAAGTGACAAAAATCAACATTCCACTGCCCACTTTTATATGCAATCCTTGACTCCTGTAGTAATTTACTCAACTTTTTCACTCCGAATAGTCAAAAAAACTTTTTACACTGACGGATGACTGTGGCCAGGTTTATAGGCGGAGGATTCTTCCAGCAATGTAGCGCCACCCCCCCCCCCCCGACCAAAAAGTGAAAAACTCAAGAGGAATCCAAAAGATGAAATATTTCCCAGCTCGTTATTTAGGTCCATTGCCGTGCTCTATGGCTCTTCGATTGGTTCTTTGTACAAAGGATGGGTGTATCTTGTGTGCAACAGAAACAGCAGTTAGGTTACAGTTGTAGCTTTGGATTATAACCCTGGGCTCGCTACCTTGGTTGGACTTGCTTCTTTCCATTGAGCGGCGGCATATGTTCAGCTTTCGCACTGTTGAGCACTTCTTGTTGCACCTACCCCTTGCGGTTACCTTTAATTGGTTGTTTTTCGGCTGAAAATGCCAAAAAGTCGGATGCGCACGTGTCCGACTCGCTGGACCGCTGTGTGACCTATCCACTGTTTTCTAAGATGGCGGCATCTCGCCGCAGTCGTCGGCTTTGCCACACCAACAGGTGATGCAAACTCTCCCGACCCCTGGGATTCCTTCTGGTGGGCGTACAGGTCCGGTGTGCGGCCTCAAAGTCGGCTAAACATCACGATAACGATCTCAAATTATCACCTCGGTATTGGATGCATGGTCCGATTTTGCTGTCTTAGAGACAAGACAATATTTATACCCACCAGGGAGCTACGGACGAATTTCCCACAAACTTTCGCTCCCCCCCCCAAAGTTTTTGGACCTGTGACGGCCGTTTCTTCATTGCACCTGGATGAATTTGATATCCACAGTGGACAAAGAAAATATAAGCAAGGTTAGCCGAAAATTGCTTATTAGCAGCTTGTAGGTAGTTTGTATTCTCTGCCGGTTTTTTCGTTTTCTTAGGAACAGTAACGGATATGTTATTTACGTAGAATTTCATCGAGGCTTATTTACCCCATGTTGTACTAGATTGAGACAGATGTCAGTTATTCTGTGTTGAGGAGGATAACCTGTTTCGAGGGGGTCGGAACGCGGACAACTTATGAGTTTATATGCATACTTGGAATCATTTCTGCGTTGTCTAGTATTCCTGCAAAGCTATCCCATATGATGTTATGAAAGACTTGGCAAAGCTATAGCATTTTATGAAATAATTGACAACTTACTAAGGGCCGAAATGAATATTGTCAACAGACTTGCTATATTATCTGATCTAATGGAATGCACAAGGCGCGGGTTCAAACCCGACCTTGGACAGGGCATTTGTAGTCTTCCCCGTTCTCACCCCTTGTTGGGCCTTGGTGAAACAACAATAGGCAAACGACGCCCGTATGACCGTGTGACAAGACCACTTGTTTTCCACCAGTATGATGTGCATATCTGTACATCACATTTAGGAAAGCTCGTCGGAATCCTCCTACAAAGCTAACCCATCGCATGGGTGAAAACCCTGCATAGCGATAAGCAACGATCAAATAAATGAACATTTCTAATGAAGCGTTATAGGTCAATAACTAGGATCATCAGAGAATGTCGCCGCGCATTTTGTATGAGGTTCCTCTTCGCGTGCGACACGGCGACTCACGTTCCAGCGGAAACGATCATTTTCCCCTTGTAATACTTGAGTGGTACGTAGCCCGAGGGCCCAGAAATTGGACGACAAAAGGATGCCTCTTTATATACACCCATTTCTCTGGGTAGTAATAAAATTTCCTGGGTAGGAATAAATTTTAGCGAAACTTGCCGGAAGCCAAAGTTTGTCGGCTTATTCATGTGCCCAACTCTCAGAAAACACACAGTCGTCAAAATGTATGACAATGGTCCTAATCCTCGCTACCTTAATCAAACTCAAACCGTTATGTAACATTCACCAAACTGTGTGTCTGGTACCTGACTGAAGCCAAGCAGGTAAACTCAGGATTAATAGCTAAGGATAAATCAGTTCTACCTTTAATGCCAGACAAACATATTTTTTGCACCAGGCCTGAACAAGTCTGTCAAGAGGTAACAAGATAACCACGTGTATTTGAAAGCTCAAGGTGTTTCTTTAATGATGTAACAAATGAGCTAGAATTCCAGTCCCTCGACCCCAGCGTTAAAGTACATGTAAGTTTCTCACACGAAACGCCGAGGAAAACGAGAATTTGGCTGCCTGCCTGGTATTATGCTCGTGGAAGAATGAGGGATGTTGGTACAATCACACAAAATCTTGACGTCTTGAGCGAGATTTTATTCCGCCTCCAAGATTCCTGTGCATTCCAGAAGGTAGGAACAAAGACGAAGAGCTAGATCGAATGCTTCTTAAGTTGTCTACGCCAGATTACGACCTGTCAACACCTGTCAACACAACACGAGCTGAAATCCCAGTTGCGTAAACCGCGAGAAATATATAAGCGTTACAACTGACATTCGTATACCAATTGGACGTTTCCGGTCAATAATCAAAAGACCTATTACGGCAACGTGCAATTGTCAAAGCCTAGTCTCGCTCCTACCACCAGTCGCTAGATCATTGAGGTGTCATGTCCAAAGCCAGTTCCCGCCCTTCCGTATGTGGCTTTTTAGGCCAAGAGGTTAGTTAAGCGACGACCGGTGCGAGGATTCCTCCGGACACTCAGGCTTCGTCTGACTACGAACATGGTCACTGTGATATACTGAACGATTACTTTGTCAGATAGTAATCAAGTAATCAATCAATCCGCCAATCTAAACAGTGCTGAATCCATCCACCAAAGAAATGAGAACGTATGCAAGCATGCAAGCATCTTATCACGGGTTAACTGATATCATTGAAAACTGACCCTGCGATCTTGCGATTGTTGACTTGAAGCCCCCCTTCATGGTCTAGGAGTAGTATGCGAATGTCAGACCTGTCGCTAACATTCCATAATGCGGGAAAAAAGGACTTATGTGGGAAAAAATGGAATTATGTTTTGATAAACATCAGTGGATTTAATCATTATCGAATTTGTATTCCATCAAGTTTTTTTGGTTGTAAAGAAACAGGCCGCTTTTCTGTGAGATTACACCAATCTTATTTCACAGATAAATGTCTGTTTGTCGCAAAGGTCTAGCAAAAAATTTCTGCCAGCAGTCAGCGTAGCAAAAGGACTCTAATGGCTGTAAACCGGGGAACGATTTGATTAGTGGATGGGTGTTAAGTAAATGTGAGGGGTGACAGTCATGTTTTACCGCCAATCACGTGCTCTGTCTCACTGTGAATCCTGACGCAAAGTCACACCTGTTCAGGTGAACATGTCTAACATTCTACACGAAGCCGAGGTATTTCACTAGAATTTCGCGACATATAACTTAATAGCGATTGGAAAATGGCGATGCGTTATCCAGCTGAGTGTAAACAAACATATCCACCAGCAGACACCAGTTAATTTAGATCTGCAAGAACCACGGACGACTGTCTCTGTTCTTATCTTCATTGAAAATGCCAAGTGGAAAGCCGAAATGGACGGCACTGATGCATTTTACACCAGCTTCTTTATGGATGGCATTTGTCCGTGTTGATCTATGAGGGTACACCTCTGAAAGCGATACAAAATAAATACAAGAGTCGTACTGCGATAGAAATGCTTTCTCGACCAATTACCGAAGACGCCAGGGGTACCACTAGCTATCGCCAACACCTGAATACAAATAATGCTGTGGAAAGAAATGGACCGTTTCCAAGCAAACTAAAAGTGTAGTTAACGTTGTGGGAGTGAGTTCGAATCTGCGATTTGTATGAGTTTGCTTATCCGAAAAAGGATTCCTCACCTCCGCCAAACAATCTAAACCATTTCTTTGTACGAACCAAAATCGTGGTCAAAAAGGAAATCTTCGCTAAGGGTATTCCTATGTTGTCCATTGGCCCTTGAGATATCGATGGTCGATTCTGAAATGAGGCATTCTCAGTATAATTTCTCTTCACACGGCATGTATTCAAAGTTCGCTTTATCAGCTATCGCTCGTGGAATTTCAAACCGGCATTCATTCTGTGTGTAATTTGCTTCTTTGTAAGCTTTTAAGTGAACATTTAGAATAAAACTGTTGTATGTAGCCATTAGCCATCAGTCATGCTGTCATCGCTGCTCTGGATGGAGCCTCCATGTTGTGTTTAATATTGCATACAGGGAAAAACCTCGTAAAAATGAACTGAACGTGAGTGAAAACACCTCAAAAAACTGTATCTTAAACTGTATCACTGAATTTAAAAATTTTTTTCCACCAAAATAAACGCAGTCAAATGTGTTGGTGAACCACGTCTTACCAGCTAAACATTTGACTGCGTTTATTTTGGTGGAAAAAAGTCTGAAAAATTCAGTGAAAGTATTTTTAAATACAGTTTTTAGTGGTCTTTTCATTCACCATAAGATCAATTTAACGATTTCTTTCCCTTTAAAGATAGGTTTGAAAGAGCAGACATTTCTATTAGCAACGTTCTGTTCTGGAAAGTTTTTTTCTACTTTAGATGTGTTTCCTTTTTAATAGTAGTAAAGAGCCTATTGGCCTTTTCTACTATCAAAATTGTATCTGTAGGTCTCTTCATGTTTCCTATAATCTCTCTTCTCGGCTAGTTCACAAGTGACTTATGACCTGTTCACGCATGAAATAATAACTATATACAGTAACACTGACAACTTGCACAGGCATCCCTTGACCTTTTGACCATGTATCCCTTGACCTTGTACCTTTTGACCTTGTGGTCTTTGACCTTGTAGCCATTGGCTAACCTTGAAACCTCACAAGAGTACCTGATCAGCTTTTTTCGCTATGCTACAGCATCTATGCGTTTGATAAAACGGATAGTAATAATAATAAAGAAAAGGCGCAAGCGCAGAAATCAGAAATGGAATATCAGAAATGCCAACGAACTGTTTATTTCTTTGTAAAACACATTCTGCTGCCCTGGCGGGTGATACCGCGGCGATGTATTTATTGTTGGGTACACGGCTGTCTGGGGAAAATTCCGACGATTGTTTGACTTAATACATATCACATCAACCATCGCATCCATCGAGACTACTATTGAACCTCTGCCATATTGTATTTCCGAGCATTTTCACGATCCAACATTCCATCATCAGTGTTAATGCTCTGCGGAATGTGTTCCAGGCATGGGCGTGGGGCGTTGCTTTAGAGGCTAAACGGGCGCATTGACTTTTGTTACCATTCGTGTAGTAATTATGACAACTTCAACTGTCAAATTACATATCCCCAAACTTCCAAGCAGTGCCTGCCATCACACCCATGAAACCATCAACCCAGCATTACCACTATATTATTTAGCTTTTCTTGTGGAAGTTCAGTCACAATATTTTGCCACCTTGGTAACGTCAGGAGGGGTGGATTGTAACCCTGCGTGGGCATATAAGGATTTATGCAGGGCAAACATAATTATGGTGTAACTAACTAGGTACAAGACAACAGGGCAGGCATTGATCGTGTATCAACAACATGTAGTGTCTCTGCGGCAGCGCTATCCACCCATCGCCTCAACAGTCTTCTATTTGGAGGCCCATTGGACCAAGAAGTAAGCATGTATAAATCTAAGACGATCGGTGAATAACTACTGTACTGCGTGTTGTGTGTTGCTAGTTTTTACATTCTTCAATAAAGAAATGCTCCGACTGAAAGCCTCTTGATATATGATCTGTGTTAACTAATTGAATTTCCCTGATTGTTTATTATTCGCATTGGACGATTGACGTGGGTATTCCCAAGAGGACATTGCTATTTGCCTTAGCCTGTCAGCTCGCAGCGCCAGCAAGAATTTTATTTTCATAACAGAGAAATCAATTTTCAACATCATATTACTTGTCGGATGTTTGTTTGGGTTATGTTTTCACTATCATCCAACGGAAGGGGAAAAGAATCTCCGCAATCCTCTTTCTGGTTATGGACCAGGTTGTATAGTGTTGTTATTACGTAACTCTCCAAATGCAATTAATGAAGGAAATGACGTGATAAACAGTGGTGTCTCTTGTCGACGGCTGTGTTCATTGGAAATGAAAATGTTTACAAGGCCGACGAAAACGGTAATGCTATCTGGAAGGGAAGGATAAGCCCAGCTAGGCCTAGGCCCACATTGAACCGACTTGAACAGTTGTAGCCTAACTACTGGTGGCATGAACTGCCAGAAATCCATTCCCCGAATCCACACATCCGTGATGGAAAATTTGAAATGCTACTTTCGAGCTTATTTCTGGGCTTAAAAATGAAACATTTGACCATCTCATAAATGTTATCTTTTGACAAATGTGTATAAATGTATAAATAGGTTCTATGCTGAAACTCTGTGTTCGATGGTCAATAACAAGAGGTAGGCATCACACCTTGTTCATTTCGTGACAAAGCATGTAAATACTTCATTCAGGTTTATTGAAATTTTGCGTGTTTCCACCAAAATGATCCCCTGTTAGCGTTTTTTTTTCTAACGACATCTTGACTGTAGGCCTTTGTGGTTTTAAAGGTGCACAGGTGGAATCAGTAAGTGAAGCTTAACGTGCGGGAATGATGCAGCTATTGTTTAAGCTGGAATTTATGTTCTCGGCCAGATTTGCCTGACCTTAGTTATGATGTCCTGCGCCTTGATCAAAAGGTCATACAATTCCTCTGAAGTTAAATGGCAGGTCACGTGGGATGCAAGAGTCGGAGTTCTGAAGGTAAACCTACTAAGCGCTCTCGGAATAAGTTATGCATTCTTCCTGTGGCCTTTCGTCAGCGATATTTCTGGGATTTTCGGCTTATGATTCACACGGAGCCGCCAAAGGGCAGGAGTCTTGGCTTGAAAATCGTGCCATGCGCACGACTTTATTCAGGCTGTTGTCTTATGTTACTGTTACAGAATTTGACTGGAATTCCAATGCAAATATCCTCGTTTCCGAAGCTTTGGGTCTTTCGTGTATTTTTCCCTATCATCCGTAAATCGAGGTAACGTTAGCAGAGCCTGTGGTTTAACTTTATGAACACAGTTCATAAAAAATAGCATAGTAAAGACTTAAATATTTTTGAGTAGGGCATTTGCCAAGTTATCTTTGAACTTTTGAACTCTTAGAACTCTTATTTTAACAAATGACCTGAAGTTTAAATACTGGATTTTCTGTCTCAGCTGTCTTTAATGCATCAGTTAAACCGGCATCAGATTGCATACAGCTTCTCTCTTACATGTTTCCCAGCTTTATTCGACATTTATACATTATTTCGTGCATATTCCTTTCGGAACTGGCGTTATAGGTTGTTTTGGAAACGCTTTACGAGTGGCATACGTCTTAAAAGAATGTAAGACTTCATCTAGTATAGCACCAGTAACGACAAAGGTATTGAACTTTGAAATGCCGTCAGTGGTGCTAGTACTAAGGGTACCAAGACCACACCACTGTAATTTATATCGTAATCTTAATAAGATATTCAATAACACGAACAGCGGATGAAACTCGACAGTAAGCAGTGACGATTAGCACAACTCCAAGGACAATCTGTATAATGTATATTATAGAAAGTGTAGCATATTTCTGGACAAAAAATCGTCTGAAAACCGATCTGAAGGCAATTAGTATTCACTTAAGGAACTGCTTGTCTTTGAAATCTCGAACACAGGCTGATACTGTTTTAATGTCACCCCGTGGTAATGAATTTTCAAGATTGTTCTCCTACCACTTTTCTCGTGGCCCAGATGACCGTTAGCGTTAGACACATCTTGCAGGGTAGTATGGTTTTAACTTATATTTTAACTATAATTTTCTACTTATGAGTGAAATATTCTTGAGCAAGGCTTCTAACATTGACCAATCAAACAATAAATAAGCTACATATATTATCAATTATGGGATATTGAAACGGTTAAGTATTGCTCTTGGGCCCAAAGATGGCGTGCAGAAAACTTGGATGTAAGAGCAGTTGCAAACAGTGATGACATGCGCACAATCGCCTCGTACATGTTAGTCCAGGTCAGTGCGCACCTGCGCACACCTGTTAATGAGAGGTGAGCTAAGGTCACGAGGGATCACGAGAGGTCGGAATGTTAATGACTGGACCAGAGCTGACTGATCATCGCGTTCCAGACAGTATTAATATACTTACGGCCTGAGGAGCTTTAGGGTTCTCACAATACGCAGGGATATTCCCGGAAAGCTTAAACTCCTTGGCCTAGGTTTCAAAGTATTATTGGAAACTCGTTTGTCTAAGAGTACAGCTTGTTGAAATTCAAAACTGTTGGCCCCCAAGCATGTTATCCGGTTCATTGAATGTATCTGGAGATATACGGCGGTGTTGTGCAGATCGAAGGCACGTTAACATTAACATTTTGAGATTAACAGTTTTTTAAGCACTTGTTATACTTGTTGGAACGAAAAAAGGAAATGTTGAAATATATATATATATATATTTCTGTCGGGTTTAAAAAGCAAGAAACAGTCTTTTTTAATTATATAACCGCACGACTGTTATACTGTCAACATGATACATTGTTTTGAAATTAATAAACCAAGCGAGATATGGCATCTTATCTTATTTTGCTTTTCAATGTTATACTCCTTGAAAAGTAACGAACGCATGAGCTTTTCAAAAGTCTACACTCCATAGGCCTTTCAAATAACACACTCTAGAAAACTGGGTCCAAATTACAGGAAGAAAGATAAAAATTGTTTTGGCGAATCAGAAAATATTTCACTTGACACATTGAATGTCCTTCAAGTGCCTTTTGGTAGAGTAGAAAGACGGAACGTGTTCTCCCTGATATCTCTAAGTTGATGAAAATTCCGTGACATACAATTATGCTGGGCAATTCCCTTTTTACAGTGAACCCATTTATACAATTTATCATGGTATGTGTCAATCAGCGGGGGACTCCCGACTCGCTAATAACCTCGCCAATGGCCTGGTCTATCTCCCGGAGATTCTGCACTTATTGCAGGCGACGTTTGTCTGCTTTCTACTCCCTATCTCTATCTCTCCCTCAATACTGGTTTAGTTGTACGCCTCTACGACATGTGCTTTCCTTCATGACGCCGTCATGGCAACAGCTTCACTCATTCATCCTATCAACATTCCTCTCAGCAAAAGGCCAAACTCTCTGTGCGCGTCGAGCTGGTTCTATGAAGAGACACGAACGGCGCTCGGCCATCTTCGGAATTGTCCGAACTGATCTGGTTAGGAGAGAACATTTTGTGTGTCTTGAAACTACTGAGGTGGGCCAGTATTTGAGCGATTTTGTGTTGCATTCCCTCAGATGCGTGCAAATGATACGCTGATATCTGTTAACAATTAACCATTACTTCGCCCAGTAGTATTTTGCATGTGAATACAAAATGTTTTCCAGCATTATTTTCCATTTTTCAGTAATGTCCAACTTCCTGGAACTCATTTATGATAGCCTATAAGCACTGCATAAGTTTAACAGGAAACTTTTGTGAAGAGGTGAAGTTGAAGTGAACATCTTAGCGCAATAGCTCTCCTGTGTAATGCCCCATATATTAATCCTGTACTTCTATTTCACTTTCGTGCCTTTTGGAAATTGCCAAAGTCGAATGATTCAAACCTAATGATTGCTTTTCATTTACATGTAGCTATGTTCATTTAGACATGTGTGTCTTTGTATGAGAATTGTCGGGGAGAATATTTTGGAAATGGATCAAATAACTTGGATCGTAATTTTTTGTGAAAACTGAATTTGGAACAAATGACCTCACGACTCGAATTCCATGTTACAACAATTTCCGTAGAATGTCGCCATCCGTTCATCCCAGAATAAATTTACAATAGATTTCATTTTCTTCAGGCTTCATGTGGTTGACCCAAATATTTTCAGGCAGAGGTTTACAATAGTTCTTCTGCCTCCCATCCTGATTGAATGAAGCCGAATGGTTTGTGGAATGGATATTCTGGATATTCTCTCTCCAAGTTACATGTGGTTGACCTGAGAATGGTTTCAGGAATGAATTTACAATAGTTGTCTCTTCAGGCTTCATTTGGTTGACCCGACAATGGTTTCAAGAACGGGTTTGCAATGGTTTTTCTCTCTCCAAACTTCATATGGTTGACAATAGACAGGAATGGATACATAGTATATAGTTCTCTTGTCTTCAAGCTTCATGTGGTTGACACGAATGGTTTTAAAAATGGGTTTAAATAGTTCCTAGGTGGAAACTACAAAGCCATTGGAAATCTGGTCACACTGTTAGGTTTTGAGACTAGAAGTTTTTTCTAGTTATTTTCTTTTACGAATATAGTGATCAGATAGTGAAAAGTTTTCTGTGGCCATAAAATAACTCCTAGTATGGTATTTCACATTTTCTCTTATGGAATCGACCCAGTTCACTTTTGGGTTAATATGGTGGGTCTAAATCGTTTCAATAGTGGGCCTAGAAAACGTCTGAACTCTCTGTAGACTTCAGGAGTTGGTTGTCCCACATTTCGAAGCCAAAGTTCGTTGGGAAGGGAAACTGGCCAAGAACGATGCAAAAATTGGATGAGAATTCCCATGTGAATTCAAGTACATGTATATAGAAGACGGTACACAGAGGAAAACGGGGTAAACAACACGTCTGGGGATCTATGTGGACCTCTTACACGCACAATTAGCCTGTTTCCAATTAGCCCAAGCTCTGTATAGCGCTGTATTTTTAAACAGTCTATTTTAGGAAAGGGGATATCACATTGCCTACTATAACCCGGGAGACGAGATTGTCTGTTACGTAAAACGTTCTTGTCACCCAGCAACATATAGTTAAGACAGAGTAGCTGAATGAACATAATTCATTCATAAATTAGTTACGTAAACCTTTACTTTAGCAAGATATAGCCCATGAAGGCCGGATAGTTGAATGAACAGATGTCACTTACGAAATGACTATGTAAACTATGTCGTATTTTACTATGTCTATTCATAAACCAATTAAGTAAACCAATTCGAAGGGAGTCATATATTACAAACTTGTCGCAGCTGACCAAACCGCGCTGATTGGTTGATGCATTTATTTATATATTTGATTGGTGTTATACGCCGTACTCACGAACATTTCACTTATATGAAGGCGGCCAGCGTTGTGGTGGGAGGAAACGGGAAAAGCTCGGAGGAAACCCACGACCATCCGCAGGTTGCAGACCTTCCCACATACGGCCGGAGAGGAAGCCAGCATACACGCTGATTGACGTATTGCAGAACGCGTTTGTGGAAAAAATATCGATGCCTACCTACACTACAAGCACAACGGACAATCTTTGTGACCTTTAAAAAGATGTCTTTATTTTGTAATTGGGCGAATGAACGAATATAGTCAATTGCTCTGAAAACACTGGACGATTCAGTGTAGTAGTAAATCTTGATGAATTTGCGTAAATTGGTGAATGAGCAGAGCGTTATTTCAAGTCAAGGCTGATATTTTTTTGTGTCAGAGACAAAACTGTCTGATGTAAACTGAAATGATCTTGTTGTCTTAATTGTTCCAATATTTTAAGCTGACAATAGGTCAATTCAGATGAGGTATGGAAAGTCTGAATGAAACTAGCTTATGTGCGACAATCTTCTGTTTTTGTCTAACTACACTTGGGCCAAATTTAGACGTCCGAATAAATTCCAAAACCCATCTGTACACTGCAGACTGGTCGGTCAATTGGCTGCCAAACGTCCGTGTCGTAATCCGTGACAACGAGGTCGTTATGATTAACTCCGTCTAGCGGCTGGCTTACACATCACGTCGGCGATGATCAAAGCCGTGTTGAATAACTCAGTGCGGTTGGGCGCAGATTCCCGCACATTCCCTCACGTGTTGGACTAATTTCATGGGTGGTTTCCGCAGAATTTTGTCTGATTACCTATATTGATTACATATCACTCCGCCAATTTTGTATTTCCTAAACCAGCCTGTTTTCACAGAGTTGAAGCAGTCTGGAGTTATACAGGGAGGAAGAAGGAAAAAGAAGAGAGGATGTTGCGTTTTATGAAGATTGACTTGAACGGGCTTTATAATGACCGGTTTTATATTACGCGCCCCATGCGTGTATGTGTGGAGGTAAATGGGTTGATTGAAACCATGGCGAGTGCCAGTGCACATGTTGTGCATGCTGAGCAATGTACATATCAAAATTAAAACACCCATTGGACGCTGCGAGCCTCTCACTAAGGCCATTACGCATTAATATCTGTCCCCATTTCAGCGGGCAATTTTACATGTCACTTTTTCAATTTTTTTTCCTTCCATCTGGGGTAAACTAATTGAATTCCCACCATTTTCTCATATAGAAACAAATACCCGTTTCTCCTCCGCGTCTGGGATCATTCTTGAGCATGGGGTCAAGCAACAGTTGCATAAATAAATTCAATATTTATCAATAAACATATCTAGAGTATAAACTCGGTACATATTGTCTCGTAGATTCTCTAATACATGGAAGTGTGTAGGTTCAGAATTGTATTATCAGCAGTCTGAGCCAGTCACGTTGGTCACACAGGTATCTGATATAAAAGACAACAACACAACATAGGGTAAAAACCAGACCAGCTTCGACAGCTAGTGCGAGCGCTGGCAAATGTTGAAACGTATAACCGGTGAAATACGGTCTCCTACGATCAACTTAAACGCCGCTAAATGGAAGCAAAACCGGCCTTATTGATCGGAATATTATCAATATCAGAACCGGTAATTAGTTTTTTGATTAACGTTCTTTTTTTTTTTGATTTTGATGCACAATATTGCACAGCCATTTGTCAAAAAGTGTAAACTTGTTACAAGTAGTTTCACTGCGCGATAGACTACATCTATTCTTGATTTCATTTATTCATTACCACTGAATTCTCCATTTAAAACATATGGAATGGAGATCATTTCTTTATGAGGCAAACGGGAATACCTAGCATACATAGCATTCAGGTTGACCAATTTTTCTTTATCCAGTCATAACACACACACGTGTCCCCAAAGATCGTGTAGCATTTGTACAAAGCGAATGTGCGGTGTTGAGGAATTCACGGAAGTTGATACACAAAAAACGTCGCTTTCTCTTGGAACAATTGATTTCAGGGTGTTGTCTGGAAGGTATGAAAGACAAAGTAATCAAATCTTTCAGTCTGGAAAACATTTTCTTCGCAGCGTATGTAGTGAAACATATGTTTGAACGAGTTCTCTAATTCATAGATACCTTTCTATCTATTGTCCCGACACGGCTTTGTTATCCTCAGGAATTGTATATAGCCTGTAGATGCAGCTAGCATAGGTTTATACCAGGTCAGGGACACATCTTCCCTTAAACTACCGAATGCCTACCCCACTCTCTCGCCTTCTCTTCGCACAGAGAACGTACGGTGTTAGATGCCAACGGCATTACTAGAAAAATTCCTCGGCCGTCTAAAGAAACGGGCGGCATGGAGAGACCAGGCTGCTAATTCAAGCCTCGTTCGCCTTTTGGCTTCGCTTTCGCTCGAGCGATTTTTCTTTCACTTTTTTTCTCTCTCGATTGCCTGTCAAGTAGCTCGTAGAGAGAAACCCGATCCCCGGCCCATCTCAGCCCATGTGGCCAGACTTCTCTGTCTTGTAGCAGGCTTTGTTCTTCACTGCTCCGTTTGTAGAGGTTATAGTACTCCGCTGACAGCTAGCGAGGACTAGATAGACTTGGTTAGTCGACGCTCTGTACACACAGACTAAACGTGAGTCTGGCTTTCTCTTGCATCGGTAATTTCATGATGTTTCATTCTGGAGGTGTATCTTTACGTTGAAGTTTCTTGAATTTCATAGTTCAATAACTTTGACAAACTTCCGATCACGCCTCCTGTCAAACGTTTTAAAGTGGCTGATTGTGGTGAAATTTAAGACAGACTTTTCGATAAAAGACGACAGGGTCAGAAATCCGCATCCAAACATCTTATGAACCTCTATGCTTTTGAGGATGGACATTGTGTTCCTAATGCCGCCTCACATTTCGTCATTTTTTCTTCTTTCAGATCTTGAAAGTTCACAATGGCGGAATTACTTG
This sequence comes from Acanthopleura granulata, assembly GCA_016165875.1. NCBI lineage: Eukaryota > Metazoa > Mollusca > Polyplacophora > Chitonida > Chitonidae > Acanthopleura > Acanthopleura granulata. The sequence goes on from JABBOT010000011.1 coordinate 2,705,001, forward strand.
AAAAACTTAACGAAGCCAAATGGGCGGTTATTCCGGAAAGTGCTAAGTCAAGTAAGTTATATCATCATTAACTGGATTCTGTGATTACGGAAAATAAGAAGAAAAGAAAGACAGTGATGTATGACTCTTTCGTTAAATTTAAAAAACCATGTAAGAATAGCTGTTACTCAAACTGTCAATGTCTGTACTATTTTGGTAGACGTCAATGATCTTGCTAAACAGTCTCGATCGCCAGGAAAAAGAAAACAATATTGAAACGAGCATTTCACCTTGTCGCACACCAGAGATAGGGCTGAAATGAAGGATAATATAGACGATACTATAGGATGTACACACCCGACCGCCTCAAACAAACCTTTATCGTTACACCCTGTAATACGTAAAAGCTCCATCGGGATTTCCCGGAGTAAGATCCTGTTTTGTCATTTCAAAGGTGAAATTCCACGTTATTGAATTTTCGCCTTAAGTTCTTAATAGTCACGTTCTATTTCACATCGAGCCAAGCAGATTGAAGCCCACTCTCATTAGACTACAAGTTAGACTAACAAGTTTACATATTGTAATGTACAAACAAGTTTACATATTGTAATGTACAATACGATATACTATAAAGTGAAAACAGATTAAGCAGAGATGATGATAATAATAAAGATAATTTGGGCGAAAAGAATAAGAGGAAAACAGGGGACCGTAGGGAGGATTTGGAAGTTGAAGGTGTTGTGAAATACGAGCACATGGTGATAACAAATGTATATGATAGCTTGGCGATATATTTAACGACCTGGGACAAGTGGGCGATAGTTGATAGCGTGCAGATATACATATTACCTGGCGATCTGAGATAACTCGGTGATGTTTGATAACGTGCACAGATACACATAACCTGGCGATCAGAGATAACTGGTAGATGTTTGATGACGTACAGAGATACATATAACCTGACGATCTGAGATAATTCGTAGATGTTTGATAGCGTTATGAAACAACTTGGCGACATGAAATAACCCGCTGATGTTTGATAGCTTTTTTAGGCTGATGAATATATAAAACATTACTTCGGAAACGTCAGCATAAAATATCAACGTCAGCGTCGGCGAACGTCATGAAATGTGGATAAACATCCATATTTCATTACACATGGTTCATTAGACAAGAATCACAGAACTATCTGACTGATCCAAAAAAACACACTCAGATAGAAACAAAAGAACTGGCCGAGTGTCAAATTGGATGTCGAGCAATATTTTGTTCGTAAGTCAGTAGGCTAGAAATGACAGTGAATGAAAATTAGAACAGAGCAAAAACAACAAGGTGATAGCTGGTAAATGGTCACACTTATCCGCATGTTGCCAGTTTACATGTACCATAGTAAGGGTTTCAGTACAACTGTTTGTGTAAATACTCAAATAGTAGCAACTTACACTCCCCCCCCTCCTTGTCCCTTGGTTTAAGTTGAATTAAGTAAATATACGAATATGGTAAAGTTAATTTATTAGATGTCGCTGATCTAGGATTAATCAAAATGCGCTATTATTGTCATACAATCAAAAGTTCCTAAAGCTCTGCGTTGACCAGATGAAAACACCATAAATTACACGACTGATCAGTGATATGAACAGACCACCTAAAACCCATTTTTGGTCCCATCCACGCAGAATGCTTCCATTTGTCCTTGGCACTGCGAAGGAAGAGTTTTGATTGGCTAAAATCCCAGAACAGCTACGTAGCAATATCACTTTCTCCGGACTACCGTATGGCTGAACTGAACCAATCGTTGAAGAGATTTTACTGGAAATCATTCCAGAAATGTTAATGAGAGCGTTAGCTTTTTTTATATTGAGTGATATTCAGTGCCATCTGAAATTACTGGCTCATTTGAAAGGTTTAGCCAGCAGGAGAACAACATTGCAGTGAAAGTTTACATGTTTCTTCACTATACAAAATAGAATGGTGTTGCAAAATGGCCAACTAAATGGCACTAACTTCAGGTTCCAGTCATATAAATGGTATGGAGGCAAATTCACGAATTTTCTGATACTCTGTGATGACCACTGAAATTATGTCAGTCTGACGCTGAATGAGTGATTACAGGGCTTAGTACTACGTTGGCTGTATTTCAGCCATTTTGCGACGGGTTCCACACAAAGTGGCAACAACTGGATTCGATCCCATTTCCCGTTTTAAAAGTTATTATGATAATAATTTGCCTTGTTTATTTTGAGCGCATGCTCACCTACGCGTTATCACGCCCACGTACTTCACGAGATGTCATTTTTTTATAGACTAAATTAGTTAACGTTTGTGGGCGTTGATGCAAGTTGGGCGTCCCGTAGCGAACTGCAACATTCAGCAAATAACTGAAGAGTTTTTCTACTGTAGTCGTGATGCTAGGGGTAGCAGCAGGGACCAGGACTGACCCGGTTATCAGAGACACTCACCAAACAGCTGAGATAAACACCGACACCGTCGAGGGAATTTCGTCTAACAATTGTGTCTTAGTTGCTTTTTTTCTCTCTCCCTAAAATATAAGACACTTTCACATTTTGGAAGATTGCTCTGAAAGAAAACAACGAATTCACTTGTTTTCTTTCCTCCTAGAAATAAACATTCAGCAATTACGGGCAGCTGCCAAAATAGAAACAGGGGGGTAAGACGTGGCATTTCAGTATACCTGCCTTGTTTACTGATGTAGGTTTTCACAGCCGGCCTTGCCCACCTTTATAATCCACGCCTATATAGTTGGGTTAACAAGTCTGTTATGTGGCTGGCCTCAGCCAGGCCTGTGTTATTGGGGAACTGATCCGTCTTATTATGCTTATAGGTTATGTAACTAAGCAAATATTTCCCCTGGATCTGGAAAGCTGGCTCTCCTGTCAATATCCATGCAAGGCCCCAGGGTAGGAGCTGCTATGAGTCATGTCCATATCAAAACAAGACGTACCCTGCACAATCGCGCACTCATGCCACACTACCCGCACACTTTGTGGCATAAATTGCGCTCTGCTACACTGGACATTAATAATTTCACATGTACATGTTATTACGATTTTATTATACAGTTTGTGACTTCTTCAGTGGCCTATATGGTTTCACGTACCGGCAAATACTTAATAAAGAAAAGACCACACAAAAATTAAGTTATGGGGAATGAAAAGACCATTTAAAACTGTATCGTACTTCACTGTGTGAGGTCAGTTTTGAACAAAATTATCAGTATGATCCATAAAAGTCACCATAGAATCAAAATATCTGACTGCGTTCAATTTGGTGAAAAAAAATCTATGAAACGAATTTGGGGCGGGTAGCTTAGCTCCTAGGCTAAAAGTTACTGAAAGAAAGTAACAGCCTACCATTCAGTAAAACGCCCGTTCTCAATAAAGCTGTGTCGCGCCACCTTTCATTACTTGGTCGTTCTTTCAATGTATACGTTTCACACACAGCTAATATTTTTGTTTCAGCTGATACCCACAATGTCCAGTGTCATCGGCTTGGTGCTTCACTGAGGCAGCACATTAAATGTGCTGATACTGAGTCGTATTTAAACATATTTAATCACGGGATTCAGACGCCAAGTACATAGACACTTAAAGCAATCAGCCTCATCGCAATCGTATTAGTGTAATATTCATGAGGTCGAAAAAAGGGCGAATATTGTCTTTTTTTGAAAAAAGTTATAAATTGATCATAAGCATTTAAATTGATAGAGCTGTAAAAAGTTTTGCATTTTAGATCATATTTCGCAAATATTTAATATGAGCATTTTTGGCTTGTCTTTCAGACTATAAAGAGTACAAGGTTGTCCACCAGCATATGTTCATAAACGATACGTCCTTGAGGATCATCATCCAAGCCGATGATGACGACCCAAAGAACGTCGTGATAGAAGACTGCAACAAGAAGAAGGACCCTCTCAAGGACATTGGCAGGTGTGAGATCAAACTGAACGCGGACGAATCTCAGATCATCGGCATTGACGTCGAAGGCGACATCGTCGAGAGGAAAAGTTAGATCTAATCACGCTCAAGGCTTTTCCACGAACAATACTTCATGTCAAAAGATACCATTGTTTTGATATATTCATCAGAGCATCGGCCCCATCACAGATAAATGGAATGACCCAAACAGTGAAAATATCTCTTCGCAAGTGGACACCACTTTCCGGTCACGAGAGTATTGGACTGACTTGCACAACACGCGAAAGGGACCCTTTTTTCTTTGGACAAGCGGTAGTCTCGCAAAATCTCGGTTCATTCGTCGCATAAAATCGATCTAAAAATAGGCGGTACCATTGGTTTAAGAGTTATAGAGGTGGGACTTAACACTGGTGTTGTCAGCTCTTGAAGTAAATTCGAAAGTCAGAGGTTTACTTCACAAGTTGGAACGTGTTTTTAGACCGCGCATAGCATTTGTTGGGACATGTCAAATGGTTGGCCCACTCTCTTGGTCGTCTGCTTTCAAACACTGATCAAAAACGAGTAGAAAATGCATTTGAACGAACATCCTATCGTGTTGGACTGAGAAACGATCTTCACGTGATATCCTCATAAAGATGACTTAGTGGCGTGAGAATTTACGAGAATCTGCGAGGCTGCTGTATGCGAAGATTCAGGTGCCGGAACACACACACCATATAGCACTATACAACAACCTTCATAGGTGATGGACCTTTGATATCCAGCAACTCAATATGCCTGTGCTTTTGTCTGGGATGTGATTTTTGAAAATCTATTTATTCAAAGGGATGTTTTTTGTTGTCAAAGGTAGCAGTAGAAATGATTGAGTTAATGGTATACCTTCATAGCGTGAACATGCTTTTTTCGATGTATGTTCATCGTTAGCATTTCTGGCATCATTTACTCTATTTGCGTTAAAATTGCGTTTCTTCTGATGTATTGTAGCCTAAACTGCATACTTTGTTATGAAGTCTTTTTTTTCCCGAAATTTCATTTTAATGAAAAGTCTGGACTAATACAGTCACAAGGCTATTACTTATATATAGCTGTTGGAATAATCACGAGCGTAGCACTGCCTTCTGATTTGCCGTGATTATCCAGAACGCTAAACAACAAAGACTCGTTCAAAAACTCCAATTATTGACTTAAATGAAAGTTTTAAACTTCAGTTCAATGATTGTCTTATTTTAAATGTTGATCTAAGTCAAAACAACCTGCCACTGCGGGATCAGTTGAGAGACTCCGGTGCTATTGGTAGTTACTTCATGGTGTACATGTATAAAATTCCTGTGAAGACTAAGTCTATAATCTTACCTTGATGCCAGTGGTCTACAGAATACTGCTACATACCGGTTCTAATCTGCCGCAGTGGTGTAGGACTCAGGTTATAGAAAATGCAGCTTTCTGTGGTTCTTCATGGACCAACAGTCACAACAGCGAATGCATGTAGGCCATAATACAAGAAAAATGTTGCCCAATCAAGTTTGCCTCCTATCTGTCTCTTCACCCGATATTCTGCCTTTTGGAATTACTTTCCAAGCCCAACGTTTGTATGTCGTAGGCAAGACATTTGAAATTATTTAGATCTGCCATATTTTTATGAATGAATATTGTGAACTGTTTTTTTCTTCATATTGAAATAAAAAATCCGAATAAACTAAATCTACGAACTTTGTTTTAATTTGCTTTTCTGGCGTATAACACTGCGATCAGGTACGTGCATATTTGTGGGATAATAGTGAACTGACTTAAAAACTTATTGATATAATTCACTGGATACAAATTGGTGATATTCAGGACTATAACATGATCTTCCACATTATACATGTACAACTGATAAACGTCGCTGCCACTTGCTGTAATTCCAGGCCTTTTATGGGACTTTTGGGTACTGATTGATATTGGACGAAATCGAAATAGTGTTGCTTCATTTGTTCACGTTTAACTCCTCAATGGCCTGATTGAAAGCATAAATGACCGAGTTTAAAATCGTATTTGTGGTACACTGGTATAAAACATCACTGGTAAATTCCAAAGCCCGCTAACCCGGAGGTATTTTGAGAGGTGTGTTTTGCAACATCTAAGAGTACTTCTGAGTGTTGTTTAGCCATATTCGACATATTTCCCCTCTATAATGTCGGCCAATAAATTATAAGCGGAAAAAATTGGATTGTCTGGAGCAAACCAGCTATTGTTGGAAAGTTATGCTAACAAACTTTTCCACCTCTGACATTCGCTAATTATTAAAGGAAAGCGGGTAGTCTCCATTGAACTGCATGTCAGAATACACGATCGTTGCCCGGACAAAAATGGTAGCAGCGGAAACTTCAAATTCATTCTTCATTCTTCATTCCTTCTCCGGGAATGGTATTGAACGCAAGTCTCGCACATTACGGCTTTACCAGAGGTCCTTTATTCATCTCTTCAGGGTGGATCCTGAACTCTTGCTATACATTTAGCGATTGATTCGAGTTCAGTTAAATACACACAGTACGTTTCGGTCAGTGAAGTGAAGTACGAAGGAGCTGCTGTGGCCAATCAGGGTATCCGTCCAAAGTGTATTTGATGTTATGTATTTTCTGGTTGCCGAAGACATGTGTTCAGAGATTTCACTGTGTGACCTTGTTGAGACCAGCCTGTATCTGCGGTATCGAACAACCTCTAGCGTTCAGTCAAGTCAAGGCTGAATCTGCAGTGAAGCGAAGAGAACGGTTGACATTATGATGGTAGTCTCGTGTTGCTTAGCGATTGAAAGGCAAGCGCCTAAACCACTCGGCCACGATCCACTCCTTTAACGTCTAAGAGACAAAATCCGTCCTCTGGCTTATGCTTTAACTGGTGAAGACGGCTGTATCGGCAATACGGCTTTGTCTGCGACAGGCACTGTCTGACTAAAGACATGTGCTGGAGACATCAGACATAACACCTAATTCACAAAGCAAGGACACCAGACATAGCACCTCACTAAGTCACAGAGAACGAACACATGAATCCTCGTTAAGTCACAGAGAATGGACATAAGACATGACAGTCCACCCAGTGAGAAATTACCTTATTCAGTGGCCAGTTTCAGGAAACATCCTTGTGGCTTACCATACTTACCTAATTGCCCTTCATACCTGAATAACACATGCTGTTATGGTAGTTAACGCTTACTTAGCTTAAGTGCACTTCGTGAAACTGGGGCCAGTTGCTCCTCTTCCCTTCAACATCAATGTCCAACATAAGTCCCACATTTTCAAATCACAGGCACACATTGGGCTAAGAGGAATACAACCTAACGGAAATATTTGTCCATTTATCTACTATAAACTTTGGAACGGACAGTGTATGACTTAATATATCAGCATCGCTGTGTTGTTGAACGATATTTGCAAACATTGTCATGCCTCAAGCGGCTCTGTAATGGAAGAAGCAGAAGCTAAAAACCATTCGTGAAAACTGACTGGAAGCCGTGAAACTGAAGGCAGTTTCAGTTTTAAATTTAAATCGCACGAACCCACATTTTACTGGTAAGATCCGAAAGCAAATTAAGACAGCTTATTAAATGAAATGAGAGACACTTCCCCTTTTCATATTACCGTTGATTTCTCTCTAGCTGTATTGTGCTATAAAAGAGTTGCTATAAAACAAATTTTTGGAAGAAATCTATCGGTAAAAGGACTTGGAAGTTTTTACTACTCAAATCGTGTGGAAAATTTCATAGATAGCCCCCTCCCCTGAAAAAACGCACATTTCCTCAATTTGTTCGAAGCTGGTCACAAATCCAATTTGTGTAGACTTAAAAATTAACATTAAATTAGAAAGATAGGCTTGTATATTTAGTATCTTGAATCCACGATGTTGAGTGCAAAAGGATACAGAAGTCATTTTAACAACGGTTAAAACCACGATATAGAAGACGACAGCATGGAGGGCGAAACCAGAGCAGCGACGACGACAGTTTGACAGTTGGTAACTGGTCACAGGTAACCGGAAATAGAGTCCTTTGGCAGTTTGCCTTAGTTGGGGTCTTTTTCTCCCCACTGGTGTCAATGCTTGAATAGCAGTATATTACAATTCCCTACCACGGGACCTCCGTGGCTCAGTCGGTTAGCGCCCTAGCGCAGCGCAATGACCTAGTAGTCTCGCACCAATGTTGTGAATTGTGAGTTCAAATCCAGCTCATGCTGGCTTCTTCTCCGGCCGTACGTGGGAAGGTCTGCCAGCAACCCGCGGATGCCCGGTTTTCTCCCACAGTAAAGCTGGCCGCCGTCGTATAAGTGAAATATTCTTGAGTACGGCGTAAAAAACTAAACAAATAAATAAATAAATTCCCTACCACCATGAATTCAACAGAATGGAAAACAATGTAGTGATGTTAATTGCAATTCATTTAGATGTGACTGGTCTAGAATTCATGGGCACCAGGCCCAGCGCATGCTCAGTCCTTCCACTATGACCGGGTTTAAATTTTACATGAACATTTTTGGGTGGAAAATTATTATGTATGTGTGCTAAGTAAAAGGCTGCAATAAAGAATTAATATACGTTTATTTATGACTTTGTAGATGTAACTTGTGTGTGTTTTTACATGATGGCCATGTGCCACTCGACACCACCCCTAACAGTTTTACTTACAGTTCTTGGTCACTCAAACGAGAAAATATTATGACCCCCCTACAAGTGCGTACACGAAGTCATTTGTCACCCTAAAGAGGACAGCTGTGTTTCGGGTTCAACTGGAATGAATTATTGTCGGCTTAATTAAGAGAAAGAGCATTAACAAATTACCTAGAGGAAGACAGCTAATGTCGAAAGCATCTGGAATTCTCTCTGAAAATTTATGCCTTTGTTGATAGAACAGTTGGCTGTTTGATCCTACTGCCCTGATTGATGGGTCCACTGTTCCTCTTCCAGTGTGACTATGGCTTTGTCCTTAGCAACCTTGATATAAGGGCCCGCCAAGCTAGGATAGTCAGTGATACTCTGGCCACATTGATATAAGCCACCCGCTAAACTCAGATAGTCAGTAATACTCTGACCACATTGATGTAAGGGCCCGCTAAACTGAGATAGTTAGTAATACTCTGGCCACATTGATGTAAGGGCCTTGCTAAACTGAGAAAGTCAATAATACTCTGACCACAGTACTATAAGCCAGCCGCAAAACTAAGATAGTCAGTAATACTCTGGCCACATTGACATAAGGGCCCGCTAAACTGAGATAGTTAGTAATACTCTGGCCACATTGATGCCCGCTAGACTAAGATAGTCAGTAATACTCTGACCACATTGATGTAAGGGCCCGCTAAACTGAGATAGTCAGTAATACTCTGGCCACATTAAAAGAAGGGCCCGCTAGACTAAGATAGCCAGTAATGAAAAGCAATAAAGTTGAGGAGTAATATGCCTTTTTAGTTTGTTACTCCACCAGTTATAGATTCGAGGAGTTTGTCTTCGATAAATAATGTGCCTTCTTAGTAAGCCTGAGTGTCTCGAATAAAACACTAGGGATTAGTGCTTCGATTTGAAGAAAAAGAATAGAGGTGAATCTTGCCTGAAATATCCTTCTTAGTTTGTTACTCCGCCAGCTATAAAGTCGGGGAAATTGTCTTCGATAAGTAATGTGCCTTCTTAATAATCTGAGTGTTTCAGATAAAATACTAGAGGTGAAAGTAGCCTGAAATATCCAGGCAACAGATACAGGGGAAGTATTGCAAGCCTTGCTAACAATCAAAGAAAACTGAAGGACAATTCTCTCGGGATCGCCAACTTCCTGTTCAGCTAACGGAGAAAGTATCCCGGTCAAAGTGAGTAAGGCCGAAGTTGTGCATACTCTATTGTTCATCCATGCTTTTGGATGTGTTACAAGGGATCACTGGTTAATCCAGCTTCGACCCAACTCGGAAGGTACCCCATTATGCGCATTAACATATAGTGTGTAAATGCGTCAGTAATTTGGAATAGTTTCAAAGTTCAGATCACACGCGAATTCCATGCTTGAAGTTGTTTTTGTTGTTTTTGTTTCACCTGGAAGATTGTGCAGTTGTTCTACTTGTAATGGGTTACTGTTGACCTAAGCCTGTAGGCCAGCCCAACACAGGATGCCTGTAAAACATCTTCCGTATCTCTGTCAGATATCTTACGGCGGAGTTATCCAACCTTTATGTTGGTCGGAAATGAGTCCTTGGATTTCATAACCTTATTTCCTTATCTCTCCGAGACACAAAGACACGCGAGTCTCCCAGCAATTGCGCAAGAGGTCGGGATATCACTTAGGCTAGTTCTTCCTCTCTTTTCTTGTTTATTTACCGCGTCCGCTTGCCCTGAGGGGCCGGGGAATATCTCGTGTATCTATGTAAACACCACTGCTTATTTTTCAATAAAGAAGCTTTTATTCCGCCTGATTGGCTGTCGATGTTTGTTTCGCGGGACCCATCCAGTGTTTTGAGGAGATGAGTGGTTTGGGGAATTACCGAGAAATGGCCGAGGGCCGAGTCCTGTGATCATGCGACCAAACAAGCCTCCAGCCTCTCTTTAATCCAAACGGCACCAAGGTTTTACAGGTAACCGATATACACAGGCTGTCTCTCTGTTTTGCTTTCCAGATACCGTATTCCTCCGAATCCAGGGTTTCCAAGTCGTGTTACGTTGTGTTAAGGCCAGACTGAGTTCACGACCAAGTTCTGCGCCATGTCTCACGGCTTCCAGTTTACAAACAACCACGACATGAAATATTCCAGCCACCTATTATCCAACCTGATTGAAGTTGATACAAGCCTTCTGAAAGGCTCAGATGGTGTTTTCTATTTCATGGTTCACAAATCCTACGTGTCTACAGTTATAACGTAGATACTTCGCAATCTGCGACCTAGCGCATTTCAAAAACGTTCTCGTCATCAAAAACCGGCTGCACCGTAGCAAACATAACTAAAACAACAACAACAACGTCTTACTCCCACAGAGCTGGTGGCCTCGCCTAAAAATGAAAAATGATCGGACAGCTTCAGGCCTCTTGGAATCGGGTACCTGAGCAATCTTCCGACTTAGCCGACACATTCGTATATCAATCGTCAACCAAAATGGACGTTACGGGTCAATCACAAGTCCAATTTCCAAAACGACAAATAACACAAACCACCAAAGAACTAAGAAAGTATATAAAATATTTAAAAATTAGGACGGGTTCATGCAAAGAGCAAAAGTCAACAGATTCCAATGATGACGAAAAGGCGCAATGAATATTCTAGGCAGATGAAACACAGCCCTTGCATTCCTAAAATATTCAATTTATGCAAACGTTAAAACTATTACTGGCTTTGAAGTTTAATGAAACAGGCATATTTACACTTCAGCTGTTGGCCTTTCTGTTGTGAATTTCCATGTATCTGTGATGTGAAAATTTGCCCCCTTTATCGGCGGTACGCTTTCCCATGATCAATTTAGTCATCAGAAGTGACATTCGTATGCCAATCGTCATACATAATCTCCGTTTTAGGTCAATAATCTTATGGGCATTTTCCCACACAGACCATGAACTTAAAGCAAGTGGGAAAGTTAGAAATTAGGACGATTTCATGTAAATAGAAACTATCAACAGTTTGCAGTGACGCCTGAAAGTGGCATGGGATAGGCGCAAAAGAATAAATATCCAAATTGTGTACCCTGGTAGAACTTTTGGCTAATCAAACTCTGTGCGTCACCTGTGCTTTGAATGTAAGTGTAGCCTAATTCCTACATCCAACATGGCGATTGTATTCTGCACGTTACATATACTCTACCTTTTCGTTATAATTACACACAACTGTAAAGCAGAGAAGATATGCAGTCATCGTTGCACATAGTAGATTGTCATTATATACTTTTTTATTTCATTACCGGTAGCGCTTCACGCAGTGTGTCTAAGTCACTACTAGTATCATTTTCGGAGGAAGCCACAAAAACTCACGACAAAATCTACATGTCGTTATATAGATCCTAACTTCACAAGCTGCACTGTGACAGATAAAACAAAACAATTCAAACTCTAAGGCCATCGCATATACCACAGACTACAACCACTGCTTGGCTAACTTCCATACAACGCCCTTGTGTATGTTTTCCACAGTTGCAGTTCCGTAGTCGTCGTGTGAGTCACTGAGATATCTTCGTCGTTGGGTGGAGAAGAAAACGTCTTATTTGTTGACTCGTTTCTGTCTGATTCACAACAACAGGTGAATGGTGAAGCATTGTGTTTGCGCTGACCTACTTGGGGACTGAGAAACTCCAATATTTTACTGGGATTCCAGCTATAAACCGAGGGGAAATGTACCTCCTTTAAAGACAAGGTCGTGCCGTGATCAAGTTCGTATTGAACTTTTCATTCTTTATGTGTTTAGATATTAACTGATGTTAACTATTGTTGTGGGGCTGGGCTGTCGCACGGTGAAAATTCACTTTATACACATGCTAGCATAATTTAGGTAAAATGCATTGATAAATGCTTAATTTATTGACATTTAAAAGAAAAGAACACATCTATACAACCTATACCTTAAAAGAAAGAGCTTTACTTATGGTTAAACAAAAAATCTCAGTTTTCTGGCGGAAGTGCTTGTTACTTGAGTAATAATTTAATAGTTAAACAGCCAAGACTGAGAAGCATTTTTAGACCGTCATTTTAACAGATTGCTTACGTCATCATGCTTAGCTTTGCAAAGTAGGTCTTCTGTCTTTGAAGGTAAAAAAAAAATCATGTAGATAACGTAATGGAGGGCTTCAGTAGGACCCCAGCTCTAGTTCCGATGATAGAGAATGTAACTTCAGCTTACAAGGCTATCAGTTTGAATCGCAGAGGAGTGAGGCTGAGAACAGTAGTTCGACCGACCACGCATCAAGCCCAAGTGAGTGGAAACCGGGGTTTCTGGCTTTGAAAGAGGCAATCTGTGAAAGGGCAGGTTGTGCTCTCTGGATTCAGGACATCGCAGTTCAGACACAATTTGGCAGCCAACAGCCACGCATGTAGGCATGATGTGGCCCTCTAGTACATCTCAAACTCTTCCTTTTTAGAGTTGGCTTGAACAGAGCTTAAAATCCACGATTATCACGATGTACGAACATGTTTAGCTGAGACTGGAAATGCACGCTAATTAAATGGTAGGATTAAAACCTTAAGCACAGTGACGTCACAATGAATATTCAAGAGGAAGAAAAGAGGATTTTCATTGGACAAGCCTTAAACATGGCGGGACTTTCTATGTGCCCCGAATGGGTGGATTTTGTAAAAGATGACGATCTTTAAAACAGCTTGCCTCTTTTACGGAACCTTTAAAAAAAGTTAAAAAAAAAAAGAAAAAAGTATTCCACACAGTTTGTATAGCTCTATCATTTAAGGCATAGGTTGTATAAATGTATTCTTTTTTTAACGCCTTTAAACATCTTTTCCTCATCTGTTTCATATATTAAGGGTCATCCATAATTATATTAGACACTGATTTGCTGAGGAATGATCCTAAATTTCAGAAAGAGCTTGGATACTTTCTAAAGAATGTAAAGAAATAAAATAGCCAATAACGTAGACATTCGGTCAGAAGCAATATCTTTATCTGAGAGCTACACAGATTTGAGGTGAACATGTTCTCTCCGGTGCAGGCAAGCTGCGAAGATCTCAGCGTGAAACTCTCGGATGAGTTATCACTTTTCTTATCGACGCACGGGGTTGTACATCATAAAAAGGTAGGCAGACGTTTGTGAGAAACATGTAGTTCGCTGCCAGTTTAAACGAGTTTTCGTGTTTTTGCTGAGATACCTGTTGTCAAAGGTTATGTATTAGACGGTATACCTTGGTGCTTCTGACCCCGGCATCGTATATTTCACTCACGACATTTAGCCTACTTGGCAAATAGACTTGTCTGGCAGTGAGCCTGTCGGTACAAGAGACTTTAGCTTTACTGGTACAAATGATGTCAAAATGGAGAGAAAGATTGTGTTAGGTTGGGAAGTTTGTCATATACAATTGGTATAAAAGGTAGCCTATTCCAAAGGGCGGGGCGTTTGGGGTCTCCGGTCGTTTGGCGGTTTAATGGGTTCTTGCGGAAGACTATCCATATACTCGCATACCCCTCTACCCATAAAGTTGACAAGCCTGTTTTTAATGGGTTTTTCAAGATTTGTAGCCCCATTCATGGTTTACGGGTGGTAAACAATTGTCGAGCTGGAATTCATGCAAGCCTCCGTGTCCCCTCTGCAGCCATTTGACTGAAACTGTTCAACTACGGCTGTCGAATTGCATTCATGAGTAGTTTAAAGGAAAACAGACGTAATGATTTTGTTTCGCGATTTTACTTGCGCATTTATATTGACAAGTTTAAACGTTCTGTTGCACCATTCACAGGAACTTTGGGAACCTTTACTGGTACGCGAAGATGTTGTCTTTAGTTATACCATATCCAACAACATAAACTTTGCATCTATGTCTTTTGTTTAATCGCCTTGGTGCGATATGGCAGAAACTTTGCCGATATGGTGTTAAGCCATAATCATTCATTCTTATGTTTGATACTATGATTGAAAGTATTTGCCTTATCAAACTCAAACCGTTGGGTCAAGACTAAACTATGCTCGTTTCAGCACTTTACACTGGATCAGAGGTAATTCCTCTACAATACGTCTGACGATCAGAAGAAAATTCTGATAAAGTGTTGTTGTGGACAACTGGGTTTTTTTTATCCAAATGAACGCACTGAACAAGCGCACGAGGAAGCTTAAGCTCTTCGAATCATCATTCTTCTCATGAAAAGTGTTAGCTCTGAGACATTTAGATTCAATCTGGCTCTGAGTAACTCAAGTTTTAAGGAAGAAATAGGCGCGCTGGATTATGTAGTGTGAAAACGGACTGATCAGTGCTAGCATCCACTCCCCGGAACACTAACATCACTCAAAATCTCTACAAGATACGCACTACGAGCGAAGCCTTTGATAGTTTGCTTTTTCCAAATTTAGTTCCAAGCAAAATTTAACAACTGTTTCCGTCTGCAGGTAATGGCCAAAACGTGTGAGATTAATGCGAAACCCATTTTCCAGTCCTTTTAGAAACACTTAAACATCCAGAATCCTTTTTATATAATACAATAACAACAGTTTTCGAAGAGTCTCACTTTTTATCGCCGTGGACTTGCTGAGCACTGAGTAGTGACTAATTCTCCCCAGCAGATATAGGGTACTCATGTTATTTCCTCCCAGGTACTTTTTATCTGTGTAATTTACGGTGCACCGGGCCAATTCGGACCCTCATATCTTGACAACATACATGGGTTAGGTGCGGACAAAATAACCATAAACATTATTAGGGTCAAGGTTATATTTAACGTCATAAACATCTATTCTATAATTACTGGAACTGAAGATGTCAGTAATAAACCCAAATTGTGGACAAGCGCTTATCTCGATGCTAAAACTGTTCTGGAGTTCAAAAATGTTTTGCTGTGGTTTCTTGACTGAGCTCTGTGAGATAAACACATGCATAAATCCTAGAATTCGGCCCAAAGTATGCATACAGTATAATGAAGAGGGATCGGATCCTGGCCTTATGGTCAGAGGAGCTTGGGTTTCACTCGCTGTGGCACACAAGATCCGGGTTGAGACGCCAACTTGGAGAGAATTTGTATAGTTTGTCTTCGAATTCATTGCCTGTGAAGCCTTTGTGACTTTGCCAAGTAGACAATCACTACAATTTCTGTCGCAAAGAGGGCCTACTCAATATTTCTAAAGACACCGGCTCACAATTGCACACAACCCACATCCAGATTTCCAGAGCAGATAGCTCAGGGGACACAGTCTACTTTTTGGCTGTAATAGTAAGTTTGGACTCCCTGTCCCAAAATCATGGCTAACAAACTGACTGTAAATTAAACTTCCTTGATGTAGGCCTACAGCCAAGTTTATAAGTTAATCAATTAATAAATACCGGTTAAGAATCATGACCTGTTTTGAGTATAAGGTTTCCCATGCTGTCGGCATCGTTTCTTTAAAAACAGCACACCAGTGTGATCGTTCGAACAAATGAATTGCTACTCTAGTTCTGTATTCTCCATGTTGCACTCGTTCATGATCCATCATTCCGCACTTCTTGGTTTGCCAAGAGATACATTCAGGTTAATCTCTGAGATCATACAGCATCCGGCCAGTAAACGTTTTCTTGCTTGTCTTGGCTGTTTTACGCAGTCTTCGCGTCAGAGTCAACAGGGACTTCCATAACTCACTCAAAAACATTTACAAGTGTAACACAACACCCACTACATCATCATCTTCAGACCAGAGCACTGTGCTAACTGCTCCCTTCAATTTACGTGACACGTAAACCATTACTGTCTGACTAATATACAGGACTTCGAGAAAAGCCTCTGTTTTAGAAACAAAGCTGTGTATGGAAAAAAAATGGATGGTTAGTTCTCTTGCTCTGCAAAAGACAAGGAGTGTCAGATATCGCGATGCACGACTGTTTTCGACATTATGGGAATCGTTCAACACCTGAGGTAAGTCGGACCAATGCATCACTACAGGACAATGGGCTAGGTACGGTAATGCTCAGAATTAGAAGAACAAAGCAACGAAATCAACTTCAAAAGTACGCCAAGATAATCAATCACTTCTCACTTTTAAAATTAAGCTGATGTAATGAGGATCTATAACTGAATGCTCTCTGGACGCGTGTCTGCACACTTCTACGACCTTTTTTTTCCCGCCAGCTGCAACAATATTCCCCCCGTTGGCTTCTACAACATTCCTCCCTTTGGTTGATATTCCTGCCGTCGTTTGCCACGGCTATCCTGTAATCAACTGCCACGACTTCTGTCTTGGTGAATGATACGACTTTTCCCACCGATTTCGTCCACAGTCATTTGATGTCGTATAAGTAAATATCTGCAAGTGCTGCATGGTACTACAAAACATTTCCCACATGGACACAATTTCGCTTTTCGAAAAGTGATATAATACAGGAGAGGTTGAGAAATACTTTAACAGCGATTTTAGCGAACTGAATACGGGGAAATCTCTGATCACAGAATAAGGCCAAAAGTATCTTCAACAACCTCATTCCGATCACACAATGCAGTTCTTCCCGCTCATTAGACTTCAGACACATCTCCGGCTTAGGCTCATTTGTTTCTAAACATAACTGTGATTTCGTGGCTTAATGATAAATTACACGCGAAGAATGCCAACTAAGGGTCAGATTAAACCAAATTAGAAATTCTTCGATGGACTGGAACTTATGTTAATGGCTAATTCGGATTTTATGGCTTTTTGGGTCGTTATAGGGTGATTGAAATCCTGGCATCGTATCAGTGTAAACGCTTATCTCAACATTTTTTAGTTAACGTAACGACCCCCGCCATATTGCATTATTTCGCCTTGCATACTGGCTTACATCTTTTCCTAATCTCTCTGATATAGTTTGCTATCGGATGTCGTAAGCTGCCTGTTAGAGCCATCCTGATAACCCCGTTATCTGAGCGACGGCCTCGTCACGTCTCGTGTTTCCACGTCCACAACGAGAATCCCTCACCGACCGCTAATGAGAACCATTTATCTTCCGCAGGGCGGGCTAGGATCGTGTTGCTAAGTAAGGAAACACGTGCGCTAACGAGAATAACGTGCCGAACAGAGACGGGAAGTTGACGTTGGTACAGCGGCTCGCCTGATCAAGTGTTGTGATTAGAGATCAGAACATGCCGATGACGATACCGCAGCACGATTAGTTGACAGGCCAACGGCACAGAGAACGCAAGGAAGCGTGAAAACAAAGAGAAAGCGAGTTAGCAGACGCTGTTGCATCTATCAGAAATAGCACTGGTAATGCCGAGCTTAGAAGGGAGGAACACAAAAGACAACAACTCTAGACAATCATTATATCTTCTTCACCGTGAAATTTTTTTGACTGTTTGAAGTCTAACGTGTGGTCGTGCGTGTTTGCTTGTTTGCTGCAGGCTAAGCAAAATTTCATTAATTTTTGAAGAAACCTTAAAAATGCTTTACCTATACCCTTTTGTAATAAAAGATAGTAATATGGTGAACGGATATAGACTTCTTTTATCTCCGTAAAAGGTGAAAACAAGGAAGCAGTCCTGTACAGAGTGAGGTCAGCACGGTTAGGAAGATTTCCCTGGCGTCAGACTTCAGACCTACATATAACAGTAAACCAAAGTTTTCATGAAATGCAGACGGTAAGCTCTCTTCAAGACTATTTTAACGTTGCCGCAATTAACTCAAGAGTTAAATCGCTGCTTTTGGCATCTTAATAGTACAAGTGGCTCAGGAATGCGCTCGTAAAGATACGGCTGGTTTGCCGAGGTCATACACCTCAAACACAAAGACTCACTATTCCTCACCACGTGGTTTTTACGCTGGGATTCCTTACTTTGGTATAAGTTTGGGAAGAGTTGAAAAATCAGGAGTATGTATTTCATGCTCTTTCTATTTTAATGGTTTTGGTTTTCTCCCTTTTAAAGAAATGCGTTGTTTCTCCACTCTTTGAACCCTTCTACATTTCGTGTCTATATCAATTTTCCACTCTAATTATAATTCGGTATTGAAAATGAAAATGCAATTGCACGAGCGTTGTTTCTCTACTCTTTGAACCCTTCTACATTTCGTGTCTATATCAATTTTCCACTCTAATTATAATTCGGTATTGAAAATGAAAATGCAATTGCACGAGCGTTGTTTCTCCACTCTTTGAACCCTTCTACATTTCGTGTCTATATCAATTTTCCACTCTAATTATAATTCGGTATTGAAAATGAAAATGCAATTGCACGAGCGTTGTTTCTCCACTCTTTGAACCCTTCTACATTTCGTGTCTATATCAATTTTCCACTCTAATTATAATTCGGTATTGAAAATGAAAATGCAATTACACGAGAATAGGCACTCCATTCTGAAGTAAGGGACCCTTGGTGGCTTAAAGTGTCACTCTCCGCGCAGACTCAGTTCAACCTCCTACATATTCAGCTGCAACATTAAGTTCGCAGGTTTGTCAGAAAGCTGCTGAAGAATGGTGGTTTTATTCGGGCTTTGTTCTGTGTCATCTATATACGAAACAGTCGTTGTATAAAAACAATATTCCTGAGATTGGTGTTAAACTCCAATCAGATGATTAAACAAATAAATTCTTAAATAAATGCTGGAAAAATGGAGAACAACTGAACCGCTATAAAGAAATGCAAAAACGTGTTTATATAAGATCTCAAAATATATAAACAAAACAGAGCATACCCCTGAAAAGCAGCAAAGTGGCATAAAGCACAAAGACACTACATGGTTGTAGAGCGTAGATATGCATAGGAATTTAAATATACACGTATAACTTATATTGACTTTATCTTGCAGGATGCGTGTAATTGCATGCTTTGATCAGAAGAGTTGGATATCGCAAAGAGACGGGTTTGTAAAAAAAGACTCAGCAAAAAGACTCAGCAAAGTTACGACCCAAAACTTAGATTTAAACATTTTCGTGACTCAAAACTTCATGTGTTTTATGTTGCACCCAACAGGTTTGATTACTCAGAGCATATCGCTGTGACTCACAGCTCTCCAGTTTACAGATCACCAGTTTGAATAGCTGGCCGTCTAGGTGTTAAGACGTGGAAAACCCTTGTTATCACACACACCATTTTATGCTTGCATGGAACAGTTGTTTGAAAGCCAAGCATGGATTGGTGGTCTTTTCTCGCCACGTTTAATACATACAGGACAGTTCTTTTGAAAGTATTACTTGTCTTTTTCGATGAGTGATCTGCGGACATATGTTGTCTCCGATAAAGATGGGAAGAAAATTAATAGAAGAAGGGTTTGTATAATAGTGCTTGCGAAAATAACAGTTGTTTTCCCTTGAGCCGTATTACATCGCACCAGAGGTGGACATCACTACTAACATGCATGGTGAATGCTTGTGGGCTTTCTGTGTTTGATAAAGCTTGTCAGTCTAAGAACCTGTTCATAATACATACACACGTGGAAGCATTTTTTTTAACATGATGCTTTAGGAGAGTCAAACTTTTAAACAACTTAGTTAAAAATGTTAAAATTATGATACATAATGCCTACAGCTATAGTTTTCATGAGATAAGCCGATTCAAATGCTACAAGGGCTGTAGGTTATTACCGCTTATTTCCAGATTTACAGAGTCGTATAAAATCTTCTACCTGCGCAAGAGTCTGAACAGTGCGTGTTTGTTTGCTTGAGTCACATGATTCCGGGACAAGAGTCACAAAACGTAATTTTAGCAAGCCTTTATTGCACTATTCTTCGTATTCCTCGTAATTATACCGTGACCTGTACCGGCTTCCGTACCGGCCGCCCCCAAAGCGGTCGCCGTAGGGGTCCCCGAAACGGTCGTAAGGGTCCCCGTAGCGGTCCCCGTAGCGTCCGCCGTAATAGTCTCCCCCGTACCGCCCGTACCCCTCTTCTTCTTCCCCACCCCCGTGATGGCGATGCCTACGACGGCCAAACAGATACTTCCCGAGCTTCGACCTTAGGCCTCTTTTGGCGTTAATGTCCAGAAAGTCATTGGCTTGTTTGGCCGTGGCGATCACTTCCTCTACAAAACAAAAAATGATTAACAGCAAATTAATGAAATTCGCTTTACGACACACCAAAGCTTTGTTCAAGGAGAACTGTGCCGACCGTCGAACTGTACTGCCAGTTATTTAACCTTTCAACTTTCCGACGACAAAAAGCCCTAACTGTCCTATCGAGATCTGGATTAGAAGGTGCAAAGGGGAAGGTGCAAAGGGGAAGGTGCAAATGGGAAGGTGCAAAGGGGAAGGTGAAAATGGGAATGTGCAAACTCTCTGCACCTGGCTGTCTAACTCTTTGCCAACAACCCCCACAAAAGGAATTCTAAAATCTGTATTTGAAATATAGCATGAAAGTATGAGCATGAGGAATAATTCACAAAGATGTGATGTAAGGTCAAGTCGTTATGTTACAGTGAAAGAGCTTTCGTAAAGAGCTGATGATGGCAGCAGATCGAAGACAATGTTTATTGTAAAATGCAAGCGACATCATTTGTAAAGTAATGATTAAGGCAGATGGCCCAACAGGATTTTAATCCTCACAATCAACACCATAAAGGGCGGGTGAGTGCCCCAGATGCAAGAGAAACATCAGTCCACAAGCGCTGACGATCGTGGCAAATCCAACAAGATCGTGGTTCTAACACGCAGCACTGATGACGATTGGCTGAAAATCGAAACGGATTCAAGAAGATCATTGTTATCTTGCAGTAATTCATAATACTGCTCTAGCGTGCTACATGTACTTAATCTGGATAGACAGAACTGTGCAGACAGCAGAAAATCTGGCATTCATACGTCAGCAGGCAGACTCAGCTGATCTGAACTGCCAGCAGGTCAACACCATCATCAAACACAAGGGAGCAAACCTTCGTTGGTATAATAGTATTTGCCAAAATAACAGTTGTTTCCCCTTGAGCCGTATTACGTCTCACCAGACGTGGATATCACATGCATGGTGAATGCTTGTGGGCTTTCATTGTTTTAACATGAAGCTTTGGGGCAGGCAAACCTTTAAACAACTTAGTTTTCGTTTCCCTGGCTGAACAATCTTCCTTATGTAAAACACTCTTTGTGTTTCTCATGTAATAGGTTTTACCGTACACATTACAGATTACAGCGCCCCGGTGAAGTTTAAGTTATCAAGTTTGACTTCAATGCCATCTCTGAAAAACGATTTCAATTTCATAATCCAGTATTGCCAATACAAATAATACAGTTACGTAAATGGAGAATTACATATGTGTGCCTTTCTGTCCTATTTAACGAAAGTGGCGACCAATTTACACGGCATGATTTCAAACTTCGTATATTTGAAAAAAAGACGATTTACGCATTTTTTCTCACTAATGCCATCCTCTGCAGTGGTTCCCGACCAAGGCATCTCAATAACGGTCAAATCTAGATCATTCCGTAGACATAGGTTACCAGAGACAAGGCGGTCGGAGTCACGTAAGAAACAACAGGATGCTACATACTCTAAGTTTATTTCATCTTTGTTTGTGACATCACTATGACATAAGAATGCATGATATATTTGGTGGACCAAACGAACAACCCTATAACCACTGTGATATGTATTTGACAGTGAAGCCTCATTCTTTTCATATTGCATGGTAAGGTAAATAATATAACGAGCCAAATTTTGCCGGTATAGTGCGTTACATAGGAATAGATATAAACTCAAATAATATACGCCACTTTTTTAATTAACCTATTTATAAGCCAGTGTGATATTTAACAACAAAGCATGTATAGAGTCACTTGTAAACACTGATAATAAGAGGCACACATTGAGCTGATGTGTACATAGCTGGCAGCTGAATGCAAATTGAAAGGAAAGACAACAAATAATATAACCGAAGTTTATAGGAATGAGGTGGAAAGATGGCTATATTGTGACAGCCTGCTTTTTCTATCGTGCTCGGTATTGCTATAAATCAGCTTTCGATCTCGAATACGAGGCCACGGGATACATCATGTTAGAAAACCGGAAGGGCGATGTCGCGTTACACATGGCTGAAAGACAAGACGGGGTTTCACGTGACGTCAGCGGAAGTAGCTGCGTTCTTGGGTTATAGAAATAACTCGCATTTGAATTTGACAACATGGCGGCGCATTCGATTTTCTCAATGTGCACATTTCTAGCTCACTTTAAACTGCGATATCTCGGTTAAGCCACATGACAAAAATATAAGGTATGCTTTTAAGGCTTTATGTGGTGCATAAACATTTGATCCAGTGTGGTCTTTTCTTCTTCTGTGGACACCAGATTGGAGCATTCAGATCATTAGGTTACGTCAACATTTGGAAATGGAGGGTTCTACCTGAACAGAGAAACTAAAGACTTTAGATCAAAGGGCCAATGGGGCAAAACAGGTTGTGGTATTCAGGTGTATGGCAATTTCTATGCCATTGTGGTAGTTTGCTACAATCCAACATGAAATGGGCAACGTTCAAATTCCGTTTTATGAGTGGACAGCGAAAAGTTAATGTGCTTACGTATTTATCTGTCATGTAAACAGGCTCTGTGTGACAAGGAATATGTTCATGAGGCTTTCTAAGTGTATTTCTCGAAGCTTTTACCGTGAACTACGTTGCATAGTGAAGATCTATATAATCATTTACAACGAAAATTACGAAAAGCTGCTCATGAATGAGGTTCGTGCTTTATGCTGGTCTCATGCTGTTCACGGTTATACGTTTACAGAATGACTGTCGCCCTGTAGTGACGTCTGTCGCCAGGGGAGGCGCCCCCGCTACGAGAACCGCGCTCCCCGCCCCCGTATCGCGTCCCGTAGTAGTACACCGCGTGGTACTCCCTGTCCCTAGACTCCTGGTCCTCAGAGCTGTGCCTGTGCCGGCCGTGGGTATCATATCCGCCGGAGTAATGGTGCCCCCTGGATTGCCCTCCCTGACCCCAGGACCGGCCCCCGCCGTAGTCCCATTCTCGAGATCTGCGGCCTCCGTAACCCCATCCTCGAGATCTGCTGCCACTGTAATCCCATCCTCGAGATCTGCTCCCGCTGTGGCGGCCTCCCCAGCGGGAATTCCCTCCGTGGTGCGGCCCATGGTACCTGTCCCCATGTCCATGACTATGCCTATGCCCCTGGGATCGGCCTCCGTAATAGTACGTATCCCTTCCACCAAGTCCATACTCCCTTCGCCAGTCCCTGTTGTAGCCGGTGGCTCCTCTGAGCCGATAGGCGCGACGCTCTGTGTACCACTGGCTGGCAGATGGCCCACTGTCCACTTCCGCCCGGTGAGTCCACGTGTCGTCTTCATCGGATGATTCACTTGAATCGCTAACGCTTCTCTTCTGCCTCCCATGAAATGGCGTCCGCTGGCGAGTAGCGTGGATGATTTTCTCTGAAATAAGGCAAAGCCACCGTTTATCAGGTATATCCATGTTCTGGATAAAATATAAACTGTGTTTTAAAATGTAAAAGTAAAGACGATATAGAAACAGATTATGTTTATTTCAGTTTTGTGTGTGGTCTATAGAAAAATAAATATAACAATAAATATATATATTTTTATCACAATGAATAGTGATGTACCAAATTCTATGTCAAATGCCAAGTTTAATTCATAATGCCATGAACAAAGAATGCTATTATCTATATAGTTACACGGAATATGCAAGTAACAATCTTGCAAAATAAACGTGAAATCAGTGAAAGAATATGTAAAACAAAGAGAACAAATTAAATAGGGGAATAGTTTTAACACGCTATAATAGGGCATGCAGACTCAAATCAAAGTCGAATGAAATGTAGTCTTAATAGGTTACGTTTGCATATCAAGTTTTCGCGCAAGGTCTTCGCCGTGCAGCAGGAAACGTATTAGGTGAAAACATGCAAGATTTTATGGGAACATGGTGTACACATGGCGATGATGACAATTATGTGGAGAACAGATATTGGAGAAAGATGCGTTTATTCTATGGTGTCTTATTTTTCTATGTCTACACCCTCATGAAGAAAACACACGGATACTGCCATGCCATCTTTGGATGGCTTTGGTATTCTAGCATGTAATCGTAGAAAGGTTGATATGAGATCTGTGGTAAAACACCTGTAAGTTCCGCTCAAAGAGTATCGTTTGTATTCATAAGGACCTGAATTTGGGATTTAGACAGGTGTAATACAAGTGAAAAAAACGATGTTCCGCTCGAAGAGTATAGCTCCCAGTAATCAAGAGCTGACAGATTTAAGTAAAACAAGTAAAAAGAACAATGTAAGCCGTTCAAAAATTATAGTTTGTATCCGTCAAACGCTGAACTTAAGAGATCTGTACAGATTCAAAACAGGTTGAAACAACGCCAAAGCAGCGTGAATCAGTTCAGGTGTTAACAAGCAAACCCAATCAGACTTATTCGAAAGTTAAGCAAATGTCCTGTTTTCTGCTGGGAAATAAGGTTTAGTCACAAAAAACAGCACCGACAGAATCAGAATCAGATAGTCAGAATTCTATCTGACAATCATTAAACCAACAATCCAGCCAGCCTGAGCTCATTTAGTTGAGCGATCCGAGCAATACGTCTCGTTAACAACAAAATTCGTCAAGCTTGTAAGATGGAATCTCATTCAGATAGTTGAAGACAGGCGGGGTCTACTCACCTTGTCGACTCCCAGAAGATGACTGACAGGCACTTAGTGACGCCCATTATTCTTGAGTAGCTACCCTTGTTTCTTTGCGGGTCCACCGCACGTAGGATTTAAAAATGGCGATTTTCGTGGATATGTATCAAGTGCACGACAAAGCAATAATTCGTTGTCAGTGTCCTCCATTATCATCTGGCCGATACTATCCGTGGTTTGGGTAAATATTGCAGAATAATATGTCCCAGTGTTAGTTATGTTTTTCACGCATCGGTTGCGAAAAACATTGAATATAGCACTGTTCTTTACAGGCATTGCTGTCGTATATGACATGAGACCAATCTCATGGGCACAGTCTTCAATCTAATACTGAAATGTTAAGGAGAAGTGAAGGAATGATGGGTAATCGTTCGTAGGACAACATGAGAACCTCGAGTCGTGGTGAATATAGAACTAACGGGAAAACATTAGGGACCTTGGGATTTTAGAGTTAGTACGATCGCGGAGTTGTAGATAGGCACACTTGGTGAACTTTAAGCTGTCAGAGGTCATGACTTACCCAGGTCGGTGCGGAATCCAGCTTTGCCCGTAGCCTTATGGACCGGGGAAGCTTCGATCTCCGACCAAATGTACACCATACCTGGATATAAAAGAATCAAAGCTATTAAACTGTTCATTAGAACCTAGAATATATAGTTACTAAAATCATATCAGATGCATCAGACCTGGCCTGTTGGTTGTATAGCAATCCAGCCCAGCGATTCGGAAACTTTTCAACTGTACACAAGTGCCTGAAACTTTTGGCTCTATAGCAATCTTTTCTAGGAGGAATAGAAACTTTTAGGCATCTATTGTAATACTATCTATAGTAGAATTAGAATCATTTTCCTGTCTACACAGCTACCCTGGGCAGCAGAATTCTTTTTCTTCTAAAGAAGGAAGAGGAATCTCCGTGGATCAGTTAGTTAGCGCGCTAGAGCAGCGTAAGGACCAGGTGCCCCCACCAATGCAGTCTCTGTGAGTTCGTCCAGCTCGTGCTGGCGTCTCCCTGCGTGGGAAGGTCTTCCAGCAACCTGAGGATGGTCATGGGTTTCCCCGGCATCTGTCCGATTTCCTCCCACCATAATGCTGGCCGCCGTCGCATAAGTGAAATATTCTTGAGTACGACGTAAAACACCAATCAAATAAATAAATAAATCTAAAGAAGCAATCCTTGAGAGCAAACCCTGAAACTTTTATGTTTCTGGCAACATGGTCCAAAAACACACGGGAACCTTTTGGGTCCTTAGCAATCCTATCCAGTAGGATGAGAAGCCCTTCGGATCTGTTGCTATTGGGTAGACCATACCAGCTAGCCTTATGGGTAAATATAGCCTCCTGGCGGCTTCGGGTTCACTGTTATGTTTCTCCCAGTAATACATCAGCGCTCATAAAGCATTGGATTTTATATCTGACTCTCACTTACTGTAACACACCTATAACAGCTTCCTACTTTTCCAAATTTTGCACAAATACTTGGATACTAAACCTATTACTGCAACCGAGAACAGTGACAAAAGCCTGTAGATTCACAATGTATAAAACACTACAACACAGAGCGTAAAACCAGAACAGCGACGACAATGTGAAAGGTGGAAAAGGGTTAACTGAAACCACCGGTTTACCTGATTGATAGGGTTTCATGTAATTGTTTAAAAACACGCCTTATGAACATTTTTAAAAAAACAACTTACACGCCTCTTGGCACCATGCATGACTTAAGGCAGAATTAAATGTAGCTAAAATCAAAAATGGTTTTAAGCGCAATTTATTGCAGACATCGCCAGTCTATAGAATTGCTCAAAATGCCTTGTTCTTATCACATTTAATACACAGTTACATATGACAGGAGTGCTAAGGAACCAGGCCTCGGGAATGCTCAGCCACTCAACATGGTCACGGGATCTGGCTTTAGCCATTGCTAAGTGTGGGCAGATCTAACAGATCTGTGTACTAAATGTACTAGGTATGTTTCTCCACCTAAATACTCTTATTTCCGACCAGGATATCACATGACTAAACGGGCTAAAGCAATTACCATTAACAGATTTTACTAAATGTTAAAATGATAGTTTTCGTACGGTTGTGGGCAACAGAACTCAATCTATATTTATTTAACAATGATGTTTGAAATTTGCGGAATTTAAGGAGTTTCAGTGAGGTTTACCGCAAACAATATTTAGTGTGATCATAAAAGTTGATGTATTTATGAATTGTGTAAAATTCCCTCCCCTCAAATCAAGCTGACTTTTAATGTTACCGGCAGGCAGCCTTTAAAATTTGACGTTCCAAATGTATTAAGGAATTTATATATGAGTTAGGTAAAATAACACAAACTTCACATATGGTTGATTTTATGAAAATTTTCACAGTCTGAAACATACATTGCTGAACCCATGAGCAACACGAAACCCCAAAACCTTACGACCTTAACACGGGTAGTTAATTTCGTGAGTTTCCAAACTTTCAGAAAACTTGCCATAGGTCGATGAATTCATGAGCAACACAGAATCCCGCCGAAAATGTATCGCTTATAGATACGCTTTTGGCAAATAAACTGGAGAAAACTAGATATTTTTTAATATGACACTCATAATTTGGGCTTGATTCAAAACTCACGAAAGCCAAACAAACAGTTCTCCGTCATGAGAGCCTTTCATTGAATCGCGGACACTTTCATTGTTCTCCATATGGATGGCCTGTAGGTGTATTGGATTCTGTTTTCATAAGGTCAGTGCCAGTGTATCAGAAACAAACAAGGCAAAAACTTGACATCTTACAATCCGCACACGACTAGGAAAAACTGAACATAAATGCACCAGTTCTATCACCATTACACCACTACAATATAAAGTAAATACTTACATACTGCCAGGAGAGCTAAAACAACAGCTGACCGTGTGAAGTCCGCCATTTTGTGCCGGTTTACTCCAGCTCGGTGTAACAGCACTTGTGTTGGGGGAGAAAACTAGGGCTGTATACTGAGGCGTAGATCCGTATCTAGGCGGCGTATTAATGACATGTAAAGGGATTGTGACTGGTGGTATTTCTGCGGATAGAGAAGGTCTAGCGAACTAATCAAGCTATATTGTCTTTTACACTGAACTCAGTCCGATGACATTTACTTCTTTGCTGCTGTTCCAAAAGGCCTTTGCGTAATTACCTGCAAACTGCTTTATCAACATCATCGATAGGTGGCGGTTATCGTAACCCCTGCAGTAAAGCGTGGAGTTAGTCATGGTGTCATTGATGATCCAATGTTGTAATTTGAATCTACAAAGTTAAACACTTTCATGCTCCATTAATAAAATGCATCAAACCACAATAAAGTATAATATAAAAAGTAAAAATATTTGTTATTATATTGTTTTTCAATTAGAAATTTGTGGAAGTACAGAAAAAAATGTGGTTTGGATTAATTATATGGATATATAAGGAAGGGACGCAACTGGCAAAACTCACAGCGCTAATCCGTTCCAAAGGGAAAGTACATTAGAATATAGGGTTCATTTAATTACTACTTACATGAAATCCATGATTAATTCTGTTTGGACACAGGCGACGTTTTGTGTTGGCCAGATTTATTTTTGTGTTTAATATCTTTCCATGATATCCCACAGAACAAATTACCACGGTTCGGTATTACCATATTAACATTACATAACAATCGCTGGAAAGAAAATATATGCTTACAACATTCAAATGTCATACATTGTAATATATTATTATATCAAGCAAGTATGAAATACATGTTACAAGAATGAATATCACTATATGTATCATTATCGTTTTAATTCGATATTTCTTCTGTTTTGTTGATCAAAAATGCCATGGAGGACTTCGAAAAAATCAAATTTGCAAAATTTACAGACATATCAACTCTCCTTATCACAACCCTTAAGGGAAATATACACGTCTCCGTGGCCAGGGGGTTTTGTGTATATGTATGGTAACCGCATCCTTCCAAACCGTCGCCGAATTCGTGTGGCATTTCCTGACCTAGAAAACTTCCAGGAGGCCGGGTGATACCCGATATGTAGGTCAGAAGTCATCAAGGTCACCAAAGATCAATGTGAATTCACCTTATTACCATGCAACGAATCAGGTGTCCATAAAATTACGTTGATTTTGTTGCGCTTCATTACTGGTTCGTGGTAATGCCATGGAAATGTAGGGGCTGTATTAAACGATCTCCACGCAGAGTACAGCTGAAAACATCGAGTCTCTGCCCTCAATGGAGTCCATAGGCGCTGTATCGAGAGCGTGTCATGGTGTAGTTGTTAAATGCGCTTGCCTTTCAATCGCTGGGAAACACGAGGTGCGGCTCAAGACCCGCCTTGGATAGAGAAATTGTCGATTCCCGGGTTGTCATTATTTGTAAGACTTTCAGGGCCATAAACGGTGGACCATCTCATGTGATCGTTTGTTTACCGTAGAATTCGTTGAAAACGACGGAAAACTGCGTATTGTTCTGTTGACAGCAAGCGACTCGAGAATGTGCGAAGATAATTAACATCACTGATTTAACATAATTATAGGATAAGCCTACCGATTCCATTCAATTAAAGGACAAAAAAGATGAAGTATGAATCATCAAAAACACCATGGAAAGCTATATCTAAAAATAACATTTTTATGGATGATATACTTTGGTATAACAATTAAGTCGTTATACTCTGACATTTTCACCGTAATGTGGGTGTAATATTAGATTTACTTCACGTCCTCCACAATATCCTGCGCATGTCTGTAAGCACATATCGGAAAGTTCGTCAGTAGCTTGTCCAAGGTCCGTTGTTTACCCAGTGCACTTCAGTTTCCTACCCACATAAGACTGACCATCATGGTATAAGTGTAGGCTTCTTGAGTGTGGCGTTTGATAACAATCAAATAAAACATAAGTAAATAAACTGAACACACTAAAAACTAATGCTCCATACACTAATGGTCTGTGTAATGAATAAGTGATGGAGAGCCCAGAGCTGCGTCCCTGTAATCTGGGTATGAATTGGGGATGCTCTTTTCTTGTTCCATGAGCTCTACGGGCGAGCAAACAATTTCTACTGGAACGATGAAACAATCCGTTTTTTCGGGTTTTCCTTCCAGATCCAAGTATTCTGTGTAACCGGAAAGAATTTCCTCCACGGTTTTACCAATGTCGGTGAAGTTCGGCCGATCTTTTGGGTTTTCCAGCCAACAGCTTTGCATGAGATCGTATCTGAAAGATATTCAATATGCGCACTTACATACATGTTACAAGTCAGTAGATTCGTCAGGTAGACAATTTGTCAATAAAGGACAGTGGTCTGCTCAGGGAACTACAGTTTCGTAGACAATTTGTCAATAAAGGACAGTGGTCTGCTCAGGGAACTACAGTTTCCTTCCTCCCATGTTCAGGACAGGCCGCTGTCACAGAAGTCAACACCTCTTTACCACGACGTTAAACAACAATCGGTATACATGCATATATACAATGTGCGGACATAATTAACATAACTGATTAAACATAATCATAGGATTAGCTTTCCATTTCCGTAAGTAAAGGACGAAAAAATAAAATAAAATGAAATAAACGCCATCAAAAAAACCATGGCAGACTGTATTTAAAGATAACAGTTTTATGGGTGATATTTTGGTATAATGACTATCTCGTTATGCCTTGGGACATTCATTGCCTGAGAATGAGAAGATTTCGTGGAGAATTTCTCCGGTAGGGAATCCAGATTTGTAAAGGAAATGTCTTCCAAATATCGATAGAAAAGGATCTGTTCCAAACACTCTGCTGTATTCGGGATATTCCCTGATATGTACAGCCATCTAATGCTGAGACCTACATGTATAGATGCAGGCGGAGGCGAAGCTACAAGAAGAACGGTTGGAAGACGTACGATGCTGTGCCCTCGAAGTTTGCACTTACAAAACTTCCAAACTCGGTCGTTCGAACACAAAACAAAGGGGAAACTTTTGAATTAGGTATCTGGCGTTATGTTTTATGGTGTTTGTTTCAAACGCTTGGCCTGGTCACGTACACTTGCCAGCATGTAATTGTGGAACAGTATTTTTTTAATCACCGATGGTGCAGGGAAGCTCCGAGGTAATGTGACGTCACTTCAGATGGCTGACATGGCAAAATGGCGTCACTCAGTGAGTAGCTACATACTGACGATCATGCGCAATTTATTCTGCTGATAAGCGATCTGAAATTCTTTAAATATTTTAGAACACATTAGGTGGCTGACTTTATGGTAACTTTAAGGAATGTAGCTACCAAAAAAGTTTTTGAACGTATTACAAAAATGCAAAGATGGGCATGAAAATTTTTAATATTTTGTACATCACGAAACAAGACGCATATTTGCCGTTTCTATTCCGTTTAAATAACAAGGTAATTTTTGCGCTGGGTTGCGAATCATTTTAATGTCTGCTGCTGGCGAATGGTATCGCGTTCAATGGGAATTTAATCAGAAATGACATAACCTCAGATAATCTGGAAACCCTGGAAAGAGGAACCACTCACAGGCTCTCTGGACAAGCGCTTGGTTTCTTCAATCTGACGCCATTTTCCAACTCGGAAAGCACTTGAGCGTTCTCTAGATCCGGGTAAGGGACTTTCCCTAGAGTGAAGATTTCCCACAGAGTCACCCCATACGACCACTGCAGAGAAGCAGAGACAAGGGAAGACAGATTATAACCTGGCTTGGTAAAACCAGCCTACAATGGTTGATTGATTGATTGATTGATTGATCGATCTTTATCAGCTTAGGTGTCAGTACATGCTTCTCGCCTGACTAACAGGTGACAGATGTAGTGCATGTCTTTCTCCTGACTAACAGGTAACAGATACAGTACATACAGGTTTTTTTGGATAAAAACAGATACTAAAACATATGCTGATTTGTATTGGGAGGAGTTTAAAGAGAAAAAAATAATGAACATTTACACGATGTAACAACAAAAGGAACAGAGCAACCAAACGCGAGAGACAGTTTAGATGTCATATACATCTAAACTATACAATACATTTATCACCATACCACTATGCTAATTAGGCCCACAAATAGCAGTTTGCGCAGTTTAAGGTTCGACGAGGACCAATCGTCTTCCATTAGTATGGCATGTGGGTCTGTCTGTCTGTCTGTCACCGTGGGAAAGGCTGTCTGTCGCTTGATAAAGGTCAATGGTTTACAATAGGCATTTCGCTTTCCTTCGCTCTTGAACTGACCACCATCGTGTAATTGAAATTTGAGTACAGCATTAAACAACAAAAATAACAAGTAAACACCCGGTCCCAGGCTCAACACATCTGCACAACTGATAAACAGCTTTCTCGTACACACCATACCTGTTTTACTGGTAAACACCAGGTCTCGCACCTGTATAACCGGGAAACATTCGTACCCGTGCTCCCCAATTCTGTATAATGGGAAAAAACCCAGTCCTCTACTCACCCTGTACGGTTCATTGCTCACTATAATTGTGAAAGGGCGAACGGCGAGTCGTCCTCTCATCCATTCCCGTACACACAAACTCAGAATCACTGGCAAACACATTGCTATATACTCATTCCACATTTGCATAACTGGTAAACACCCGGTCCCATAGAACACTCATCACATCCGTACAACTCGTAAAGTTCCGGTCCCGTACCCTACCCACCACATCTGTACAACTGGTAAAAACCCGGATCGGTAGCCCACTCACCACATCTGTAAACACCCAGTCCCGTAACCTACTCAACACATCTGTACACCTGGTAAACACCCCGTCCCGTGACCCACTCAGCACATCTGTACAACAAGTGAACACCCGATACCGTAGCCTACTCAACACATCTGTACAACTGGTAAACACCAGGTATTGTACTCACCACATCTGTATAACTGGTAAACATCCGATCCCGTAGACTCTCCAAAGACATCCATTTAATGGGCAATAGTTTGTTCTTGTCCTGTCGGTAATAGCTATTAGAGTACACATCTCTGGTAAGTCCAAAGTCGGCCACCTTTACCACCATGGTGCTGTCCAACCTGAATAAAGGGCGGACGAGAATTGGAAACCGGTCTTCCATTGCGGACAGATCGTTCACTAACAAACATACACATGGAATTAAGTCCACAGACAATATCACCATATTGGCGTCTAACACAGACAAGGAGGACAGTGCGCAAATGATGGACTGACGGACACCAAAATGGACACCCGATACAACCATTCCGCAATACAACGGGAGAAGTGCACCAGAATGTGCAATGGACTCTTCGTGGCAGAAATGCGGACAAAGGAACAGAAGTAAATCCACAGGATGTAACGGCATCATGTTGTCTCAGTAACATTAAAAAGCGATGGAAGAGAAACCTTAACAGAAAAACACACATGCTATGTATACGAGACGGTTACAACTATTTTCATGTTAAACATTTGACACCACAGTTGACCTGAATAATTCAAGTTTAGAATGTGCGGTAATGAACTTTCGCCCAGACCTATGCATACGTCTAAATACATAGCATTTAGAAAGTAAGGAACAATTAGTGCACAACCCGCTTATAGTATTCGTGATCTTTTACTTAGTGTCTTAACACAATATGTCATGTATTTCATTATGTGTATATTTTATTCATTCATTAGCCATTTTTTGAATCACTGTCATAAGTGAGAATCGTTAGTCATGTGATAACCTTCTACTTTCTTCTGTTCGACATGGAAGATAATTGTAGCCAATTTAAAACAAAAGGTACTTGTAAATACTTACATACAGTTTCTGGCGGCCAAGTCCCTGTGGATAAACTTTAAACTAGAGAGATATTCCATCCCACGGGCGATGTGTAGTGCAAAGGACAACAGTTGACAGAGATCTGGAGCCTGTATACAAACAGATGAGTAAATACAATGATTATCAATTAGAACGCACTCGGCGGGCGCAATGTACCTGAGGGCTGAAATGTACACATTCCCTCACTACAGACAAAGGGAGAGTACTCTTCATTTCTGTCCTATATGTCAATGGAGGAGAGTCGCTAAGATATTGCCCTAGGTCGGGGATTGTGATTTGTATCACCACCAAGAACAACATGTGCACAAAATTTCATCAGAATGCATGCATACCATTTCCCCAAAAGTTACAGACATACGGACAGGCGGGTAGAACCTCCGTGGAGGTAAATATCCAGCCCAGGGCATTGCCGTCTTCTCTACAACTCCATTTACCTGATCTTTGAGTGAATCGTCATAGCGAAACTGGCGGCAGTATTTCTGAAGGTCACTATGGCACATGTACGGAAGTACAATCATGGGGATTTCTGTGTCCGGTTTGACACAGACGCCGACTATCCTAAGGACGTTCTTATGGTTAAAGTCGGCCATGACGATAGCTTCCTCCACGAAGGCTTTGATCTCTGGGTACACACAAGTGTCTGGAAATCAGAGATGATCAGCCGAGTTTATCTCACAAAATCATGCTAATTCACGTCTAACGTTGCGCGATCAAGAGAAGCTGGTCCTTGAAAGGTCCACACGGATAATTTCAATGGAAACAGGGAATACATGAACAGTTCTAGCTCTCACATTAATCCAGTCTAACTTTCCCTACGTTTTGTTGGTCGAAGCTTTAAAGTGAATGGCCGCGCATGTTCAAAGATAAGTTTGTCAAAAAGGTCGGACAATATCATGTTTATTTCGGTAAAGTATTTTTTCTAACAGCTACTACGACATTGGAAGATGACATTTAACCGCGCTAAGTCGATCAGGAAACTTACTCCCACCTCAACACAATGGTCTGGAAATGCTTGGCAGTGTTGTTCACACATATACTTGTTATAATTAAAATATATAACATTAAAAGAGTATTCTGTTCCTATGTTATCACATGTTACATTGACAGACAACTCGGAAGATTTACTTCACACCTATTAAACAGCTGATATCTCCTAGCTCTCTGATTTGTCAATCTCTCATACGCTTAAAAGCATGGGCGCCTCCAGACCCCCAAAATACTGAACACTTCAATCGAAGATAACTCAACAACGGATTCATATAAATTGAAACAGGTCTTTGCATTCCAAAAAGAATTTTGTAATCTTTTTAACGAACAGAGCCTCAATCATAAGCTGTCTTTCAGTTTAAAACCGATAATAAGCACATCTTTATACTGACATCGACAATGTATGCCACACAGTTTAAAATCCGTTTCTATTTAATTTTGTGATATTCCATAACTCAGATACCGTAGTTTAAAGCAAGCTAAAGCGCGCTAATTGAGAAAGTCTATAAGCGGAGATCTCAGCTGTTTCAGACGACGTCACACGAGCCTTGTTTTGCCTTTCCGCCGTATGAGCGTAGGTCACGAGTTTCCTGACACCATGTGTCCGGTTTCCTCGACATGGCGTATCCCATAGCCTCGTAAAAATTACCAGATTGTAAACTGATTTATAAAGTTACCAAGCACATCAGAAAGAAATGGTTGTGGCGGTTTAAGCTCGATTTCACCCCCTTCCGCAATAATAATATTATTATTTGTTTGTTGTTTTTACTTTAAAACTTTTTATACAGGTTTATGCATGGAATCATAGTGCTAGGAGGAAACTAACTTCACAAGCAGAATATATAAACTTATATATACCTTTTAAGGTTTTGATGGCCACCTCGGTGGCATGGAGAGGGTTGTCGTCTGGCCTGTATCGCCCATGATAAACCGTCCCAAAAGCACCTGGGAAATACACAAAAAATCATGCCGTTGGATAATTTATTTATCGTACTGTTATTTAACGCCATACTCAGGAATTTTTAACTTAATATATATGATGGTGGTCAAGTTTATGGGCGGACGAAAGTGGAAAGCCATGTGTAAAACCATGGACCTTTGGCAGGAGACTGACGAACTTATTATTGAAGCTGTGGTTATTGTCACCACGGTTGACAAGCAGCTAGAGTGCACGATAAATGATGTGCTAACTGAATATTTGCCTCTTTGCACTTGTAGTCACGTGATATTGACTGATTTGCTTTGTGTGTTTTTTTTTTTTTTTGGTTTTTTTTTTTTTTTGGACTTGGCATGCGGTACTTTCTTTATAGGGCAATATTTGACTGATGCTTCAGCGTTCATTCTAATAAGTACTGGAAACGGGAGCACTAGACAAATCTACTGACAAAGCCGCAACCGAAACAGCGAAAGTCGGATTCGAACACGCGACCTCACCGGTCAAGGGCTTGTCTGCAGCGGCCAAACCAGGGCCTTATAACTGAAGTCCGAGGGGACTCCTTAAAAACACACCTTTGCCAGCTGTGTTCAGAATCTCAAGCTTGTCCGACCGAATCAACAACCCCTGGATTTTTAGCTGGGACTCTTTATCCAAGATTAGTTTCAAGGTCGCTCCAAGGTCAACTGGTCTCTTTGGCTCTGGCAAATAAAAATGAACAAAAGTATACATGCAATATCGTTCAATGTGATTTTCTGTCACACTAAATGTAGGTCTTTCCAGCGATATGTGTGTATTGTAGATCTTTGGAAAAAACGATTAATTTACGGCTTTGGGAACAGAAAAGAATAAAACTATGGACCACACTGAAAGATATATTATACTGCAGAACTTGACATATTTGTGTTTGCTTGAATCTGAAAAGACCAATTTCCTAAACAACGCTCAATACAAACCACCAAAGAATATATAGTACATCAATTCCATACAGTATAGCTCATGGACAAGACTTTATGTTGTCACCTAGATGCGTCTTGGAGGATTATTTTGAGGAACAAGGGAGCATTGGCCGGAAAATTATTATTACATTTAACAAATAAGTTGTTCATTACCTTAGGAAAAAGACATTTTAAAGAATGTACACTAGAGTAAAATGTATGAAAGGAAAATGGCAACGACATAAAAGTGCCCTTTTACTGATTGTCTCCCCTCCAAGTGCAGCGCCCTCCGTCAAGGACGATTCCAGTAACCCGCTGACGCTCGGCGTCGACGTGATCAGTTTACGCCGCACACGCTCTCTGTAAGCTTTACGTTTTCGACAACAACAGGCACAGAAGACGGTCATGAAGAGCAAGGCACTTGTCACAGAGGCCCCTGTGACGGAAAGGCGAGAAATGGTGGATAAAATATTTACCAAGGGCATACAACACAATGTAATTACTTCATTCAATGGCCTATGTTCTTATCGAGTTAACTCAAAAAGAATAAGCCCCTATATTTAGTGGAAGGAGCTAATAAAGATCAGAATTATAATTTCAAACAGTTGGCTGCCCCTGAATTGAGGGCCTCGTTCTCATGAGACGAGAACTCTCCCTTGTGTGTAAACTAAACTGCCGTCTGAGAAGAGTTCCACTAGCAAACTCTCTGCGGGAGGACATGCCGGTAACCTGAGGCAGACGAGATTCTACGAGATTATATTTGGTGTCGCAAGAATTCCCAAAGAATCTGGTTTGTCTCTTTGACTATGACTATGACTATGGATGCCGACAGAATCTCTCGTTACGGGTCGGCATTCTACAAACCGGAGTAGTGCAGTCTCTAGGCAGCGAAGTAGTGCAATGAGATAGCTAAAAAGTGACGTTGCGAGGCAGGGAACCAAGCCATCGAAGAAGGGAAGCAAGGTTACTGGTCAGGGAACCAAGGCCTCGAGGCACCGAAGTTAGGAGGCAGGCAGCCAAAGGCATCGAGGTAGCGAAGCGAGGTAACGAGGTGGCGAGAGGTCCTCTTCAGTATATAATAGCATTGCGAGTATAATTGGTTCAGAGATCACATAAGCATGTATTTTCAACACGTTAAATCTTTATCAACATTTTATTCAAATCTGCTTAGTGGGTAAAGGTTTTGCTTTCCGCAGATAGATTTCGTGTTATAGGTCTCAGCTCGTTATAGCGGATATTGGACATATTTCTTTACCACATACCTATGATTAGCCCCTTCCCTGGATCTGAAACTAAAATTAAATTTAGAATTCACTAACTGCATTACATAAGCAAAATGCGGCACAGTCAAGAATATTTCACTTATACAGTGGCCAGCATTACGATGGGAGGAAACCGGGCAGAGCTCGGGGAAAACGCACGACCATCTGCAGGTTGCTGGCAGAACTTCCCACGTATGACCGGAGAAGAAGCCAGCATGAGCTGGACTTAAAGTCAGCTAATAATGAAAAGAGTTACGCTTATTTTAAGTTTTTCTTCAACAGTTAGACGACAACGTTTGTCATACCAACACTGGGATCATTTGTCATGGAAATAAACGATTCTGACGTGATATATAAAAAAAACAAAACATTAATACGTGGATCATTTCAGTTTACCGTTTTTGGTATAGTAACAAAAGTTCAAAGCCGCCCAGTTTCCATGTGTGGAGAAGAAAGGGGCTAGGTTCATGCTCTCATTGTGACCCCGTACACTGACATCTGATACCGAGGAGGCGTTGGTGACAATGGACTCTATCTTCTCGTTAAAACCATCAATCTGAAATATAAACCAAAGTAACATCTGATATTAAACTTCAGCAAAAAAGGGATAAGAGAACAGATGTGTTTGAACACGACTGGGAATTGTAACCTTGAACATTATATTGGAAATGTTTTACTGACATTAGAGTTACATTAGATTTCTCTGGGTTAATAATAGATGTTTAGAGCCATGATCCAAATCACTTGAGAATATTTCACTTGAACAACGGCGGTCAGAAGTTGAACATTCCTTGTCCTTAGCTGGTATCGAACTTACATGTACACCCGATCGTGTGTCCAAACATGAAGACAATGATGGAAAATCAGTACAAGGAATCACGGCCAATTAATTAAAGTATGAAGTTTGAAAATAACTTATTACAGTTAAAATGACAAAGTCCATCATCGTGCCAATTCAGGGATCAAGAATCAAATAATTACGCAACACTTGTTAAACGTGTTTCGCTACATACCTTCTGGCAGCTTCCAGGTATGTTTGGAATAAGGTAGAAAGGCTTGGACAATGGGTGTTCTAAGAGATCAAAGTCTGTGCCTTTAGAACGTCCCGAGCAGCACATGTCCATCTTAAGGTGAGTGTCATTTTGAAAAACTTGTGGATGCCAACCTGAGGAGGAGAAAACATGTAAATCATTAACATACATTTTAATGTTTCTGAATCCAAGTTTTGGAAAGAAATTAAAACATTTGGCTCTTAAAAACGGCGTTAAATTTATTCATTTATTCATCTATTAATATATTTGATTGCTGTTCAACGTCTTACTCAAAACTTTTTCACTTATGCGATGGAAGTCAGTATTACGGGTGAATAAAACCGTACTCTCCGGGGAAAATCCCAGATCTTTGGCAAATTACTGACGAAATTTTCCACGTGTGGTTGTATAGATGCGCTCTCCACAGTAGTGAAAGACAACTGATTTTAAGCAAGCGTTAGATTAACGGCCAGATTATGGCCTTAAAGGTGAACTGTCCCGGTTCTATTTCTCATTTATTTAACTGAATAATACACCTGTGATATAGCAAAATTATGGAAAGAAAAATTGCATCTGCCGCGTATTTTTAATTGTAGAAAATAGAAATCTATTTAACCCAAAAATTCAAAGCAGAAAATCTGACATGGCTTGATTACCCTTGAATTGAGCCAGTGTGTCAAATATAAGTGACGTAATTGTGGCATTTCCGGTTTCCCAACACGAGTTTAACCCTGATCAAAACACGTTTCCTCAAAATGGGTAAAGCATAGCTTAGAGTACTTATTCGGTTCGTGATGGTCACGTGGCATGGCAATTATTTATAGTCCTCGCATTGAGAGTTCCTATGGGAAGGCATGAAAGCTAATCCCATCGTAATTCGGTGAGTGATTAGCACAGTTCCCTGCTCCACAAAACGGCATATCGCCAACAGGACGTCAGACACTGCTCAAGTGTAGAGTGTGCAGAGGATACCAAACTTCATGAAACTCAGCCTATCGGTCTGAAAAAAAAACATCTGGCGATTTTCATTCGTTAAATCGCTTTGGCTTCATGTTTCGTCAACCGGGACAGTTCACCTTTAAGCACCTTAAAACATAAATAAAATTAAACCTCTTGTAACATATTTATATCTATATTTATTCAATTGCTGCCATGTACAAGAGAATTTGTTTTACTTTTGAGCCATACTGTCGGAGACAAGGTATTCTTTCTATGCATCACTTTTTACTTACTTTATATTTCTCTACAAACGATTTTTGTCAGCACTGTTTAAGTAATCTTTTACTCGTTCGTGAAAAGAGCACGAGAACAGTTCTACATATGTTTTTAGCATGTTTCAAACCGGGAAAAACGCTTTTACAAACATCGGATACCACGCCGGTCACCTGAACCCAGTGGGTACTCATGGTGTCACCTGAACCCAGTGGGTACTCATGGTGTCACCTGAACCCAGTGGGTACTCATGGTGCCACCTGAACCCAGTGGGTACTCATGGGGTCAGCTGAACCCAGTGGGTACTCATGGGGTCAGCTGAACCCAGTGGGTACTCATGGGGTCAGCTGAACCCAGGGGGTACTCATGGTGCCACCTGAACCCAGTGGGTACTCATGGGGTCAGCTGAACCCAGTGGGTACTCATGGGGTCAGCTGAACCCAGTGGGTACTCATGGGGTCAGCTGAACCCAGTGGGTACTCATGGGGTCATCTGAACCCAGTGGGTACTCATGGGGTCATCTGAACCCAGTGGGTACTCATGGGGTCAGCTGAACCCAGTGGGTACTCATGGGGTCAGCTGAACCCAGTGGGTACTCATGGGGTCAGCTGAACCCAGTGGGTACTCATGGGGTCAGCTGAACCCAGTGGGTACTCATGGGGTCAGCTGAACCCAGTGGGTACTCATGGTGCCACCTGAACCCAGTGGGTACTCATGGGGTCAGCTGAACCCAGTGGGTACTCATGGGGTCAGCTGAACCCAGTGGGTACTCATGGGGTCATCTGAACCCAGTGGGTACTCATGGGGTCAGCTGAACCCAGTGGGT
Source organism: Acanthopleura granulata (assembly GCA_016165875.1). Taxonomy (NCBI): domain Eukaryota; kingdom Metazoa; phylum Mollusca; class Polyplacophora; order Chitonida; family Chitonidae; genus Acanthopleura; species Acanthopleura granulata. The sequence goes on from JABBOT010000011.1 coordinate 2,746,099, forward strand.
ACTCATGGGGTCAGCTGAACCCAGTGGGTACTCATGGTGCCACCTGAACCCAGTGGGTACTCATGGGGTCAGCTGAACCCAGTGGGTACTCATGGGGTCAGCTGAACCCGGTGGGTACTCATGGGGTCAGCTGAACCCGGTGGGTACTCATGGGGTCAGCTGAACCCAGTGGGTACTTATGGTGTCAGCTGCATATTTTCAGGGCTTGAAATAATTCGTCGGAAGGTTCAAGTAGCGAATGCATGTATCGTTCTATATGTATATGTATTTTCAATGCAGAAGTCTCGCAGTCTGTGTCGGCGTATTGCGCGAATGTGACTTCACTATTCCCAACATGGTCGAAAAAAGTCACTGAATCAGCCAATGTTGTTAATTCTATTCACTAGATTTAAAAAATCCTTCAAACTTGAAAATAAATCCAACTACTTTTTGGAAAGGTCATAGTGATGTTTCGCTTGACACAGATTTCGTTGTTACCGTTATCCTTCTTGCTTCCAAGTTACTTTGTTTCAGTACTTCATTTGAAAAGTACGATACTAAGGCTTATACCTGCTTTGAATCCTAATGGACATTGTCCAGTAGAGAACACACAGTATTTCGCTGGCGTCAGGTGCGTGGGTGGGCTCTCACAGAGAACCAGGTGAGTCCCATTCCCATCCAGGTGTGTGGCATTCAGTCCAATCATGTGAAATCGGAAGGCCAGCGTAAGGTCTGTAAAGTCTATAAGAAATGCCGTGAAATCCCATAATGTTACTGAATACAGACAAACTACGGTATCACTAAATACATTCAGACTGTGTGGTATTCTCAAGCACAGTTAAACCTCATAATATTACGGAATACCAGCAAGCTGAGTGGTATAACTAAATACATTCATACTGTATGATATCCCATAATACACTTACACGTCAACTAAGTACTGAATGCGGTCAAACTGTGTGGTATCACTAAACACACTCCAAGTAAGTAAGAACAAAAACAAATGCACTAAAGCTGCTTGGTGTTAGTTTCATTCATTATTAGTTCTTTCTACGAAATACGTGTACCTAAGCTGAACAAAACAAGACTAAGGAGTGTATCAGTTAACAAGGTGACATGTTAATTACAAGCCAAAATATGCAATACACTTAGTCCCCATTTATCACGCAGAAAAAACGATATCACACTCAGTAAGCTCCACGACAGGCCCACCTTTCGGGACTTTCTACCCACAGTACAGTGGCATTTATGCCAGGGGATCTTTTTCGTGATAATTTCTTTACAAGTTGACAAATCAGGAATCCATCATGCATTCCTAATGAAAACGTACTGTGTTTTCTAAAGACCCTGGGAATCTACACCTGCTTACATCAGTTTAAAGGATTTATCCTTGTATAGGCTATAGTTTACCAGGAGTAAGCTTAGTAATTATTTCATTCATCAGTGGTTAATGACACACTGAAGCGTTCCTGACTAATACGACAACTGTCAAGCTATGACGTTAAAGAAAGTTTCATGTCCCGAGTGAAGCAATTCGTTGGATTCGAACTCGCAACCTGACAGCTCTCAGTTGTAACGGCCAAACCGAACGACAACAACACAAATGGTGTGGAACCTTCTGCATTTTTTCGAATGCTAATGGTATACGACTGGAGTACAGAATTACTCCTCACACTCCGGATTCTCCCAGTTCTAAACATGACCGCAGAAAAATTCTTGTCTGTGGCGACAAACAACAATCAAATAAATAAATAAGACTTAATTGTAATTGATAATTGTGTACCCAACACATATTACACGAAAGGCGGATTCCTACATGCCGGACATCCGGTGATAGGTTTCGGGAATAAGATCCTGTTCTGCGTCTCTGATTTTTGCGTAGTTATAATGGACTGCCCCTGTGAAGTCGCCGGGCTCTTCGAAGGCTTCGTGGCTAAAATGTTGAGACTCTTCGGACTGGAATTCGCTACAATAAACAAGGAAAGTAAACAAGGTAGCATATTGGGCGATCATTCCTGGCTCTTTATTATAATGTTTCATAGCAAAACTTCCACAGCTACACTACAAGGTTGTCCGTATAATTTAAATTTACTTCCGATTTAAACGTTATGAAAGTATCAAGGTCCTGAGGTAAATCTATCAGGGGCTTTCGTTTTCGTGTTTGGGTGCACGTGATAAACAGTTCACCTGGGGTACGAGGAACTACGAACATAAGAGAACATAAAGTCTACCACTACATATACAGAGAAGAAAGGAATAAGAGAGAGAACATGTGTCACAGAGTATCAAATATCTAAAATAAAAAAAAATCAATCCCAGATGAATTTCCAATCAGGGAAGAGGATATTTATAGGGTATTTCAGGACATTTTATATGGCCATGTGGAAAGGCTGAAGGAGCAATAATTGGAATTTTCACAGATTTACAGGGAAGAAGGGAGACGAGAACCTCCAACCACGAGTTGGTGCGAACATTTCTTACCACGAGGTGGTGGGAAGACCTCCAACCACGAAGGGACAAGACCACCTTCATCCACGAGTTGGTGCGAACACCTCCAACCACGAGGGGACACCAGGAACTCCAAGCACGAGGGGACACAAGCACCCCCTACGAGGTGGTGCGAACACCTCCAACGACAAAGGGACACGAGCACCTAAAACCATAAGGTGGTGCAAACACCTCCAACCACGTGGGGACATGAGCACCCCCAACCACGAGATGGTGCGAGCACCTCCAACCACGAAGGTACACGAGTACCTCCAACCAAGAGTTGGTGCAAACACCTCCAAACACGAGGGGACAACAACAACTCCAAGCACGAAGGCACACAAGCACTTTAAACCACGAGGGGACACAAGCATCTTCAACCACGAGGTGGTGAGAACGCCTCCAACCACGAATGGACACGAGCAGAACACGGACACCTCTAACCACGAGTTGATGCAAACACCTCCAGCCAGGAGGAGAAATGGACATCTCCAACCGTGAAGGGGAACAAGCAAGAGGTGCTGCGATGTAGTATTCATGTTCTAACTTTAATTTTAATGCGAAACTCTATTGCCACTGTACACAGTTAATAGAGACAAATAAATCGCAAAATTTGAAAATGGTGTTGAAATTCGTAATGTTGACCCTGATGGTTAAAGGGCTTGCTCGCTGCGACTATCCACATTTCCTATGTCAAGGGATCCCTTTCGATTAATCCGCAATAGTAGGACTCTTCACTTAACTGGACACTTCAGGTACTTCCTGAAGCTGGGCCATCCAGTGACAACTCTTAGCACATGTCTTCAGTCACATACTGTACCTATAGAAATCCAAGTTGAGTGGTGGCTTGACATCAAGGTTACACGAGCGCCCTTAATATTTCTGTAGTAAATTTGTCAACTTCTCAAAATATATACCATAAATCTTCAACATTTTCGATCACTAAAGCGCTTCTTTCAGTGGAGTTTATGCATGCATTGATTATAAAAAATAACATTAAAAATGAATTGTTTTTGTGATTAAAGATGCGAGCTTCATAAAACTGTGCAAATTATTTCTCTACACCAAATAGTTCTGTCAGAATGTTTTAAAATATTTTTTGCAATGATGGTGGATAAGGTTGTTTAGTTAGGATATCCTGACATTTTGGCGTTGGGCCAAGTCACTTCGCCACATGTAGCTTTGACTTTTCTCTACCTCATGTAAAAAGAAATTAATCTAGCCTGACCACCATTTTGGGTTTAGCTGTTGCTGGTAGAAGTAAAGTAGTAAAATTTCGTCACCTAGGTAACCTCTATGCGGGGCGTGGGTAGTAAGTTTGAGCTAAAGGTTTCCAGTTCTATCCAAAGCAGACAAAATTCTGATCTATTTTATCAGGGTGTAAAATAACAATGCAGAACTTTACATTGTATAAACAGCCTACAGTGTTTGTGAGGCTACGACTATTTATAAATTTGCTGCTATGATCAGATGGGAAAACATTTAGCTTTGGCAAGGTTAAACATCTTACGGACTTGAAAAAGAACGTCTGTACGATCTATGCGACTGGAGAGAGGTATGAGGGTATGAGTTACATAAGTGCTGTCCCATTATACCTTACTTTCGTTCTGGAAAGACAAGATAAAGGTGTTGTCTGTGTTCTTCAGAATTTTCAAATTTACACATATTTTAATATGCTATAGATCAACAACAGTGATTTCAAAAAGCGAGATTTTCCGAGAAATTGCATTAACTGCAATATGTGGCTTCAAGCCAAGTTTACTACTGAAGACTTTACCCAGAAGCGTCTTATTCTTGTACCACAGAAAATCCACTGCTATCCCCAAACATGTGAAAACTGTCTTACTAATAAGCTTGGCTATTTCAATTTTTGGTTTGGTTTTGTCAAGAGACAAAGGATTAACAGGAAACAATATAATTAGCAGCTCGTTCTTTAAGGTGTAAGAGTATATTCATGGTTGATAGGGTATATTAGCATCAGCGAAGAGAGTGGACATCAGTTATTACATATCACACACATGCGGACAAACCTTTGGTACAGTTGCTCCGAGTGTATCCTTCGCACATATAACAGTCAGCGTCTGCAACGGGAAACAAATAAAGCGACAAGGTTAGCGACAGGGTCCCTGTGTGTATGATGCGCATGTGTAGACCTATGCAACTTTCACTTATACGACCGCGACCAGCATTATGGTGGGAGGAAACCGTGAAGAGGAACACGTTCTTAAGACACACGTTGTTCAAGGTATTTCTTCAGCGATTTCTTTTTTTATCTTACATATGACAAATCTGTCGACTGAAGCTAATACGATGTGATTTGGCAAAGCGATGTTTACTCTCATCTCAATCATTCATTGTGCATTCAACATATACTCGTTGAATTTCAATTTCATGTCCAATCGCATGTCCAACAACAACTCACACTCTGTATTGGGATTAGAATAGAGCAGGTATATTAGGACAAAATGGAAAACTTCTACTGGACTAAACACGAAACTATTACATGAATACTTTACACCAGGAATTGCTGTCCAACATGTGTGCTAAAGTTTCGACAAGACTTACCCAGGCATCCGATGTTTATACGCCGCGGTCTTCCAGATGTAGCAACGAGGAAGCAAACTCCCATCTGAAGTACTCGAGCTGGAAGCCCCATCTGTAACGTTTGGCTCAGCTAGGAAAATAACCTACAACAGTTGTATTTTGGTGTCACGTGACTAAAGTACTTATGACAGTTACATTTTGGTTCGGCGTGGATAAAGTTCCTCAACGGTTACATTTAGTTTTCGCCTAAATAAAGCAGCAGTTACATTTTGGGTTCAGCCAGAACAAAGTGCCAGCAATAATTATATTTTGGTTGTGCCAGGATAAAGTATCTACAACACCTGCATTTTGATTCAGCTTCGATGAAGTACAGACAAGAGTTACAACGTGGTTCAGAAAGGATACAGCAACTACAGGAGTTATATTTTAGTTCAGTGTGGATAAATTACTTATAACAGCTGAATTTTGGTTCATTCTGGATAAAGTACTTACAACTTTATCCATTTCATCCAGGATAAAGTACCTGTAACAATTACATTTTGGGTCAGGCGGGATAAAGTACCTACAACAGGGGCATTTTGTTTCCGCCAGGATAAAGTACTTATAACAGCTGCATTTTGGTTCATCCTAGATAATGTACCTACCTTCACACAAGAGACATCGACAAGTGGGATTTGTAGCCAATCGTCCAAACTGGTAATCTTCCAATCTGTAGAAGCTATCGATGAAGTTGCCGATAAAATTTTATCAGAGGTAATAAAAGAAGGTGGAAAATGCACAATTATTCAAATTGCTTTACACATAAGATTTTTACATTTCACACACATTTTAAAATGTATGTTAAACACCTTTCATGAGAATTTCAGTACTGTACACTCCAGGCATTCAGGCTTGAACTTTAACCCATTGCTCTTTTAATACTGTATCATTTACAATGCTGAAATTTTCTTGAAAGGTGCTTAGCATCTGTTAATTGATTTGTTTGATATAAAAACTTTGCGCTTTAAAACATTTCAAAAACATAATTAAGAAATAAAGAGTGTTATTTTTTTCCTACCCACTCCATATAAGCTTCAGTGGCAAGTAAAATGCAGCTAGTGTTTGGCTGTCTCACATCGTCCACATAACGGCATGTTTGCCATCAAAACATTACCTGTGAAGCATAAGTCATGAACACAACGCACTCATCGCCACCTAATTTTTAGCCGGGCTTTTAATTGCACCTGGCATCAAGCGTTGATGAGCCGTATCACATGCACATTAAACCGCTGAGGATACGTCATCTACACCGTAAAAACTACAGTAATTATATCCAGCGAACTGGTGATTGTATAACAGTTGAAGCCACAAAGCGCGGCTGACGATTACTTTATGAAGTCGACGATATAACTGAAGACATTTAACGCAGCCAGTCAATCCATGGTTTGTGAGTTCGAACCCACATGAAGTCCAATTGGTATTTTCGGTCCAAGTTTCTTGCGTACGTACGATGAGGACCTTTACAATGCCCTCTGGAAATGCTACCGCCATATGAAACATATGTCGTCACACATACAAATCAAAACTCACAATAATTATATGCGGAAGACATACCAGCGGAAGACATACCAGCAACCTGCGGATGGTCGTGGGTTTCCCCAAGGCTCTACATTGTTTCCTCCCACCATAATGCTAGTCGCCGTCGTATGGGTGAAATATTCTTAACACCCATCAAATGAATAAATAAATAAAATAAATCCAGCGCCAAACCTGTGAGACTGGCTGCATTGTGGCCTTCGGCTACGTCATGGGTGGAATGCCCTGCAATTCCGCCAGTGTGTTGCTTTAATCCTACTGTTTGAGATTACGCTTCCACTGTTCTTGGCGTTTTGGCGTCACGATACGGGGAAGACAATGCTCGTAAGGCCCATCAGGTCGTCGTACATGAAGTTCGATGGAGATATAACCTACCTTGAAGAATGGGTACGTCACTGGCGTAAAGTTTTGGCTGTGAGTTTGCGAAATCTTCCCGTTTACCGGTTTGTTGGAGATCACTTGGCCTCCATGAATGCAGAATAGGCACTTAGCTTTCACAAACTTTTGCGAAATTTCGTCAGTGGCCTCACAGAATGTTCTGTTTTACCTGTTTGTTGGCAATCACCTGGCCTCCGCCAGTACATTACAGGTATTGAGCGTTCACAAGCGCAAAAATTCGTCAGCGACCTTGGGAAATGATCCTAATGTTTGAGATCACTTGGCCTCCATGAATACAGAATAGAAAATGAGCTTTTATAAGTGCACAATTTCGTCAGCAACCTTGAAGAATGTTTCGGTGTATGACTTCCTGGTTTTAATAAAAAAAAATATTCCAGTGTAGTGTCCACTTTATTGGAGTATAACACATTAATGTAGAGCGCGCATAGTATTAAAGTGGACGGCAAATAGACATTGCTAACGGCTGCGGTAGGCATGACCCTTAAATCTGTCGTCCCACCTGGTAATGGGGAGAGTCTACGCCACGTGTCCTACACTGAGGCTACCTCCGAGCTCTGATGCTGGGGCAACACATTGTGGTCCGCATCTATGTCATTTACGCCGTCAGACTATATATTTGCTTTCGTCTCAAGCTATTAGCTCAGCTAATAGAAAAGCTTGATTCACATTTCTATCTCCAAACAGTTAAAAGCGTGTGTATTTACGCGGGTAATGCACGTGTACATAAGCAACCGGTTATACTGGCTTTAATCACCGTTGTATACAACACATAATATAACTGACCACTGAAAAGGTCATGTTTTCGAATATGAAGAAACACTGTGGTTATCAGCATTTCGAAATAATGTAGACAGACTATTATTAACGTTATATTTTGGACAAATACACTGAAATATCAATCACTTCGTTAAAAAAACTGAAAGGAAAGTTTGAGCATCCAAATTCTGACACAACGTAAAGTCCCGCAAAATCTCGTTCTGTCCCACGTTATCTAAAGACAAATGTGGGAAACCAGGTAACGCGAGATAATGCGAGACGAATTAAACTGTGTCTTCTTGTGGCCGGGCGAATCCATACCGCCAAAGTGCTGCCGCCACTGGAACATCCTGCAGAAAACAGCAAACATGACACCCCACCCAGTCACATTATAATGACACCGGTCTGACCAGTCCTGTTTCCTTGCTACAACCTTTCAGTACTGAACGTCAAGCGAGGGAGCATCAAATCCCATTTTTAGTCCAGGACTGATCCCGGATTTCCAGACCTAGAACAGTCCTGTATTGCCTACCGATAGTGGATGGACCAGTACTCGGCATATCAGTGCCAACAGTTAGAATAATGCCTGAACTGAGGTAAACTAACAAGAGGCCGATTTCACCCCCAAAGTGTCAGGATTTGCTAACTACTACACTGTCGCCGTGACTGGTTTTACTTTCTGCTCTGTAGTCTTTTATTTTGAGTATCTAGGACACACGAGGTGTGGGCTCAATCTCGTTCATAATCCCACTGATTATTGGGTTTGGTGGATATTTATGCTCTCTTACCTTCGTTGATTACCATTTGTCAAATATGGTGGGCATAACTGTACGTCACAGGTGGTAAAGCTAGTCAGAAACTTGCGAAGAATCTTTGTATTTTCCCGGTTTCCTCAACCCGCAAAACTGACTTCCATCGTATGAGAGAAAAATTCGTTTTCGAGTACGACGTTAAACCAAACAATCAGATAAATAAACACATAAATAAGTAAAATACCTGTTACACTTTATAACTCTTTCATAGATTAGTTATTTATATATCTATTTATTTGATTGGTCAGTATATCACATACGACGACGTCCGGCGAAATAATGAACAATAGAACAACAGAAATACCTAGTCAAAAAATGTAGATGAAAAACTCCATAAAAGTGGTCATGGATATAGAAGAGGGATGCGGCCAAACGCGTTCCCGCGCCGCACCTTTCAAAAGCCATGAGGCACGAGCACGCGAGAATGAGAGATTAGGCCAAAAAGCCATACTCTAATTTTTTTTTAACTGACACGATTTCCTTTGGAGGATGTTCATCGAGAAGATTATGAAACGCCATTGGATGTTACCTGTATCAGTTATATGTGCGCAAACGATCACTAAGTGTACACTGGACATGACAGTGCATTGGGACATCTCCATACGTACTACATCGTACTTATACGTTAAGAGTAAACCACACTGGAATTGTTACATAGATACACGTGCTACTTCCAAAGGGCCAAGACAACAGGCTGCTCCCAAGCTCGTGTGGCGTGAGACTGATCTTGCACCCAACTAGGAAACTATATGCATACTGGTTTGCCAGCAACATGCGGATGGTCTTAGGTTTCCCCCGGGCTCTGTCCGGTTTCCTATCACCATAATGCTGGCTGTCGTCGCATAAGTGAAATATTCTTGAGTACGGTGTAAAACACCATTCAAATAAATAAATAAATAAATGCTACTTAGAAAGGATCGTGAGATATGAGCGAAACTTGGCACCCGTCTGGAAGAGATCCGCACATGCTACTACCAGTTATTCACGAAGCGTGCGTAAGGCATCAGAACGGTAAAAAGCATACCATTTCAAATGTATCACGAAGCGTATGCTATACATGACACTTCAATGAAACGGCTTCACGCATACTACTTCAAAATGGACCATGAAGCGTGACTATCGACTTGCTACCCGATTAGAACGGCACCTCATGTAATACTCTATTTCCAAACCATCACGATGCGCACGTTAATACATAACACTTCAGGGAAACAGTTCCACGCATACTACTCCCAATGAACCACGAAGGGTACTCTACACATGAGTTCCCGTTGTATAACAGTTAACTACATAGTGTACCTTCAGTTGATCACGAAGTGTGTGTTAAACATGCTACGCCATTGAAACTGTTACAAGCATAATACTTCCAAAGGCTTATGTAACAACCACAAGCATATTAGTTCGGAAGGAAACTTAGTAGCTTCACCATACACATGTATGATCTCTTGGTTGATTTCAGGTCACTTAATTATAATTATAGAATTAAATGGAATTCTAAGAAGTGCACTCAATATATGCAGTGAACTGAATGAATAATATGTAAAATGAAAGCCAGAAAAAAGAGAAACATGAAAAACTGCACACCTGGATAAACCAACCTAAGGAGGAGGAGGAGGTCCTCTTTATTTTGAGTACCAGCAACACGTCAGTGTTGTTAAACATGTAACGCACAAATTCTTAACAATCCTTTTCCAATCGACATGTCTCTAGAGATTTTCAACTTTTCTAAATCTGAATGTTTAGCAAATTGAAGTACTCTTACGTCAAAGAAAAAATCTCAAGTTGACACAAAGTTCCGAAATTGAATTCACCGATCCATACAGATCTACCAAGAATATCGTGTACCAAGGGAGAAAACTCTCAATTGCAGACATTCACATCATACAAACAAAAGATTCCTTTGAATGGCTTTTCTTTGTTCTACATGTACACATATCGATAAATTACTTTTTACACTTTTTACGATTTTACACTTAAATCGTGCGCCACCTTTGGTGTTCTTGCACTCTTGATGTCTTTCCACTTCTCATGACCTGTTGCAATAAATGTTTCCACGTCTATCGTTGTTCCGCTCTCTTGCATCTGCATGTATAGTGTCAGCTACTTCATACCTTGTCTTCGATTAATCTCTAAATTCTCCAACTCATACCGACCATCTTCAAATTTCAGTTGTATTCTACCCACATGATGTTCAAACTGTGCTTTTTCCGAAAACGGCATGCAACTACAACAATGTGTCCATTTGCGCTGCGCTGCTCAGACAGGAATGAAGTATGTCCACACCATGTCCTGTTTGTCCATGAATCACACTGTCCAAATTCGTGGATACAGTTGACTTGTTCATTCCCCTTGTACACGGACAGTCGTGAGACTCTTGCTTTTCATAGCAGAATTCCATGCCCTCTTAATGCTGCGTCACATCACCGCTCAAGTTCACCTACACGTACATGTATATAGTTCACCTAACACAGCTTAATGTTCATATAATGACCACCCGTTTTATTTTCCGGTTCCAACTGCACTTTACCGTTTCATTCGTACGCTGTATACCCATCTAGTTTGTACTATCTCGCGTTCCAGCCTTACTGCGGAAATTAGCACAAAATCCAATACAGTTTGGATCAATATTCCCCCTGACGCCACAGAAAATGTAGATGTCATATGCTTACGTCACGTTCCATCTAAAGTAGCTCAACAACAGCTTAGTTGCTCTGCGTCGGAAACCATTCGTGGATCAAGGGTCAGAGTTCATATATCGAGATTAGGGGTCAGCGGTGAATGCCTCTGACCCGTGACGTCAATCCAAACCTTGCCGTGTCCCGTGTTCGTGATCTGCCCCCTAGCGGTGACGATCAGATATATGTCGTCGATCTTCGGAACCGAGTCTAAGAGAACTTTCCCGCTCGCTGTTACTATGGTAACATACACCGTTGGTTTCTTGTGCGTCACGGGAACGTCGACGCGCAAACATCCACCCGGCCGCAACAGTTGAAACTCCATTTCGATTCTGTACCAGTCCAGTTCTTTCCATTTCTCAATTTCGGTGGAGTTTTGGCGTTGAATTTTGGTGAAACTGTCGTCAAACGGTTTCCAAAGGCACACAGATGACTTGTCCCCGTCGATTCTCACCCATACGTTTTCTTTATACGCGTTAGCGATCTGCGTTGAACACTTGGCGCCCATTTTGTTTTAGCGAACTCTGCAAATTTCGTCTTTGAATCGTTGGTATTGTAAGGCTGTACCGGTACCTTGATTGCTCATGCTAGCTACACAACCGCCAGTGACCACCATCCACTGCCTCGGTATGCACAAGACTGATTGTCTCCTCTGGCTGTAGTCCTAAAATTTACTTCTCTAAAATTGTGTCCCCGTTTTTCACCGGAAGACTTCGTGCCACAACAATTCACTCGATTCATTATACTAAGGTGCACCAGAAGTGGGGATAAACCTACAGAACGAGTTGTGACTGCGAATTGTTTATTAAACATTGCAACCCTTCATGTAATCTGGTTACCGTATTAGATGAAGGTGAAGTCCTGAACACGTCGTCTGGAGGGCGTGAGGTGAAGTTCTTATCACCTATTGCACGTCAATAATTAAGAGTGAATATTCAATGTCATGCCGATGAAGGTGACAAACAAGGACATACGTGTAGGCTTGTAGGTATGTAATTCATAGGATTCTTCTGACAGTAGTGCGTATAACACTTCGTAAAGTGCACATCCAAACCAGTTTTAATACACAGTTGACATTCTCAACTATACAGCCGTCATCAGGTACCGTAAGTGAAATACGACCTCGTGCTCCAATCAAGTCATCCATGAACAGCATTCTCTTCCCTTGCAGATTCAAGACGTCAGAATAATAACTGTGTCAGAAGATCACAGCAGGTCAGAAAGCACGACCATCATTTTATAGAAACTGGGCACATCTCGAAACTCTAACTGGGTCTGTAACTTATCTTGTTTCCATTATCCACTCAGACCAACGAGCTGTTTTGAACGAAACTCCGAGAAAGTGGGCCAAAACGGAACATAAGCCATCGAATGGTACAATTGGCCCGAAAGTGGTAGCAACTTCAGAAGATTCCATTCCTTAAACTTTTATGCTGATCTTCACATTTCATTTATTTCTGTATTTATTTGTTGTATTTGTATTTTATGTTGTAGACAAACGTATTTCATTCAAACGAAGGTGGCCAGCGTTTTGGTGGGCTGACCAGTCAGAGCACGGTGAAAACTGACGACCATCCACAAGATAATTGCAGACTTTCCCACGTACGGCCCCACAGGTCGCCAAGCAGTCTGAGCCGGACTTGACCTCACAGAGACCGCACTGGTGAGAAGCTGGGTTACTGCGTTGCGCTATCTGCGTTTGATGTAACCAGTAATACAGACATGCTAGTTGGGTTATTACGTGCAGGTCACTCTCTAACCACAGCAGATTAAAACAAAGTTTTATGTATCTATACCTGTCAGTTTAATGACAAGTGAAACCTCGCCAAGTCTCGTCAAGATGGCTGTCGGAACAGTACAGGCCTGCCGGTACACTGATCTGAACCCCAAACCAGGCAATGGTCACAAATACCCAAGGCGATTCGATCAATATTCCAAATGTGTCCAAAGAAAAGCAAAACACTTTCGTGCTGGGTGATTGTTTCATTTGGGTTTAACTTTGCTGTCAACATTGGTTCGATTATATCCCTACAGTGTCGTCTTATTCCTGGCTGGGCCCAATAGCCACATATTTATAGTGCTGCCTTATTGGAACGCGAAGCAGAAGACACCAGGTACTCGAGCAGTTACATTATACAGACACTAGGTCGACCTGTATTTGGTCTATTGCTCTTCGGTTGAGCACAAGGTAGTGCCCAGATTATCGATGTTAAAGTCTCGGATAAACCTCGATCTGGAATTGAAAGCTGGATCTACCAACTACGAGACGATGATCTTTCTATCACGCCACAGTAGCGTGTTGTGCCAAGTGACAATAACTGTGTTTCTATGAAGGTATATTGAAAAGTACCTCATACTCAAACCACCGTGAGGAATTCCTCAAAAAGTAGAGACTGTCGATCCCAGGCAAAGTCCATTGACAATGAGACCTCAATCCAATTCATAGACTTTTGGCAGACTCATTAGAATATATCTGCTCCCCCCACCCCCACCCCACAGGGAATGAAAATTTGAGCAGTTAAGGTATGGTGCTTTTAGTTTCTCATGCCACGCTGGGTTTGGCTTACGGGGGAAAGCTTCGGATGTAACCCTTGGGAACTTGTTTGCTTTGGGACATGATAAAAATCTTGGCAAAATGATGTCACGAGACCCAGAAATGACGCCCCAGATTCGCTGCCCGATGTCTATTTTTGCACTCCCTTTGACATATAGTGAACTCTACGTTTTGATGGTGAACCGTTTGATTGTCAAGATTCTCAGGGTACCATGGGACCTGACGCTTTCATTGTAGCATCCTGTAAACCCACACACAGTTGCCTGTTTTCAACGCAACCTAACAAAATCCCATTTTTTTTTTTTATTTTTTTTTTTTTTACATAAAATGGAAAATAGACGAGGCAAGAATAAAATCGCTAATATTCCCTACAAACGTAAATTTTTAACTGCGGAGACACGCGAGACGTACGAAACTAAGATTCCTTGTGTATACCAATAGAGAAACACGCAGGGCACTACTTCACTCAGTAGTCATTTGCGGATTTCAGACTTTATTTTCTGTCAGAAGTTCCATTGCGTTACAGAAAACAATTTACACAACAGGTCTAACGTATCGAAAGAGCACATTTACTGAAGGCCACTGGACATAGCTTTCTTAAAATCCCCGTTGACCTGATTATGTCAAAGAACTAAAGACATGAGCAGAATCAAAGATAACTTAAAATATTTATTGGATGTCTTTGAATTGTGTGACAAGCGGAATTCAAGCAAGCACCGCTGGAAGAAATGCGTGCTTGAGACTTTTGATTATCTCCAAAAGATCTAACACGAGCGTCTTTACAGTGGAAGGATAGTTAAGACGCTGTAACTGAAGGTGTCAGAAAAAAAGAAAAAAAATTAAGAGGTGAAGAGAAAGAAACGCAAAAAGGGCATTGAAAATGTCCTTGTCACATGGCCTGCGGAATTTTGGAGGTCCCCCCCCAAGGGCACTGGAAGAGGCGATTCATCTCCACAGGCTCCCCACAAAACTATAACATAAAAACCTACAGACACACTTTCAATATAATTCTATATATATATTTATATACTCATAGTTAACAAGGGACAGAAGAAAAAGCCCCGGACATGAGGGCCACCTTTGTACAGAGAGTTTTCTTTTGTCAAATAAAAATAGTATTGGCAGTGCCATAATAATATATGTATTTTCAACCAATTATGTTTTGAGATTTGCACTGACCTTGTACTTTGCTATTTCCATCAAAACCTGGAAATACAACTTGGTTTGTAGTGTACATTTATTAATTCGCGAATGTCCATATTCTAAAATGCTCTTGCATCTTCAAAATGGTGAGAATGTAAGGACTTTTTCTCACCAGTACAAAAATCTTGTCAAACTTGTATACATTCACGTATACAAGTTTATAAATAGTGTCAAAGATGGCCCCATGCTTTCTGCAAACAGAAAACAAGCTTACAATTGTAATTACAAGAATTCTGAATGTGCAATATACATATATACATAAGTGTCATATCCAGCGATGGGCAGCTTATTAAATTCCACATAAGCTGACACTTGCAACATAACTCTTTTCTACAAAAAAAAATATACATGTATTTATCGTATATAAAACATTGTCCATCAAATTTAAGCAACTATCAAATTTCTGATTTGAAGATCCAGCAATTTTAAAATTTACATACAGAAAAAAAAAATGTTTCCGAGAAGAAACTGCATTAGATTAGAGATAAAATCAGTTTCTTAAACTAAATGTAGCCAACCCAGTTTGAGTAGTACTCCTTGCATTTTTCTTGAGGCAGAGGAACAGAGAATCAAACTGGCAAGAACACATGAGTTTTTCTCTCAGATTACATACATCTAATACAAGGCCGCATGTCAAGTCAGGTACGTCATCACACAAGCAATGGTTATCTGTGTGCTGGCTCTGGGCAGGACATACTGGAGACAGATTTATTGCTGAAGTCAGCACAGTGTCTACAACATGGGTCACACAGTCGCTGGCCAACCAGCCACAAGGACCAAGATTACGGGTAGGGGTATTTCACATGGAGAGTTCCATAGGTTTAGCTATGCCTGACTATGAAATGATCTGTGCATTTTACCTGCAAGGCCAACAGACTCGAAAATACTTTTATTATTTAGATCTGGGTTGAAGTCTACAGAGGAAATTCTACATATGTATTTCAAAACAGAATCGTCACTAAACAAAATTTTCAGGCGCAAACTTTTCATCCACAGGTGATTGGAACGAACTTAGGATATTACCCCTTGATAAACACCTAACAATACTCTACCGATAGTCAGAATCATTTCAGTGACGTGATGTTGTCTGATTTTTATTTTAGGCTAAGCAGACTCACAGTAAATAAAATCAGAGTGCACGGTTTGCCCTATTCCCGGAAAATGGGCATGACTTCACGTGTACACAAACACAAAAGCCTACACTACTAACTGGAAGTGTTTGTTTCGTCACTGCACATGGTTCACGTGTTTATGTTGTATCAGTTCCATTCTGTACTTTGACAGATTTATAATTTTAGCGAACTTTTTCACCACTTCCAATTATAAAAGAAAGGACTGACATAAATAGCCACATGTCTTGTAAACAATGCATTATCCAGGAGGAATTACAGAGATTTCACTCTCAACATGTGGCAATCTAATAGCTACCACATTAAGATCAGAAAATACAGTTGTAGAAACAAAAACAAAACAAAGGCCATTAGAAGACAATAACGTATTATCTGTTATTTATATCCATCAGGGCATCTGAGCATGGCTCCAACTTTACGGATAAAATTTTTCCATCTTCGATATTGTCTCCTAGCATCAGATGCTAAAGCATAATGATGTAGTCATATAGAAAGTTACAGTCAAACATGAAACCAGTGAACATCCAAATGTTTTAGTTTCCATGGATATCTGTTTCATTATTACTCATAATCCTCGAATCACGGCACACTGACCAGGAGGAACAATTCTGAGCAATGTTCTGGAATCCTGTTTTTGACTTGTGACACAAAAGCTGACTTGCTCTTGACTGCCATGATGAAGTTGTCTCGCAAACCTCGCCTGTGATGGGAAACCCTGAAACCAAATTCACCATACACTGTCTGATTCGGCTTTGTGAGGCAGTCACAGGACAAAAAAAATCATTCGAGTCCTTGACAAATTTCGCCACTGTGGCTCTGTAAAGTCTGCATTAAAAAATTTCCAATTTGTCCAAACTTCAAACGTCGAAATTTGCTTCACTTTCCGAGAGGGGGGGAACAGAATTTGACCATTGCCCCCTGGTGATCTGACTGAAAGACCAGAGGCAACTCTCACTATTAAGAAGCACTGAAAACTGGAGGGTGAGGGGAGTGGGCCATGCCAAAAGTAAATGCTTCTGTTTCCAATCCTTGATTAATTTTGTCGTTCGAGGTGCGCTTTAGCGAAGCCGAGTCTGTTGTGTCGGACATCACTGCACACATGGGTACTACACACCAACGTCTTCTCCTCCAGTGGAACCCTCTAACATCACACCACGCAGCAGACCAGGTCAAAACCTGAAGCCTTCCCGAGGTATCTGCGAATTGGGGTCGAACTGGTAGCCTTCGTTTGACGCCTGTGGCATCAGGTTAGGATCTTCATCCGGCTGAAAAAGAGAAATGTATTTATGAACTTATTTCACATTTTATTTGGCAAGGTAACATGTATTTCAGCATCACAATACTGTTTCATCTATTAATGAAAGTAATTTATTTACACTTACTGAATGATGTACGTTTACTCAAAAACGTTTACTTATTTCATTGGTGTTTTATGCCGTACTCACAAATGTTTCACTTATATAACGGCACCCAGCATTATGGTGGTAGAGCCTGGGTGATACCCATGACCATCTGCGGGTTCAAGGCAAACCTTCTCACATACAGCCAGAGAGGAAGTCAGCATGAGCTGGAGTTGATCTCACAGCAACCGCATTGGTGAGAGACTCCTGGGTCAGTGTTGTGAGCTAATGCGCTAACCCCACAGAGGCAGCCTACTCCAAAATGTTCTGTGTTTGTTTCCCCTTAAATTCAACTGTGGGCATTGAGCATGTTTTGGCATAACCAAAGGTTTTCTGATCTGCACAGGTTATTTTGTCACATTCCGTGAGGGCCATATGTCATCCCACATACGCCTCCTCTGAATTACACTTTTCATATTACATCCAAGGTTACATTTTCATTGTCAAATATATTAAGGATTAAGTGTATTTACAACATGATGTTAAGCTTCTTCATTTAAAACACACAAATTTCTTTATTTACAACATAATGCTAAATTGTGGAAATGAGGTTCATCGCTACATGTACTTCTGACACAATTTCTGTGTACACAACCAAGCAAGAGGTCGAGTAAAGACAGTTGTCTAGACCTACATGCACGTCACAAAATTCAACACACACAACTTACCTCATCCGAAAAGTAATGATCTATTATTTCGTACGCCAGTTTATAAATCTCTTCATTTTCATGATTCTGTAGATGTTCTATCTTGTCCAAACCTGAAAATGAATACATTCATGGTTCTGTTAATGGGAGTAAATTCTGTGGCTGTAATAAATACTGTAATATTTACTGATTTATTTGAATACCGTGTACCGCCAGTTTATACTTAAGAATATTTACATTTATATCATGGCTGTCATTTCTATGTATATAGGAAACATATTGGAAGACAATGAAGGTTGTTTTTCTTTTCCTACTTACATGTATACAATGGCGATCAGTCTTATGGTTGGGAGGGAAACCAGAATGCTCGGGTTAGACCACCAACCCTTTGGCAAGATACTGACAAACATTCCCACATGAGATGTACAGATACACAAGCCAGATTGATGTAAGACAGCAAAACTTTACACTTGCATGAACGGCCACTCAAGCACTGTAGGCCAATTCATATTGTCAGCAAAGAATGAGAGGAGCATAAAAACTGTCCCGTGAACTATAAGAGTGATTTATTTATTTATTTGATTGGTGTTTTATGCTGTTCTCAAGAATATTTCACTTATACGACGGCGACCAGCATTATGGTGGGAGGAAACCGGGTATGAGCCTGGGGGAACCCCTCAACTATCTGCAAGTTGCTGGGAGATCTTCCCACGTATGGCAGGAGAGGAAGCCAGCAAGAGCTGGACAGCAACTCACAGCAACCGCATTGGTACTATGAGAGTGAGGGAATGTACACATTCCTTGGTGCATGGCTGGTATGACCCATGCTTGGTGGAGTCACACACCTTTCAACTAAGCACAGCTTTCCAGAGTGATATAACCATGGCATTCTTCATAATTAATCACTTTGAAAATGAGTGAACAAGAAGTTAAATTTTGATTGGCTTCTTCAGGGAAGCGAGACAAAAATATTGTTCTTCAAATTTTATTACAAATAAACGGCATAGACTGCATTATTCTTTACTGACTGATAAAATTATACTTTTCGTAAAGCCCTCAAACTTGCCAATCGAACTAATGTAGTTTAGTCTCCAAAATCAAATTAAAAATGTGCAAAAATTTCACTGAAAGTTGCTGTTTCTTATGCAAAGAGTTTGAAGAATTAGAGTAGAGATATTGGTAACAGAGAGAGGGAGGGCTAAGACAATACCTTTTCGCAAAATCCATGATGTAAAAAAATAACATAAATAACCACATTATCCACTTTTTTAGCACAACTTCAGTTTAAAAATCACCCATGCATATCACACAGAGAGCTGAGTTGCGTTTCCAGTTCCCAAACCTCTTCAACCATTTCCAAAGTCTATGTGGAAGGACTACGTTGTCATTACCTCCACACTCCTCTATCATCGTGCATATGCCCTCTGTGTCTTCTCCCGCCATCTTCAGGATGTTGTTCAGGCCATCTAATACCACATTGACCACCTGAGTGTCCTTCACCCCCAGTAAGTTACAGAACGGGGCAATCACACCTTTGCCTACCACAAAGTTCACCTTGGCAAGGATGAAAACAGGATGTAACATTTCATAACAACCAAGTTCACCTGATCAAAATATGAGTATATCTGAAACTGATTTAATGACTGATTAGTGTTTAGCCACTCACTCAAGAATTTTTCACTTATATGATGCTGGTCAAATTCACAGGGGGAGTAAACCAGTGATTTTTGTTACCTTACTGACAAACTTTCCCCACACTTGACACACAAATTTGGACACAACAATGGGGGAGGACAGGTAGTCCTTCAGCCCTGTGAACACCCAAACCAGCGAAATGTACAAATTCCATGTCCAATATACAGGTTTTGAGATACGTCGTTATTACAACAGAGCGATGTCCCATTGCGAAATAATGTCGCCGTTTTGCAGCATGGAAGGGTCACTTGCCTATCCTTCAACATGGCAGCTTATGTGTTCAGAAAAATTTTGTTTCTCTTGCCCAAAATGATGTCCAGCAAGAGTGCAGAACTTTTTTTGGAAATTTTATCATCATTTTTTGATGAATTTTCAATATTTTAGATACCAATTGCATAATTGCATTTTATCGTATCTTGAAAGATTCGCAGTTTGTGAATGAACACAAACCTTGTGAGTGACTCAAGGTTAGGAGACCCTGATAAAGTGAGCAACATCCTGCTATAACACAGCATATTACTGATCCCTGCTGTCTTCATAAGCAACCTACTGTTTTATTCTTCCACCATAAGATAAGAAAGAAACAATTCAAAAAGAATTTCGTAATTTTTCTTTTTTTTCTTTTTTAAATAATATTTTAAATCTCTTCACAAGCCCTCAATTTTATGTACATTTTTGGTTGTCAGAATTTTTCTGAAGTGGGTGGGAACAAGGGA
Source organism: Acanthopleura granulata (assembly GCA_016165875.1). Classification (NCBI taxonomy): domain Eukaryota; kingdom Metazoa; phylum Mollusca; class Polyplacophora; order Chitonida; family Chitonidae; genus Acanthopleura; species Acanthopleura granulata. The sequence goes on from JABBOT010000011.1 coordinate 2,766,671, forward strand.
CTTGATGCCCGCCATTCAAGCTAAGTCCTCCACATCACTGCCATTAAAACAACTGGCTGTTTCATTTCCGTACTGACTGCTGAGGCCTTATGAAACTGCCCTTTAAAGCCTTAAGGTAAAGGCTGAGATGTTTTGGGTTTTTTACACATTAGGACACATTCTAACAATTGCATATTAAGAAATAAGACTGAAGTGTTTCATGTAGAGGTAACCCCCAACTCTCACCTGTTCCTTCCTGCCACTGATGGTCAGGTTACTTATTGCCCACGCAGCCTCTTTCTGAGTTTGGAAATCCCCCTGAAGGATAAGGATTGATAACAAACATTTACATATAACCAATCTATCTGGTTGAGTGTGTCATTCTGAAATGGACCCTCACTGACATACCAGTTTTCTATCGGTCAATACCCTAATGCGTCAACCTTTTCACACATCAACATGAAGTGCAATTCATGAACCTTTTCATACATGAAAGACCAAAATTAAGTGCAATTCGTGAACCTTTTCACACATGAAAGACCAACATTAAGTGCAATTCGTGAACCTTTTCACACATGAAAGACCAACATTAAGTGCAATTCATGAACCTTATCACACATGAAAGACCAACATTAAGTGCAATTCATGAATCTATTTAATTCTGGTGACAAACCTACACTGGCTTGTTGGGACAATTTCAGGCCTTCGCGAAAAGTATACTTTTAAGAGGATACAGAGAATAACGCCCTCAGCGAATGACAATCACTTTGCAAACATGTGACGAGGTTGAAGAATTAGAGAGAGTCTCATCATCAGACCTTCAGTCATATTACTGTAATGTTAAGCCAAACTTTCCTTCTTAGGCATCAGGCAATCAAAATATCTCTTGAATATAGGATATGAGCCACAAACATGTACAAATAAGTGCAACATTTTTTACTGATGTTTTCATGTGAAGGGAGGCAATTCAAAGTGTAATAGGGATGTGTATATAACTTGACAAGAAGGAAGGTAACTCACATGGGCTAAATGATGAAGTATTAAGGAGATGAGGCCAGCGTCTATAACAGCCTGTACTTGCTGCTGGTTGCCTGCTGTGATGTTGGACAGGAACCAGACGGCCTCCTACAACAAAGAAAACAAGACTGAAAACATCGCAACACCATAGAATCACAGTGCAGAAAGACGGCCTCCTACAACAAGGAAAAACAAGACCGAAAAACATCACAGAATTGCAGAGCAATCAGGCTCACTCCTACAACAAAGAAACAAAACTGAAAACTGCAGACTACATGTACACAACCCAGAATTCAGCCCAGTTCTAAGTTCTATGCAGACTGAGTTCTGATCCTAAAATTAGGAACTTCATTTTTATACCCCTTGCTGGCCAGAAGAAGAACTTATCCCAGTTGTCATTTCAGCTCATGTCCTCAACATGTCTTTCCAGGATCAGAGTAACTGTCACTCTCCACGTAGCGGTATACCTGCAATACCACAGCGAGGAGAGTGTAACAGTCTGAGGCTAGGCTGATACAGCCCTTGAACAATGCTTCAGGTTTTTCAATCATCAGCCTACAGTGGCTTCATATGCACTTCGTAGTCAGCCATGCAATGTGCTCACTGACATTGTCACAAGGAAGGTAACCCTATGCTACCAGTCACTCACACTCCCACACTTGTTTTACTTATAATACCAGATAAAACACACAGAAAACTACTGAAATATTTCTTTAATTTATGAATTATTTTAGACATCAAACATAACCACACACTATTCTCTATAGCCTTTCCTCAGATTTCATCATATCACAGGCACCAGACACGGGATGCAGCTCAGAAACGGCCAACCTGGGACAGCAGGACAGGCAAACTGACAGCCATAGCTGTTGTGTGAAATTAAGAATTCTACTATACTTTGGATAGCCTCAAGCACCTTGTTCCAAAATTTCAACTCATCCAAATGAACAACACTTGATTAGATGAAGAATCAATATTTCTTTAATCTGTATTCCTTTACGAGGACTCGCACAACTTGTTAGTTGTTGGTGCTGACAACACGGTGCTAACATCAAAAGCGCATGTGCTGACCCAGGATCAGACTCGGATCTCCCAGACAGGAGATGCTTTCTTCACTAAATCACTGTTGTGAAGCTTCATTTATCAAACTTACCTTGTTTATTTTTTCCTTGGGATGGCTAAGGAGTTCTGGGAAGTGCATGAGAGCGTCACAGTTGAGAACCACCTGCGTCTGTTCGTCGGAGCCGGTCACTATATTGCCTACTGCCCGCAATGCCGCTGTCTGTAGGGTATTAACACAATGCTACTTATGCATAGTTATAACCTTGAACGAATACAGCTGTGGCAGGAATGAAAATACCTCAACTCTGAAAGTCTGAAATGTAGTCTCTGCCAAGAGAAAAGACCAATATCACCTGTCTTCACTGATTTCAGTGATTTCTATTTGTAATGTATAAAATGCAGTCAAATTTTTCTTTCAATGTCAATGAATTTGGTTTACATCCTATGGTACTTGGACCAGCCTGCTTATATTCATAAGTATATACATTAGTAAACTGCACAAAAATTTCTTCCCTAAGTGCTTAAGGTAACAACTCTCAACTTTACCTGAACTTTGACCTCTGAGTGACTGAGAAGAGGTACTAAATGTGGAACAACTCCCGAATCTATCACCATTTGTATCTGTTCATTTCCTCCATCTGTTAAATACGACAACGCCCAAACTGTGTCCACAAGAATCTGCATAAGGAAACGTAACTGGGTCAGCATTCTTAAGACAAGGGGAGATAACTCAGTCAAGTGAACAAACACAACCCTGGACAGGTAGTTACAGTGCTGGTCAGAGAGGACAAGCCAAGATCAATAGTCTACACAAGACAACAATCTTTTAAGCAACTGTTACATCTATGATATAAGTGATGACGCACAAGTCATTTTGATCTTTGTGCATACATTCTATCTTCTGGAAACAAAATCATGATATATATATTTCTTACAAAGCACATTATACAGAAGAGCATTCAAAAGAGATGGATGAAAAATGTCCACAGTTTTCAAATTGGCCAGGCAACTATAGAACAACGGAGAGTGGTAACTATGACAGCTTAAACATATGCTGTGGTACAGAAGCAACAGGTGAGTCGTTAACAACACGCACAAGGCTGGAATGCAGACAAGTATTATCAAGATAGAACACAGGCTGTGGTACAGGAGCAACATTTAGGAGGGTCGCTAACAACACACACAAGGCTGGAATGCAGACAAGTATTATCAAGATAGAACACAGGCTGTGGTACAGAAGCAACATTTAGGTGGGTCGCTAACAACACACACAAGGCTGGAACGCAGACAAGTATTATCAAGATAGAACACAGGCTGTGGTACAGAAGCAACATTTAGGTGGGTCGCTAACAACACACACAAGGCTGGAATGCAGACAAGTATTATCAAGATAGAACACAGGCTGTGGTACAGAAGCAACATTTAGGTGGGTCGCTAACAACACACACAAGGCTGGAATGCAGACAAGTATTATCAAGATAGAACACAGGCTGTGGTACAGAAGCAACATTTAGGTGGGTCGCTAACAACACACACAAGGCTGGAATGCAGACAAGTGTTATCAAGATAGAACACAGGCTGTGGTACAGAAGCAACATTTAGGTGGGTCGCTAACAACACACACAAGGCTGGAATGCAGACAAGTATTATCAAGACAGAACACAGGCTGTGGTACAGAAGCAACATTTAGGTGGGTCGCTAACAACACACACAAGGCTGGAATGCAGACAAGTATCAAGATAGAACACAGGCTGTGGTACAGGAGCAACATTTAGGTGGGTCGCTAACAACACACACAAGGCTAGAATGCAGACAAGTATTATCAAGATAGAACACAGGCTGTGGTACAGAAGCAACATTTAGGTGGGTCGTTAACAACACACACAAGGCTAGAATGCGGACAAGTATTATCAAGATAGAACACAGGCTGTGGTGCAGAAGCAACATTTAGGTGGGTCGTTAACAACACACACAAGGCTAGAATGCAGACAAGTATTATCAAGATAGAACACAGGCTGTGGTGCAGAAGCAACATTTAGGTGGGTCGTTAACAACACACACAAGGCTAGAATGCGGACAAGTATTATCAAGATACAACCCTAAAGAAGAATCTGGGCCACACAAGAGAGAGAAAAAAAAAATTCCTTGCAGGGAGTAGCTTGATCAAATCACAAAAACTAGTGTCAGTCAGTCAGTCAGTCCTGGCCAAATGAAAAAAAGACAGTGATATTCAAAAAACTACCACAGAGGAGAAAGACTATATCAAAATATCAATAAGAAAAACTTAAGAATACGGACCTATAGCGATGGTCGGCTAGGTTACCCCAATTAAGTACACTTTAACGGCCTTGTGCGGCTCATAGATATTCCATGAACAGATCAGGGCAGTAAAACTCAGCCAAAAGGAACTGTAAGACAGTCAGACTCACATACCTACCTAGCAGAACTACACCACTGAGGCGGCCGTGTAGAGAGGACAAAGTTCCAAACAGCCTGGAACTGGTCACTGGCCTTCACATTTCTGCACTATATAGTAGCCGCAGTGACAATTCAGCTATGGTTTTGCAGTCATCTGATTTATTTACATGTATCACCTTTAACAACTAGCAATTCTTATTTAAACATTAAAGGAGTTGTCTTGGGGTTTCACCCACAAGTTAAAGTCCAACTCAAAACATATTCAAAGGAGAATATGTAACTATGAGAAAAACCGGCGTGAGACAGCCCCACCCCCTGGCTTCTGTCAGAGCGTCCCACAAGCAGTGCAAGCTGCTTCCACATGGGCAGTTGTAGCGGCACAATACTGTGGTTAGAAACCAAAGCTGACAGGCTGGATGCATGTTTAAATTGTAATTTCTCCTCTAACATTTCCATGTCCGAATGGCTTCAAGACTTCTGAGCATACACATCCCTGATCTCAGATGTCACAGCCGAATACAGTAGCAGATCTGCAGCACATGGAAAGTGACAACAGTAGTAAACTGTTTACGGAAACAATTTATGTCCAGTCAGATTGAAGTTATGACTTTGGGCTGTTAAAGCTGAACGTAGTAATAGCCTGGCAACACATTTTTAAGACATAAACGAACATTACATGTATGTGGCCACTGTGACAACAATCAACTTATTTTATGACTGCTAACATGTGCTCTGAAATCAGAATTGTTTTAAGACTGTCAACAGACAAACCTCAAGGAAACTCATTTCCTCACAACACCACATATTTAGATGTCCCTGCAGATTTCGAGAATGGAGTTGGGACAGTTGCTAGCATTTGGAAATATGTCTTTTGTAACAGAGTAACCGGTCTGATTTGGACTTCAACAAAAACATTACATCCAAGTCTTAGAAAACCAGGAATTCAAATTTCTGACGGCAAGACCAACAAAACAGTAAATGTCATATTTTCCTTTTCCTTTCAGTTTTGAAGAGAACATGTTTAGACAATCCCCACATATCTGATGGTAATGGACAGGCGACCTGTTAGGTCTGAACAAATGAAACTAGCAAATCTTAAATTACTCAGTTTTAGACAGGGAAAGAAGACACTAACAGTGCTAATTTGACTGAGTTTGACTGAATAATTTCATTCCTTACTTGAGAAAGTGTTAATATCAACATTAATCAGATGTTAGACGCGTATCAGAAGATACAACACCAACAAACAGGTATTTCTTTTACACGTGCTTGTTTGTGAAATTAAAATGCAATCATTTTCAGTAAATTCCAAAAAATAAAAAAGTCTTTAGCCAAGGGGTATTAATAAACGTTGTAAACTATGAGACGTAAGCATGGAGAACAAGAAAACAGTGCACAAAACATACAAAAGGAACAAATCAAAAAGGACTTGTTACTGAACAAAAGATGATATAAAATAATTTGATCAAAAACTGTGCTACAACATTTTGCTGAAATAAACTGAAGGTTCAAGGCCTTCCTTGCTGCAGAACTTTTCAAAATCCAGGATTGTAAAATGACCCAAATTGCCAGGTTACGGCTGAAATATTGTTGACACGGTGCTGAACCATCATCAGTTATTCACTCAAAGGCCCTAAAGAACTGCCACAAAGATCACTGCACCTCAAAATGTATTTCCAAAAAAAAAACTAAGGCAAAAAAAAAAAATTAAACCTAAAAAAACTCAAAATCACGTATCATTTTTTGGGAAGAAATTTTAATTGATTACTCAGATAGTTGAATGCACACATGTATTTGATTTCGCATCTAATTTTCTTTGCATGTGCTGAACTTCTGTAAGGCTAAGCTTAGTACATACAAATAATAAGTCAGAATTTTGGGGGCATTCCACACCTCTGGTATAAAAAGGTAAATTCAATCCACTATAAAAATGTACTTATCTTTCTTTTGATCTTTGCACACTGGTATTAGTTTGAGAAACAGGCATCAAGAATTTATCAACATATCTCTATAAAATATATAACTGGTTACTAATGAATGAATGATGCACACAACAGGAAAAACCAAAACAAAAAACAAAAAATGATTGTGACTTTCATACTGCCAAAGTGATTTGCATAAAATCGCTGGATAAAGGGTGGTAATCTGACAGCAAGAAAGCGCCTGGGATTTTCAGTCGTTTTTTTTTGGACGTACAAATGGCAGCTACCTCGACGCAAGAAACCTTCTGTGCCTGACTCACATTGACGTCTGTGTGGTGAATGAGCTGACAGAGAGCTGGTAAAATCTCCTGGATTGTGTCCACGGGTGGAGGAGGCTCTTTGTTCCGACACAAATTCACGATAACCCAGGCCACATTTCTCAGAAACGGCAATGGTATATTGGGGTTAATGAAGGACAGGAGCGGTTTGACCGCCCCGAGCTGTATCACGTAATCTCGGCACTGGGGACCGTCACCTGAAACGACACCATTCCAGCAATCAATCATCTACTTCATTATTTTACCACTGTTTTATTAATTTACTTACTTGATTGGTGTTTTATGCATTACTAGAGTATTTTACTTATATGACAGCTGCCAGTATTATGGTGGGAGGAAAATGGGAGAGTACGGGGGGGGGCATGGGGGGGCCCATGACCATCCGCAGGTTGTTGGCAGACTTTCCCACATACGACCAAACAGAAACCCAGCTTGTGCTGGACTTGAACTCACAGAGACCGCGCTGGTGAGAGGCAACCTGGCCATTACCCTGTACTGGAGAGCCAGCTCCCTCAGACATGGAGGCCCCTACCACTGTTTCATGACCCCTACCACTGTATGTATTCACATACACTTCTTCAATCAACAACGTATTTATTCGATTGGCAACCAACTTTCCGTTATCTTTCAGTCACAAATATGAAATCATTCAATTACAAATATGGACATTTTCAAAAGCCACATGCATTTTAACACAGTAAACTTTTAAGTCTGTTCAACTGAATTCACCACTGAGTGAATAAGTGTCTCAGAACTAAGGGAGATAACTTAATGTGATATTGACAAACTTCATCGCCCTCCACACCTTGGTTGATGTCTGTGTGGTTAGGCTGCACGTTGTACTTAACAACATTTCAGTCATACATGTATGATAACAGGGAGTCCGTAGTATGTACATAAATATTACATCTTCCCGTGGCAAGGTGAGTCGATGCCGCCAAAGTGCTGCCTCCATTTGAACAGCGTCCAGTCCAGGGCCAACCAGTCCAATATCCCTGCTCTTATCTCTCCATGCTGAGCATCAAGCGAGGCAGTAACAACTTTTCAAGTTTTTAGTATGAACTAACCCGGGGATTGATCCTGGATCTTCCGCCCTCACCAAGGTTTATGAATCACTCCTGTATTGTGCGGCGCATCATTAGGAAAGGTACGAGTATGATCACACAACAAATATCTGTCCTTACCAATAATATTCCCTAATGCCCATACTGCTTGTTCACACACGTTTTGATGAGGTGACCCTAACAGCTTCAGAAACAACGGAACCGCCCCTACAGCAGAAAAAACATGTGGAATTTTCATTTTATAAAAATCAATACATACCATTTGGTTTTGACCCAAAAGGCTGATGCCAAAAGTTGTTTTTTTAACACTTGATGCAGAAACCAGTGCAAGTCTATGGCAAAGGAAGTTTCTTATTTTAGTTTGCCCATTACAGTCAAATAAGCCTGGCCAAAGGAAAAGAGCAGATAAACTTGTGAAACATTTTCAACAATTTTTTTTTTTTTTTTAAATTCAAGCATTTTCTTTGGTTCAACTCTTGGTGGTGTCCCTTACCTGCTTGTACAACAGCCTGTGTTTGGGCGGAAGTCCCTGAAGCTATGTTTGTTAATGCCCATGCGGCTTCAAACTGCAATGCTGGGCTGAAGTGAAAAGCAAGACTGGAAGTTAATAACCATCTGACAAGCAGCCTTCCCAGCAGATCTCTACTGGACCTGTAACCCTGTTGGTTCAGTATTGTGGGCAATGCAAAACCCTTTGAGAAACTGTTATTAGTAATACAAGAACTTCAATGTGTGGAAGATAGATCACAAATGTATCAGTATGTGACTCAATTTTGCCCCAAATTGCATTTTTGTAAGTGAAATAAATATATTATTTATTTATTTGATTAGTGTTTTGCACCGTACTCAAGAATATTTCAATTATACAGCGGCGGATAGCATTTCGGTGAAATGAAACTGGGCAGAGCCTGGGGTGAACCCACAGCCATCGGCAAGTTGCTGGTAGACCTTCCCATGTACTCAAAGAAATGTAATTTAAAATTCCTTTTGTCCTGTGACTTTATAATTTCTTTCAGTAAGATACCATCATCTTTCCCCAAAAAATCTCCCGACAGATTTCTGCAATCAACTGAACTTTCACCGTCAAGTACAATGAATAAATCAGTCTTGGACGACGTTTGAGGTCAAATACACCAAGCCAAGTTCTTCCGCTGAAGGTTTTGATGTGTTACGTATCTTTAGAGAAAAATCTGCTTCTTATCTGACACACACAAAGCAAATGGACTCACTTTTCTTCATCCATTAAACAATGAACCAGAATGGGTAAAATTCCTGAATTTATTAAATCATCTATGGGTGGATTACGGTCACTGGACAAAAGCTTTCTGAAATAATAAAGAAAAAAGCACATGTTATAAGGATGTATCCTATAGGAAAAAATGAAAAAACGAATTTCTCCAGGAAGAGGAAATTCCCATACCATATACATACATATGAAAACAGCCTTGCTCAGGTTCTGTATTGTGTTGATGGGTCAGTCCACAGTCACTGTGCTGAGCTACTTCTCAGTTCCAGGGCTTTTGAATCCAGGTTCCAACAACCAACCACCCCCACCCCACATCTTTCAAGGCCTGGAAAATTTACTTTCAGTTTCCAACATTTTCAAGGCCCTGTATGAACCCTGTGTTTTGACAACAGCCTTTAGCTTATTAAAGAAAATGCCATACCAGGTAAATGACTAGTTTGCGAATATGTCAACGTCATTACTCGGAATTATCAGAATTATCCCTACCACTAACAAAGAATCAGGGTGCACATTTGTGTGCCTTTACAATATTATGTGAAATAAGGATATCTGGAGAAAGTTTAGGCATTAGAAATTAAAAAAAAAAATTAAATATGAGAACAAAAAATCCCCAAACGCTTTATGAATCGAAAATATAACCATCTCATTCGGTCATATCCAAACAATGCACTTCATGTACCAGCCTGAAAACAGGTTCCTGACATTTGTGAAAACATCCCTCTGACAAAAGTGAAAAGTCTGTATCCAGTATCCTTAGAGTTACATAAGAGTGAACAAAGCCTACATGGGTCTAGTCACCATGCCCCAATATTATATAACATGGACAAGCTTAAAACGAGTCTTACCAATTCCACCTCCTGGGTGTTTTCAAAATTATTAGCCCCATATTTCAATACAAAACTGTACCTGGCAGCTTGGACAGCGTTTAACTTAGTTGTAGGATCAGCGTTGGCAGCGTTCTGTACGATGGTTTCCAGGGATTGGGCACAGGGTTTCTCATTGTCGTCGGAGTCCGTGCTGTCTTGGGCAGGAACATTTCTCCTCTTGAGCACATGCTGGTCACGTTTTGACTGCAGCCAAAGGAAACAAAGACAGTTGGGAGACTAATGGAAACTGCCAGTCCATTTTTCAGACTGAGCACAATACTTAAAGGAAAAGAACAGGGGAGTATTTGGTCAACAGTGGGAAAATGAGTATGGTCTGAAGACTTGGGCTCATCCAGTGGCTAACATGATCACGTTATACAATATATCTTTTTTAAAAAGACAAGATTTGCCTAGTATAAAAAAGAAAAAGACAACACTCCAGTTGGCAAATCTATTACCATACCTTTCTCAACTCTACTGTAACCTCCTGTCTTCTACGTCGCATTTCCTGAAAAGAAATCAAACAAAACGATCAACGCATGTTGGTAAACTGCTACCACATTCAGCTGAAAATCGGTTATGTTTTAACCGTGGATAACCTTGTACACCGATACCACCCGCCTACGAACTATCTTATAACACTGGCTCTATTTTCAGAGAATTTCAGGAATAAAAAGAAAAAAAAATCATGTTTGGAAAATTGCCATGACTACATCCATTTTCTTTTGATGTAGTTTGAAACGATTATGAGATCAAGTTGAAAACTTTTACTTCAGATTTCTAATATGGAGATCTAATTTCAGGCCCTCAAAGGCCTAGGCAGGAATCCCAGATAGAACTTTAAGGACGTCAAATGCTACTGTTCACGTCAAAAACTTTCTGCAGACTTCATGTAAAATACTGTTTTCAACCTCTATCATTCCGATGAAATACGAGGACACCCACACCTCAACACAATGCTGTTTGTTAATCGTTGGCAAATTGAATGAATGAAGTCTCTTGGACTACTGTCATTCATATGGTGGTTACACTGCACTGTTTGAAGCAGAGCGCTGTTTATGTATAATATTCTGATAGTACTAATGTCAACAAGAAATGCCAGCATCAACAGTTTCTTTACAATGGTATATATTGTCATTAGACAAGGTTTCCTGGACCACAGTAATCCTGGTTTTGCATTTGGTAACGTGGACAGTATGGGTCTCACCACTTTCTCCGAAGGGCTTGAGTATTAATTGCTTAGAATGAGGTGTCTTTGGACATGCCAAAGTAGGCTCTAAAACTTTTAGCCTTGAACATATGATGGGCTGGCGTCATGAATATATTGCTGGCCTTATGGCTGGTTTAGATTTGTAGGGATGGCTTAACCTCAACGAAGCATTTAGGGATGAACACAGCGCAAATAGCCAGGGTTCCAGGGCTAATGCAAAGATAAACTATTTATTTATTAATTTATTCCATTGGTTTTTATGCCATACTCAACAATATTTCACTTATACAACGGCAGGCAGCATTTATGGTTGGAGGAAATCAGGCAGAGCCCAGGGGGACCCACAACCATCTGCAGGTTGCTGACAGACCTTCCCACGTAAAGGAGGAAAGGAAGGCAGCATGAGCTGGGCTTCAACTGGTGAGAGGCAACTGGGCCATTACGCCGACTTGTCGCACTAACCACTCGGCCACAAAGGCCCTTATCCAACCACTAGTACTACAAGTTTGTTCTGATGTTTGCATTTCAAATGCGGTGGCTGGACCTTAAGTTTGTCCAAATTACAACCAGCTTTACACTCGCGTGTCATTTACCAGTGATGACACATGGCGTCAAGTACCTGGAATTGACAGCTAAGTGGTCTTAGAGTACAAACACTTTTTATTGGCTCCAACATCAACACAGAGGTCTTTAAAGTAACCTTGAGGAAGAAGACAGGGCTGTGATCACAGACGTAATCATAATTCAGGGAGTTCAATGATCTCCCTCCTTATTTAACATTCTGACGTTTAACTCATCGGTATCCTAAGTCAGATATAGCCATGACGTGGACATATTAATTTTCATAATCTCCAGGGCACGCATAACGTTGACTACTGTTTTCTCTCTGCTCAGGCCATACACAATATTATCTTTGTTTGCCTTAACTCGATCGACCTCAAAAAATTTGCTGAAAAAAAAAAACACAATATCCATGGCATTTTTTTTTTTTTTTTATCAGCCGCAATTCAAGGGAGATAACTTTAGCCAAACTTTGAGGGGAAGTAACTTCCCTGTCTACGCTATCATGGCTGGCAAAAGTCTGGTTAGGTTCAAGTTATCAGTTTGATTCAACAGTGATTTGCTACTAAAGTCAAACTAAAACATTTTAACTTCATTACACCTATTAAACATTCACTTGGCGCTTTTTCTGCAAAGAGAAATGGACACAAATAGAAGTCACTCCATAAAGGCTGTGATCACAGTACACCGTCCCACCATCAAGTGTTGTGGTTTACTGGCTGTTTTGCTGTTAGCAAAATTTGGAAGAAAAATGAAAATACAAGCACACTGTTACCATGATTTTTATTGCTGATTGTTAGTTTGAATAAATGATAGTCTCAATCATTTAAACCCGTGGCCATATGTCCTCTTTCTGTTATAGAACATATATGCAAGAACACTTTCTGGCCAGTATGTCCACTAAAATGTTTACTTTATTATTAGTGAACTGAATTATTTCATTCTTAGAAGGATATATATCTCTGTGGATCAAGTAATCATTAAGACAAATTGAAAATGATTAATTTAGAGTGGCAGAAGTTCATATGCAAGGAAAATGCTGAAAAGTTTCACTCTTTAAACTTCATACAACATGACATCATCTTGATTCTCCTGTTCATAATATTAGTGTTTTAAAATAGATGAGACAGCCATGTGAGCCAAGGTCTACCTGAGGGCTTACAGTAAACACAGCCGTGCATGTGCACTTGTGCTGGGAATACAATTCCCATGCTTTTTACTTTTTTGGTTGTATGCAGAGCCTAAATACATTAAAGGAGAAGAAAATAAAAATGATAAAAATGATTTTTTTGTTCATGAAAAAATTGTATTATATGTTTGTATGGTGTGTATTTGGGACCAACTTTTGGTATTTATCGTTCTTACATAATAATGTTCTAAATAAGGATATAACTTAAGTCTAATAGATTTATTTCAATGTAAATTTGTTGTTTATAACCAAACACATACATTTAACCTGAATTATGAAAATATTCATGAACATAGTGAAAATATAAACATGATCCAAATTGAGGTTAAATACATTTGATAGCTAAAAAGGACACATTCTACAGCAAAAAATATTTTTGAAACATGTGTTACATCCTCATTTATAAAATTATTACACAAAGATTATACACTCCAAAAGGTGGTCCCAAATACCAACCATATAAAAATTATTTTCAAGTGTCTTTTTCTCCTTAAAGAAAACTTGAAAAAAAATTCAAGACCACACTCACAACTAATTTTTCACACTCTTTCATCAGAATGTTATGCAACTGTTACCTTTTTCCTCACCTTTAAGGAAGAATCCTCTGTTACAAATACAGCTAAATAAACATACTGTTAAATACATGACACATTTATTCAATCAAAATTAATTATACACCCACAAATTTCATGTTCCAGATGAGGTCCCACTTCACTCCTAGACAAAGCCATCAGTTGAATAAGATTTTCGTTAAACTTCCATATATTATTGCCCTCTGTACACAATCTCCAAACACTGGCAACACCCACACTGATTTTTTTCAATGAAAGCAAAAGGGTAAAAGGCTATCTGCTATCTCATTAACATGTTAGATAAATGTTTATTTCATATAACATAAGGGAGTTAAATGTACCTCCATGTTTATCTGAAGTGTTTTGCTATGCATTTTTCCATCTTCATATTGAAAGTATATTATCTTTTAGGATCATTGTTTACATGACGGGAAATTTTATGGAGTACAGTATACTTTATATCGTTATATAAAGTTTATGGTTATACATGTATAACCACACTTTTCTTAGTTTTGTGCTCTTCTACCATTTCACCCAAAGCATGTGACAAAACTTACTTTATTTGCTTCTTGCATAAATAAAATTAATCATGTGTCAACTGAACATAACACTGCTATTCTGGGTCCAGTTAGCCTAAAATATCAAATCTGCAATCTTGTTGCTTCTTTGTTGGAAGATAATGAACATATTATTGATATTCCAGGTCTTTGACATGACTATTAAGAGTCTAAAGCCTTTGGCACATAATCCACTGAGATGGCCTGGCTACTTCGAGACGTATTTCTGATGTGATTAAATTAATGTTTAAGCTCAAAGTATTGCTCAACCTTAAAAATAAAATAATCAGTGGAGGCCTGGACTTCTGTCACAACAAGATGCCACTTGTTTTATAGTTCCACTACTGCATAGTTAACGTATTTCTGTTAAGTCCTTACTTGATGGGTCCTGCATTATGTCCCTCCCAGCCGATCAAAAGATGGGGAAAAAAAATTTAAAAAAAAAAAAAAAAAAAAAAAAAATCCTACCTACTTACCCACCCAGTTTTTTTCAGAGGTGTTACACAAAATCAATTTTTTTGTATGAATAGCCTAAGCAGGCATTCATTTAATGCTTAAATAGTCTTTGATGGTTATTTATTTTGTTAAGATGACAAACACTCATTACACGGACTATACCTACTTGTATACGTATGTGGCAACAGTCATCATTATAAGTCTGAAATGTTGTATACATGTGCACCAGACAAAACTACTATGACAGTGTTGAAGGTATACCTTATCATGAAATTGACGAGGTGGCATTAAGTCATCATCCTTCATTCATTCATTCATGAAATTTTGCACAACGCAGAGTTGTTGCAGAATAATATTACTGAACAAAGGCAATAGCAATAATGGCTTTAAGAGACGTGATGATACAGAATACTGAACAAAATTTTACACAGCTACTTCCTTTCAGCAATCTTTAGTGTTAAAAGTTCAGGTTTCATATATTTTACTTTTCGAAATTTATGTTTCATTTCGCTGGAAAGTCTTCTTGGAAAACAAAACCAAAGCAAGTCAAACTGTGGATACTTGGAATATTTCTGGCAGACAAAACAAAGGTTATACATTAAAGACAGTAAAATCTTCATCACAGCAACAGAGAAAGGCTTTATCAGTCAAAAAGTTTTGCATTCAAGAAAGCGTGTCACGTGTTAAATGTCTACCAAATGAATGGTAAAATATATAAAATACGGAGATAGCACAATTAATGCTGCTGAAATTGAATCAACGTAATCACAGCCCTACAGAGCTAGACATTGTCATAAATGAATGAATCTTGGGAATTAACACCACACTGTCTGCACTTCAGCCATGTTGTGGCAAGAAATAATCAAGACAACGCATAACATATCCAACCTACCTGGTTCATTTGAGACCAGGGGCGCTATCACTCTCTGGAAAGGTGAAATGCCTACCGCATGATCTTTTCCTTTGTAATGGCTGATTACATAACAGCTTTCAGCCAGGTCAACCTCTCTTCCAAATTTTATTTCATAACACTCTAAACTTATAGGTATCATCACCCAAAATACAACTATCTTTTGCAACATGCTACAACAACAACGCTAAGACTTAGCACCAAGTTTTTATAATATACTTCCTAACAGCTCCTGGGTTACTGCAGAGCGATCCAATCAAGATCACACTGACAATGATCTATGCCCCTGGCCAATTTCTGGGAAGGTTACTCTCTTCAAAAATAGTGGTTTTGGTGTATTTTGACCTGCCGTGGAGGTTTGCCTGTCCTTCTAAATGCAAAGCAATTTCAGTAGCCTTGAAATGCCATTTGTTTTCTACTGAAGGTGTTACACCCCCTTGAAAATGTAGAAATCTCCAGTGACTTGGTCTCAGTTTTGTTTCACCACTTCCCAAAGTTTTGCAGGAGGTATGGTAGCCATAGAAAACAGGTGACTTGGCCAAGTTTAGTCCGAATTTATGATTGCAGAATGAGCAGCTAAAGTCAAATGAACTGTGTATTACATAGTAAGTGCACTATTCTATGTATGTAGCATATCGGTTTTTAATTTTGATCTGATTTCTGTCACGTCTACATAAGCTACAACGCAAGCCTAAATTTGATTGATGTCATGAAAAGAATGCTTATAATTCACAGACAAATCAAGTCCTGCATTTTTTTATATACCATTATTTATACAGTTATTCCTCCTTTACCACTGAACGTTTTGAATTAAGTGTTGCACCGATTACACTGACTGGCGGAGACACCAGACCACCTATTTATAGTCAGGACAATGTCAAGGTTGTAAGTAACAGAATGTTGTTGTTGTATCACGTCGCAATGTGCAGACAACCTCCAGTGATTACACGAAAAGAGGTATCACCAATACAGTTAATCTGAAGGGTTATTTACTCACTTTGTTACAGACAAAATGATGAAGGCCAAGCACAGTTTTTGACATGAATCTATTTAGAGTGAATTTTGGGAAGCATGAATCATTTTTCAGTTTTGTCCCGTGGATGACATTTTGTCAGGAGAGCAAGTTACCACACATCACTCTCTACGTTCTTATAAATGAAACAAGTCTTACCTCCGCATCTTTCCCTTTGTTTTTAAACATGTGAGCTCTCAGCTTGGCATTTGGATCTGATGCCATGATGGAATTTTTCTGCTATAATTATTAAAATTTTCGTCGCTTTATGTTTCAAAATGCCGGCCACCGCGATCCTCTGTCCTTGACTGGCCTGAATGAAACATCGCTTTTTATTGGCTAACCCAAGACGAGGCCACTGGATCTCATGGTAGGTTTGGCAACATTTTCTGGTAGAGATGAGGAAAATTGTCTATACTTCACCGTCACATATTTTATTTGGAATCACTCAATGCTATTTCATGGTGAATATTGATTTTTGGTCGGACAACTACGGCCGCCTGGAAATTCGGTCAATCCTTCAAGACGAATAATTTAACCAATGGAACATCTCTTAACAAAACTCGCTTTCATCATATGCACCATTTCGTATCTAGCCGTGTTTTCGCACTTGCGAAAATACGTAATTTTGTTGAGAACGGTTTAATAGTCACGAAGGTAGCATTATCTTAGTATAAAGGTGTTATATTTACTAAAATATAACTGAAATTACTCAACGCTGTGAGCCAAAACCTTGGCTTAATTCTTTGTAAATGTCTGTTTTCATTTTCCCGCGTTTTATGAGAAAGCACGTGGTTGACATCAGTATTTCCGTGTTATTCAGTCAGGCACAAAAATGTCTCAGCTGATATCTGCTGTCACTGTGATTTCTCTACTTGTCACAGCAGTGTATGCCATAGGCAGCTATGTCGTAGCTCAGATACTTGGAAAGAAAGTCTCCCAACTGGAAAAATGGATATTGACATGGCTTATTTTTGATGTTTTGATTCATTTCACTTTGGTAAGACCTGAAAATTGACCACCCACAATAGTATAGGCGTTGATGTAGTGGAAGTGCGTTCTCCCATGATCGGGGTTCTTTTGAAGCTTACCAGAAAGCTTGAAATGCGAATAATGCATTTAACGCCCTTGATCCCAAGGACTTGCACATATACTAAAATCGAAGCAGATATAGCAAATGCTAAAGGGTTATACATATGTGGTTGAATTTTTGTTACTGTAATATATTTTTTGCTATATTTCGTGAGCTATCAGATAATTTTTTGGAGGCCGCTGTGGCCGAGGGGGTTAGTTTTTTGGGGCCTCCGTGGCCAAGGGGGTTAGTGTGACAGCGTAATGACCCAACTGCCTCCCACCAATACGGCTGAAGTGCAGCTTGATGGTTTCCTTTCCGGCCGTACATGGGAAGGTCTGCCAGCAACCTGCTAATGGTCATGGGTTTTTGTTGTATGAATGAAATATTCTTGAGTACGGCTTAAAATTCCAATCAAATAAATAAACAAGTACATGTTTTTGTAAAGACCATGACACTTGACCCCTTGTTTCTCATTATAATATTTTGGAAGTCAGTGGGCAGCAGAACAATTTTCATTATCATTATACCACTAGATTATATGAATCAGATCTTCTTGGCAATTTAATTCTGGCCCAGATGCGGGAGGAGGAAATGGGGCAGAGGGGCAAAGTGATGGGTGTACAGGGACAGGGAAAAGTAAGAATGAAGTGGACACAGCCTAAAGAGGAGACAAATGCATGCAAATGATAACTACTGTGGGGCAAAACACCCCAGATAAAACTGTAATCTTGATGCCTCAACAGTAGTATGATTCCCCTTGCTAACCTGCTGTTGCCCATTATGTCTTTTTCTCTACAGGAGGGTCCTTTTGTCATCCTGTCACTCACTGGTACGGTAGAGTCTTCATCCCATTTCACTGCCCTATTGTGTAAGTATTAAAATTGTTAAATAATAAACTGTCCAACTATTGCAGGGAGTCTGGTTTGACCCTGGCCTTGAGCAGGGAATATTTGCGTTCCCACCCTGTCACTGTTCACAGGCCCTTGGCAACAATTATCAAAGGTGGTCAGTGGTGCTTGTGTGAATGGTGGCATTGTGGTACGTTCTTTGAAGGTTGAACTCCCACAAATATTGCATGGATAATCTGCACTCATGTGGGAAAGTTGTCCAAAACTTGCCAGAGTTTTGTGGTTTACCTTTGGGCAATCCTTGCTCCTCCACCCATACAACTCACTGCAAGTGTTCGTCCATTGCATTAAAGAACTTAATTCCTTGTTCTACACATATTTATTCAATTCATGCTGTTTTTAGAAAGAAATATTCAAAATTTTACATAAATTGGGTTTCAGCATCCCCAAATTCAAAGAGGAGCAATCTGTACAGGCTTTTTTTTTTTTTTTTTTTAAATTAATTAATTGCAGTCATATGGTTTGATCATATGGTGGGTTTTATGGACCATATTGATGATGTGGTTCCCCAGTGACGTCAGGCCTACTTTTCTCTAGTCCTAAAGCAGAAATTTAATGTCATATTACCTTTTCAACACTGAAACATTACAGGAGTACACTTCTCAAGAACTTAATTTAGAGTTAAACATAAAAGGTGGACAAAGTTTTGTGCTGTCACTGGTTAAGCATGTCATCATTAATGTCCATAAATCCAACCATACAATTACAACATCTGACTGCGTTTAATTTGGTTTAAAAAAAAATCTGAACAAATTCAGTGAACAAATTCAGTGAAGGTAGTTTCAGATATAATTTTTAATGGCCTTTTCACTCACCGTAAGTTCATTCTTGAGTGGTCTTTCACTTTAATGAATTCATGTCTTGCCCTTGCAGGGAAAGAATACGGAAAAGCTGACAAACGCTGGCTAGTCTCGGATCCGACGATAGTCTCCCTTGAAATTCTGACAGTTGTCGTAACAGGAGGCTTGGCTCTGCTGTTGATAGAGGCCATTCTCAACAATAAATATTATCGGCACTTTGTACAGATAGTACTGTGTACCTGTGAACTGTATGGGGGTGAGTTACCATTGGTGTTGAAGTGAGGTATGTGAGTTACCACTACTGGAGGTGTGTTTCCACTTTATGGAGGTGAGTTTGCACCATATGTAGATGAGTTTCCATTTAATATGTAGAGGTGAGTTGGCACCATATCGCAGAATGGTGAGTTTCAACTATGTGGAGGTGAGTTTCCATTTAATATGTAGAGGTGAGTTGGCACCATATCGCGGAATGGTGAGTTTCAACTATGTAGAGGTGAGTTTCCATTTAATATGTAGAGGTGAGTTGGCACCGTATCGCAGAATGGTGAGTTTTAACTTTATGGAGGTGAGTTTCCAATATATGGAAGCAAGGGCTTATCCAGAATGACGACATAGGGTGTCTCATTTGACTTACCTGAGACTGATGGGCGGGGCATAATGGACAACATGTCAGATATACATGTAATAGTAGTTCAAACATTTCGTTGGTAGCTAGAAAGAACTCCTGACAGTCACCAAAGTCTGTCGCTCTAACTAAAAAAAAAACGAAATCACAGCAAATTTCTAGACTCTGGCCATAACTAGCAGTGTTGCGATCAATGGCAGAATTTTCAGCTCTCGATTGTTTGCAGGCCAACACACGGCTCTTACCTCTCAGCTCGGCCATGCGCTCAACAACCCACGTAAACTCCACTCTGTAATGACACGCCAGCCCCGAATTTGCGGTCAACGCTTGAGCAGCAGCCATTTTGCGTTATCCACAGTTACGGATGTAGAAGAGTTCTCATTCCTGTGACGTGCATGTGCACTTAACCCGAAATAAAGCACATCATGCCTGAATACTTGCAAAATGGTTTGCCTCTTTGTGAATTCGAGGTTGGCATGTCATTACAGAGTGGAGTTCACACGGAGTATTGTGCCTGCATCCGAGCCGAGAGGTAAGAGCCACAGTTGACGCCAAACAGTTGGACCGCAAACATTGTTCAGAAAGAACTTAACCGACTTGGCATGAAAGCGCGTAAGGTGTACAATTGGTTTGCACTGTGGTTATGATACGACCAACCAGGAGTGAATAGCCACCTGGGGCAAACATACTAACAGCTTCGAACTCATCTTGGGCGAAATCTCAGTGTCCCCCTTTAAGTTTACACGTCTCAGAGACGGGAATACGTATTGCTGGCTAAACCCAGGTATGGAGGTGAGTGTCCACTTTATGGATGCGAGTTTCCTCTATACATGTATGGAGGTGAGTTTCCACTTTATGGAGGCGAGATTGCAGTATGCAGAGGTGAATTTCCACTGTATAGAGGTGAGTTGCCACTATACATGTATGGAGGTGAGTTTCCACTTTATGGATGCGAGTTTCCTCTATACATGTATGAAGGTGAGTTGCCACTATACATGTATGGAGGTGAGTTTCCACTTTATGGATGCGAGTTTCCACTATACATGTATGGATGCGAGTTTCCACTATACATGTATGAAGGTGAGTTTACACTTTATGGAGGTGAGTTTCTGCAAGATGGGGAGTTTCCACAGCCTTACATGGATTCTTGATCACTTGTCTTCCACAAATAAAGTGTGAAAGTCGCCACCTGGTATACAGGTGGAAAATTTCGTTAGTAACTTGCCAGGATGAGTAGTATGGTGGTTTACCTTGGGATCTCTAATGCTGACCACTACCATTGTGTACCAGTCATTGGAAAGTCTGTCATGAACAGCACCAAGATGACTGATAATTGACCTTCTTTCTCCGGCCAGAGTTTATTTGCCTCATTAACTGTTGTAAAGTCAGATGTGTCTTAAATGCGATGATCGAAACTCTCTCTGCAACTGTGTCTGTCTTTCTGTCCCTCCGTCTTTTAGAGCTGTCTTGTGAGTATGATGTTGTGCAGTTTTCAATCAACCAAGTTTATTATATTAATTTATACAGTAGCCAGCTTGGCTAATTTGTCAATGCATGTAATCCAGTATAGCTGCTGTCAGCCACCTTAGACTTCCTGAGTGTCTCACCTTTTCTTGTGAACGTGTCTTGAACACTTTTCAGTCAGTCCAAGTTCATACTACTAGTACTGTGTATAACTTCCACAGTGTGGGCACCTCCGTGGCCAAGGGTTAGCACACAGGTGCAATGTAATGACCTAGGTGCCGCTCACCAATGCACTCGCTGTGAGTTCAAGTCCATCTCATGCTGGCTTCCTCTACGGCCATAAGTGGGAAGGCCTGCCAACAACCTGTGGATGCTTGTGGGTTGCCCCGGGCTCTGTCCGGTTTCCTCCCACCATAATGCTGGCCCGTTGTCATAAGTGAAATATCCTCGAGTACAGCAGAAAACACTATGAAACAAATAAATTTCTCCCTAGGCTCTGTCCGGTTTCCTTTCACCATAGTTGTGGCCTCAGTTTTGTTGGTGAAATATTCTTGAGTATGTTGTAGAACATCTATTTAATACATAAAAGGAATAAAAATAAAGACATCACTTCTGTTAACACAATGGTGGAGGTTTGAGAGGTGTCACGTGTCAGCTACTGAGTTTGTGACGCACAGTACACAGTTGTCATCTGTCTCAAACATTCTCAGCTCAGTAATCCAGTCCTAATTGGTTATTGTAATTAACAGGTTGGATGACTTTCTGCCCCGACTGGTTGCTAGGCAGCCCCAACCTGGTTACGGACAACTTCCTGTACATGTGGGTGTATCTGGTGTTTTTCAATGTCATCTGGGTTGTGATTCCTCTGGCTCTTCTCTATCACTCCCTCGTAGAGATGAAGACTGGAGAATTAGGTCAGGGAGAGTCCACTGTTACAAAGGTCACCTACAAAACAAAGACCTATAATGTACGCTCCAAGAGAACGGACTAGATTTCCCCGACCAGAAATGGCAGACATTTAGGCTGGACTTAAATGAATTAAATTATCCAGCTTTGATTAATCATGTAATCATGTTAAGATTTATATTTTTTACGGCAGAAAAAATAGAAGTTTGTAATGCTTACCTGGAAATATTTGACTTAAATATTTTTGTCAATCAGTATACAAATCCGTTATTGAGGAGGTTGTTACATTTTAAACCCCTCATTTATTGAAGGAAGTTGTTTTCACCATGAAAAATATCCTAGCTGCTAATAGTTGGAAAAGGAAGAACTTGTCTCTTCCTGTGTTTGTTTGATGTGTACCTATTGTGCGAGTCAGTTATATTAACTGAAGATCATTGTGTGTATACTGCATGCTTTCAAAATGCCAAACGAATCATTGGTGACAAACTTTTTGTATATGTGTACAATTTTACTGCATAAGCAACAATGAGTGCGTAAAGGAAGAAAATACGCAAGTGCATTAGAAATAGCATGGTGAAGGTACAGTCAGGTAATACATGTACGCAGAGAAAAGTGAAGTCCATGTAACATGTAAAACTGTGTTACCTCCCTTGGGAGAATGCTGGGCGCTTTTTGTACTGTGTTCATGTATATTCCCCAGCTGTTTATCTCTTTTACCGCAAAGGTCACTATTTTGTTTCTTGTTTTCCTTTTATATATACATATATACCTGTGTATAATTTATGTGATTTTTAGATTTATTTGAAGCCTTGTAAGAGACTTACTTGTAAATCTCGGATTTGCTCAAAGCATAAAGATGAAATAAAAAAAATTATAATAACATAAAACAATTTTACCTCCATGCTCAAAGCCAGTTGAGTAAGTACATGTACATGTACTTTAGTTAAACTTTATCAAAATTTCCCCCGTTTTTATGCCCCTAGCACACCAAAAAGTATTACAATCAGGTTTTGCGCTCCTGGTGAAGTTTTAATTATCGTCAGTTGGAATGGTTAGGTACTCCAACCAAGGAATGAATGTGAAGGTTGCGAAGTGTCATCACACATTTAATTCTAGGATACTAGATGCAAGTTCAATCCCGGCATAGGCCGAACCATCGGACTGTAATTTCCCTGGTTCTCACTGTTAGTAAGGGGTTATGGTGACATTAATTCCAAATGAATCCTTGATGACAATTTTTTGTGTATGTTAGACGTGTACAAGTTTACCGATTAAGGTTGACAGCATTGTTTGGTGCCCCCCTTGCACTGTGTAAAAGTCTAATTGCGATCACTGACCCATTTTAGTTTACGGCAGGTAAACGAATGTCTGTTTTGACGCCCAGGTTTTACCATTATAATGTGCAATGTCTATACATGGCTCGTAGGACAGTTTGGGAGTTACTTACCGAACGTCTGTGGGTTCCGCGAGGAAGTGCGCTACCCATAAAACTGATTGCTTTTATGTAAGTGAAAAATTACGGAATATACATTTAACAACCGGTCAACCCGATGACACTCGAGAGTATTCCTTGAAGTGTTCAATAATAGTTTAAAACCACGCCGTTGCCTTCAGTAGGTGAGCCAGATGATCTGTTGAGCCTACAGCTAGTCTGTATGTTGAGATTGTCTGTACTAGTTGGGGAGGGCTATGTGGATCTGTGAAAGACTTTATTATTGCTTGCCCATGGTAAAAAAACTATTCACATTCTTGAAAAACTAAATCGGGAGGATTGCCTGTGCCAAGGAACTCTTGGTTTCCTTCGTCTGCCAGCCGTCGTAAGTGAAATGTTCTTGAGCACGGCATTAAACAATTATTGAAACCGACGAATTTTCGACGTATTTATATTTGAAGAGATGAATTTAAATTTCCGACCAGATTACCCATATGGGTTGGCAGCTATACGAATATCCCTTCCCACATCTGCGCGATTGAAAATCATAAATGAACGAATGTTAGTCGTTTCCAATGCATGTGATTGAGAATTCACTTAATAGGGCGCAAACCAATCCACTATGGTTAGATCGGATAGAAATACTGTTTCCCAGATTTCACGAGTTACGTCTGACGATTTGCCAGCTATCACCGTCGCTGTCGTCGCTACTCTGATCAGTATACTGTGATCATTTGTATTGCTGCCTTTAGCGACATGAACAATATGACAGATATCGTGAATATTTTAGGGAAAAAAAGAAAGCGAAAATACCCGTCTGCATTTGGAGATGAAGTTATTTTCGGGTAAGTCACAGCTGTGTACAATATACACTTAAACTGCATACATGTATATAGGTCATTTGAAGTCATCTCCTGGGTCTTTGGTCCTGGGACCATTATTTCAAGCCTCGGTCTCATCTCTGTCGTAGCCCCATCGTGTACGTTGTGGACTCAAAATCATAGGTTTTGGTTAATAGTTTCTGTGCAGCTTTAAATCAGGTGTGTCAGATATTTGAAGGAGATCGGTATAGGTTTGCTCAGACATTGATGATTTCCATTACTACTTCAGTTTCTTTATCTGAAGGCCATATTCAGATTAGCAGAGCTCACGCAAAACGCCGTCGTACACGTGACATGCTGGACCAATCAGATGTACGTCCGAGAATTCCCACTCACCCACGCGTCTGGCGGTCACCGTCAGTGTCCCAAGCCGTACCCTGACATTCACTTCCACGGACGTCGGTACGGTGAACGCTGACTGCCGACCTACCGTAACAAGTGCAGCTCCAGTGGCCCCAGTTCCGCACGCCAGCGTCTCGCCGTTGACACCACACTCATAACTGCGCACCGAAATGTCCCATGGGGTTATCTCGTTCTGGACGTAAATTTTGTTAAACCCTTCGTCGTCTGTGACGTCATGCGTTACGCGGGTTTCGTCACCATCCCTCTGAACATCAAAGCTCTGCAGGTTGTCGACATACGTCACGAAATTGCGGCCACCGGTATCAATCTGGTAAGTATTTCCATCAAGCTTGCCGATCGTCCCCTGCTCTATGTTCCTCAGCTGAAGGCGCACCAGGCCAGACTGACTGCTAAGATAACCAACGTGCTCGCCGTCATAGGCTGAACAGAAAATGACGTCCTCGTCTGCAGATGCTACGCCCACCTGAACTGCGAACTTGACGGCGCAGCGTCCACCGTTCCCACAAAACGACCCCAGTCGTCCATCGCTACAGTGGTAGACGAACTCAAAAGCGCAGGAACTGTGCTGAGCATTCTCACAAGAACGGATCTCTACCAACCCGTCCGCGCCAATTCCAGTTTTGGGGTCGCACAATCTGGCGATCAAAGCTTCGTCAGAGAAGTCAGTTCTCCCCTCTATGTTATCCACAAGTATGAAATTGTTCCCCGAACCGTGATACTTGGAAAACTCCATAATGTTCTCCAAATCTTTTTGTCAGAGATTGCCTCCGAATATAGGCCTATATAAGTGTTAAATACATGTCCCGAGATACATGTGTGCAAAGATGTAAATCGCCATGCATCAGGGTACACCAACAACAACAATGATGCTAAGCAAAAGGCTGATCGGCCTAAACTACGTGTTATAAATCACACCTCTGACCCATATTCATTATTTAACAGAATTTATGTGGGGCGAGTTAACATGCACGACGTCCTCCGTGTTTGACTGATGCCGAATTCAACTGAACCGCACGTACGCTTTTAAGCTTTCAGTACCCTCGGGAGGTGTTGCATGCCCGATGTGGGTTCAGCTTCAAATTGTTGTAGAGAATTGAGTCCATCGGTGTTCTATCATAACTGGGACCGGCTAAGGCGGAACCGTTGAGTCATGCTGGGACTGAAGGCCGCTTACGTCAACCAATAACACTCTGCAGTTGTGAGTTGAATATGCTATAACAGGGTTATTTGCACTAAAACGTGCAGAAGAAAATTTTAAAGTAATCTTGAGACGAATGATATGGCGCCGAACATAATCGCTAGTAAGAAAATGTCTGACATTAGTAGTTATTTGTGCCTTAGGGGCCTATCTAAAGGCCTCCTGATCAAATGCAGGAGGGCTGCAGTTTTTTTCCCTCGTTTGTTCTCATAATGCGAAAGTAGTCCCTTCAGATTAGGTGACATCATGCATATATATATATATATATATATATATATATATGTTGATGGATCAGAATTTTATATACTGTTTGTTTCGCGACACATCAAGATAGGCCCTGTATGGTGTTTAAGCTGTAACCGAAACCACTAGCTTGCCTGATGACTCAGTGTTAAGTTAGCAGTCAGCCGATGGTCACCATTGAACCTGACCATGGAGGTAATATAGATAATGATATATAGTTTACCTCCATGGTCTGACCCGCTCCGTTTCAGCACTGGGCCCAGACTCGGCCTTACCGCCTCACCTCCGCATTACCGCCTCACCTCCGCATTACCGCCTTACCTCCGCATTACCGCCTTACCTCCGCACCTCCGCCTTTTATTCTCCGTGACTGCTAACATTTCCCAAGCAGAGTGACAGGCCTAGTTTGCCAATGAAAATGTCTGAATCTCAGTCGCTTGGCTAAAAATAGCACCATGGCCTGAATGCTTCTCTCAATCAATATTCTACGGTCTCCATGACCTGGGGGTTAGCGTAGAGTAATGACCCTGAAGCCTCTGACCAGTGCCTTGAGTTCAAGTTCAGGTCATTCTGGCTTCCTCTGTGATCGTACGAGTGAAGGTCTGCCAGCAACCAGCCGGTTTCCTGCCTTCTTGATTACGGGGTAAAAACAAAAAACAAAGAAATAAATAATACGAAATTTGAAAAGTGTGGAGGCTTCACTTCCAATATAAACCATACCAGCATTTGTGATTAGTTTCACGGACAAATCGACCACGACGGCTATGGTTAATCGCTACATATTTAAGTTACACTTTAGTGTAATAAACAAATAAATAAATAAATTCTGAAAATGCATGGGTAACATCACGTACCGCCGATATTTGTCAGTTCCAAGCTGGGCGCAACACACTGTCCTGGCGAGCTGAAGTGTTGTTCAACTGCCTGTTTGATTTACAAGCACATTTTTCACAGAAATTGTGACGTAGAAAGGAAAAAAATAGTTCGCCACATGAAAAAATTACTTAACTACCTTTGTACATGCCCTATCCTGTCGGATTGTTGTGGATTCCCCCAGGGCTCGGCCCGATTTTCTCCCACCATAATGCTGACTGGCAACGTATGTAAGTGAAACATTCTTGAACACGCCATAAATCATGCACCCATGAAATAAATAAATAAATGTCCCGTCATGCTGGACAGAAAATCTTTGTGGCATCACATTTTGTGACAGTTTGTGACTGTTAGCAATGATCCACTAATTTATTTGTGAATTCACGCGAATTTCATGGCGGTCATTTTTTACAGCTGGAAGACAGCTAAACACACGAGGTAAACCACTCACCTCTGGCAAGTTACTGACGAACTTTCCCTGGCGTGACGTACAGATTTGTACTTTTTTCACGGAATGTTAGACTGTCCAAAAGGCAATACTGGCGTCTTCGATAACTCATTGTTCCCAGGGAACCTACAAGTTCGCTCTCCTAGGCTGCGGATGAAGCCGGTCGAAGTAGAATCTTAGTACAGAGAATTGTCATGACAACCCGCACATGCGATTAGACACGGGTCTAAAACCTATTGGATATTTTTGAGCGTACTAATATAAGTCATACAATACACACACATATGTAGTGTTGCAGAGATTTAATAGACTGCTTAATAAATAGTACTTATAACGAAACATAGTTTCTTAATCAATAAACCTGTTCATGAGGTTGCTTTCCGTGAACAAACCAACAAACAAACAAACAAAAAAAAACAAACAAAAAAAACAAAGAAAACAGAAGAAATCAAACAAACAAAAAAAAAATACAAAAAAAAAAAACAGCTTGTCAGTAATGCGAGTGATCAATCAGGCCATGTATAAATTGTCCCAAAACTTAGTTATATTCAGTTTATCAGAGCTCACGCACCACACCGTCGTACACGTGACACGCCGCACCAATCAGGTAAATGTCCGTGAATTTCGTCTCACCCAAACGTATGGCCGTCACCGCCAGTGTCCCAAGACGTACTTTGACGTTCATTTCCACTGACGTCGGTTCAATAAACGCTGATTGCCGACTTACCGTAACAAGCGCAGCGCCAGTGGCGCCAGTTCCACACGCCAGCGTTTCGCCATTCACACCACACTCGTAACTTCGCATGGAAATTTCGGAGTTGTAACTGCCACAAGTCTGAACGTATGCTTTGACAAATGCCTCTTTGTGTCTAAAATCATACGTTTTTCTAGTTTCGTCGCCGTCTTGCAGAACGTCAACGCTTTCAAGATCATCGACGTACGTCACGAATGCACAGCTGCCGGTATAAATGTGGTAATTATTATTGTCGATTTCATGAATACCAAGGTCCGTGCCTCTCATCTTAAGGTGTATCAGCCCAGACTTACTGTCCATGCAACCGACGTGTTCCCCGTCAAAGGCACAAAACGTAACGTCCTCGTCAGCCGACGCCAGGCCAAGTTGAACGGCGTACTTGACAGCGCAGCGTCCACCGTTCCCACAAAACGTTCCTAAGCTACCGTCACTGCGATGGTAGACAAATCTGAATAAACAACAAGTGTGCTGGGCGTTTTCACAAGAAAGGATCTCGACCAACCCGTCCGCGCCAATTCCAGTTTTGGGATCGCATAATCTGGCGATCAAAGCTTCGTCAGAGAAGTCAGTTCTCCCGCCTCTGTTGTCCACAAGTATAAAATTGTTCCCCAAACCGTGGTACTTGGAAAACTCCATGGCTCAACTGCCGTTTTCGACATTCCAGTTACAGTCGATGTAGGAGTGATCTTCAACTGTCCTTCTTGAGCTGCATTTATATGTATGTGTGTCCTGACGTAAATGGCGACCTATAATTCAAGCCATGTGTTATGACGCCACTACAAATACATTACCCTCCTGACTTGGTTATGCTCAGATTGACTAGCTGACCTGCACAGTGTGGTCAACACGATATAGTAGCCGCATCGAGCAGAAGCTATTTCGGTCTGAGTTACAATGGTCACTGGGGCATCGGGTGAATAGGTCACGTCTTGACGAGTTGGCCTATAGGTATAAATACACTAGGAAATAGCCTTACTATTTATGTACTAATTTCACAAAGAACACCCTTCTAAAACTGTATTACCTAATTTTCGTTGGCCCAAATGGCACATACTGTCAAATAACTAGATGCCAATAACAATAATATATCCCAATATCACCAAGGGTTGACCACCATTTTCTCAAAATAAATCAACTGGAATGCAGGTAGTGGGTGGGCACTTACTCATTGGATGATATTTTTCTCTGTTTAATTGTAGCCACAAGTAATGGACTTTTTTTCAACCATTATTTGTCATAGTTTATACCCGTAAAATTACCTGGCAGTACTTCAACAAACTTCAGAGATACAGTCAATCCCTACCCGTTCCCACCATTTTCTGTGTGCCTGAATCTTGGATACAAAATCGAATTAGTGTCTACTGCATTGCAGCAAGTTGTAGTAAAGCGTGCTGGATGAAATCCATAGCTATAGGTGCATTGCATGAGATTAATGAAAGCAAAAGACAGCTCCTCACTGATACACAGTTCATTAAAAAGATTATAAAATTCTCTCTTGAATGTAAAAACATGTTTGAAATTGTATGAATTCGTTGCTGAATTATCTTCGTTTGAAGTATGGAGTATTGTGCTGCTGCCTGGTAGGAGATATCAGCTGTTCATAAACTGTGACGTAAATTTTCTGAGTTGTCTGTCAATGTAACATGTGATAACATAGGAACAGCACACTGTTTTAATGTTATATGTTTTAATTACAGCAAATGCATGGGGGAACAACATCGCAAATTATTTCCAGACCATTCTCTTATGGCGGTAGTAAATTTCTTGATCATGTTTTAATTTGACATATGTACTTAAATTACAAACACAACCAGAGCAGCTTACTACAGCCTCAGGTGAAAAGACTGTTCCGCGCTTGGAACAATTACGTCAAAGCCTGGACAAAATGGCGGCGTTTCATGCTAGTCAACGGTGCACGTTTAAACGTCAGTTTCCGCTGTCGTAGTAGCTGTTAGAAAAATGCTTTACCGAAATGAACATTAATATTGTAGAACCTTTTTGGCAAACTTAACTCAGAACATGCGCAGTCTTTCACTTCAACGATTAAACTAGATAAAACATGTTGGGGCAGTACAACGTTATGGCATGATGTTGTGTGATGGTACTTAATATATAGGAAAACAGTTAACACTAATGTGGAAACCTTTTTATTCCGGTAAGATACATAGGAGAAAATATTAAAATAATTTACAATATAATGTTTTGTGTGAGAGAGATTGATATTTCAGCATTTCTTTTATCAGTAGTTTTGTTTCACAGATATTGGATTCAGTATCGTGGATCTTTGTTGATGAGACCTTTTTTTTAAATTTTAGACATTCAATACAACTGTGGTTTAAAGTTTTATACTGTGACACAGACACCTGCAATTTACAGCACTTATCATCGCGTTTTACTATCTATAAGGCTGTAGACAAGGTGACCCAATTTTGCCATATCTCTTTCTATACTTTGTGTCGAAATATTAGGTGCCGTGATTAAGACGCACACCGAGATAAAAGGCCTCGTTATTAATAACCAAGAATTCAATATGATCCAGTATGCACACAGCTGAATCCCGACTGTTAGTGTCTAAACGCTACAGGACTGTGTACGACTTGTACACATTCTTATGACAAAAATGCATATCCACACATTTTTTGCGTACAAGCAGTACTCAATTTTGTAATTTGTGAAATGCATCCACAATGACGTCTGTATCAGTGTTACACAATTTGCGCACAAGTGATACACATGTATTGTGGCTGTGCAAATTTGTACACAGTTGTTTTAGGGCATACGAATCTTCTTTAAAAGCATGTTTAAAATCCTTATAGATTTACTATACACATATGCTTAGAGCTGAAAATAAATATGGAAAAACAAAAGTAAAATGGATAGATTCTCTTAGATGCTCTGCGTTTAGTTTACGTAAAAGAACAGGCCACATTTTTAGAAACTACGCATCATCTGAAGGGCAATTTCGTGCTTCGTGACTCCCCGTATAGTCTTCATTGTATTTTGGAAGTTTCTTATAGTGATTAAAAACGGAAGTAAATATTAAGGTGCTACGATGGACTTTTTGGAACAGTGTGAAGCACAGTGACGTCACAGATTTTTTTTGGCAGCTAAACATGCTGTAAGTTACGTTTCCACAAATACATGCAGATACCGACGTTACACGACATGTATATTCACGACGAACGTAAACATTTAGCAATCGGTGGGTGTTTTGCAGCTAAAAAGAATCCGTGGCCTCACTGTGCTTCACTATGCATGGCCCAAAAAGTCAGCCGTGTCTCCTCAATGCTTACTTCTTTTTTTTTTTAATCACTGTAAAAAAATATGCCAAAATATAATGAAGACCATATTTGGAATCCGCACGAAATTGCTTTTCAAATGATACGTACTTTCTAGGAATCTGGTCTGTTCTTTAAGTGAACTGTGTGAATGAATTCAAAGGCCTACGTTTCTCTGTTGTTAACCTAAAATTTAGAACTTCAATGACGAATTACGAAGGGTTAACTTCACTCATCACATAATGGCATTTAAAGTTGCCTGGGTGAGAAGCCGCAGTAGGAACAAGAGAACTGCAATCTCCGACATACACAAAGGGTTTCAGAGACATTTTTATACTATAGGTCAGCCTCAATCAACCCTCACTTTGGAAAGAACTTTTTCAAGCCTGGGCTGAGGTCTAAACACATACATCAATAAAGCTGTCAGTTGAAAACATTTACAATAAACCGATATGGTCCCATCCTGGCATTTGTAAACCTTTTCCTTTCATGAAACAATGGGCATAAAATGGCGCACATGATACTCGAGAATTTAATTGATACAAACAGCAAGTTTATAAGATTTGGTATTCGAAAGAAAAGTTTGATATAAAGAATTTTCTTAGAATACAACAGGTTAATCAAAAGTATTCACGAAGAGTGGAAAAGCATCGATTTCAGAAAATGATATAATAACTGCCTCATAACCGCACCTATATTCAGGAATGTTAAGTATATGGCAAATGGCAAATATCAATTGGAGCGTCGTGTTTAACAGCAAATTTTCATATACATGCATAAAATACTAACTTATGCAAGAATTTAATTATTGCTTGTTACACAGAATAGTGACTGCGAACACATGAAACTTCTTACTTGTACGGAACCGCGGCAGGGACATAGTTTTTAAATTCTTTTTAGGCCCTAAAAAGGAAAATAAAAAAGCTTTTCTGGCATAGCGGAAGCAATTAATTTGCCCCGATTTAACAAGGCAATAAAATGCTCATATTTGAAGTACTAAGTTTTAAAGTTTTGGCGTAAGAGTGCGGAAACTTAATTTGCCCAGAGTTTTAATTCAGTTTCTTTATTTCCTTCTTAACACTTAACACTTCAACACTTAAGCCCACTGTGTTTGCTGACAACATATTTGACGCGCACTATTATCTGATTAGGTCAATAAAATAATCGACGGCACGTGGGAAGGTCTGTCAGCAACCCTCGGACGGTTGTGGGTTTCCCCCGGGCTCTGTCCTGTTTCCTCCCACCATAATGCTGGCCCCCGTCGTATAAGTGAAATATTCATGAGTACGGCGTAAAACACCAATCAAATAAACAAAATGAATAAATAAATAGCAATAAAATAACATTTTTTCGCTGTAATAGATTTTTTTATTCCTTCTTGTTTAGAGAAACCAGTCCCATAAAACAAAGCACTGAGAAAGGATTGGACATGAACTTTTGTACTTATAGTTCTACATATTATATAGCTGGGTTTAACCCATGATCAGAAAACAGAAACCAAATCGCCCAAGTTAATAACACTATCAACGGATTCATCCGTTGTGCAATTTAGTGGTGATCTTTGAAACTGTGGTGTTCCTCTTGTGTCATTAAAATTGCACAGTCCTAAAACTCTACGGGGTCAAAACTCGACGTCGAGTTTCAAAACTTGATATCGGCTTAGTGCGCTGAGTTTTCGAAGGTTAAAGATCAATTTAAAACTTGACGCCTTGTCTTGAGAGTCCTTCTCGCGGTCATCGGATGTCCCTATGGCCGATCAGACACTGCATGTTATAGGAAGGCGTAAAACTGTGTCCTCTTTGCTTCTGGAAATCTTGAATGCGCCTAAATGTTTGATTTATGGATTACCGGTATTCGTTAAACGTATTGTTGATTACCGAAACTTGTATTTGTCCAGTCATTATGTATTCGTGTATGACGAGACAGACGCTAATCTGGTGTGTACCGACCACTCTCTTGGAGCAGGAGATCAGGCCAGCTAATGGTGGAAAGTATTGTGCTGAGCATCTGTTTACGGCCAGCACAACGTGTTGGTGCCAGAAACAAAGCTAGGTTTGTGTACTTATCAGTTCAACTCTGTTTGTTAAACTTTCCTGCTGTTTTCTGTTAAAAGCTGTCATAGGACATCACTACAGTTGTACAGTTCACGATTGACTGTGTTGCCTCCAAGGGAGTTCTGCATAGTTAGACGCTCTCGATGTTCCGGAAATTACAATTTAAGACTCAATCCTTTCTTTCATTTTTACCCACGACGGCATTGATGTTACAAGCGTTGATTGCAGGACACGGTCTGCGTAGAATCAAACAAGAAAGTGAAAATAAGAAAGAAAATATTTAGGCCGAACAACGTTTCTTCATGTAAATGTGTGAAACACATGTTGACTCTTGTGTCATAGGAGGAGATCAATCATGGAGACTTCGGTGTTGAACTTCGACTTCACAAACTGTAGCACAAGCCTTCCGGAAGTCCCTCGGGCTGAACTACCCGGTCCCTTGTGGCGTCAGATTTACGGGATCGGCGTTTCTATCGTGGCAACCCCAGCTAATCTTATCGTCATTGCCTGCCTGTGGCGGGACCCTAGTTCGGAGGCCACTGGTTTCTCTACCTACACAGTCTCCATGGCCTTCACCGATTTACTGGTAGGCGTCGTTCTTATGCCATTCAAATTTATGCTAACGATATGGCCAGCATGGATCGCCCGACTGACCCCTTGTATTATTTGGAAAGTTTTTGACAGTGGGTTGATTTCTGTGTCGATGTTGCTCTTTCTGGTCATGGGCTATGACCGGTACCGCTGTGTGACAGCCCCGCTCCAGTACCGTTCTCAGTTCCGGACAACCCGGATAACTAGGATATCCGTGTCTGTATGGATAGCTGGTTTTCTCCTGTGGACACCGTACATATTTCTGAAAACACTGATTTATAATGCGCAGGATTATGAGTCTGCTTGTCCTCTTTTAACTTTTGGAGGTAATGTTTATGAGACAATTCATTTGACTGTAGTCTTCTACGTTCCCTTGTTGGTAGTTATTATAATGAACAGTGTTTTATTAAATAGACTGAACGCACGGATTTGCCGATCACGTCTACAAAAGCCAACAGCTAACAGCCGACAGAGGCCGGCCAACGTGTCAACAGTCAGTGGCTTGACTAGAGATCATCCCAGGTCATGTAAGCTTGTGATGACTCTATCAATAATGATGGTGAACAGAGGACATACATCAAAGAAGAGGCGTTCTAGAATAACCTCCGGTTATAAAATTGTCGTCCTGGTCGTGGTATACTGCGTGTTTTGGCTGCCATTTTTCATATTGTGGCCTGTAAACGGACTGTGTCCCACGTGCATTCCGGATGGAATTAGGGAATTTTTTGGATTTTTCACTTATGGGCAGTCGGCTATTAATCCGCTGATTGTCATTTACTCAAGTCTACAAATTCGTTCCAAGATAACTCATGCATGTATGGTGATTTCACAGAGAAGTCAAAGGTGATGGTTGGCATGGTTGATCAACTTTTCGCGCTAATTTGGCACACTACATATTTGACGTATCTGAAACACAGTTCCGCAGTGATTTAAAGAATATACAACACTAGATTTTGTAAAAAATATAAATTTTTTTTCAGACCGACGGGTTGATTTTCTGGAAACTTGGTATTCCCCCCACGTTTATCTGCCCTTGGTGTTCCACTAGTGTATGACGTCATAGTGGCGGTAAGGCGTTTTGTGCCGCATTGAACTGTGATAATCACACACCCAATTATGATGGGATTAGTTTTCATGCCATCCAAGAGGACACTTCCATGCAACGAATATGGAAAATTGCCATGCGATGTGACCATTTCGAACCGAATAAGCTCTCTAAATTTTGCTTAGCCATTTTGAGGACACGTCATTTTCATCCGACATAAAGGCTAGTAAACATTGCGCATCAAAGCCGGAACAGCCACAATTACGTCACGCATATTTGGTACACTAGGGCCATTCAAGGGCTGACAAGCGATGGGCGAGTTTTTTCTTAGACCTTTTTCGGCTAAATATATTGTTATTTTCTACAAGTAAAAATACTTACCAGATGCACGTTTTGGGTTTGCATTATGATTTTTATAACACAGGTATATAATTCAGTTAAGTAAAGTGAAAAATAGAACTTGGGCAGTTCCCCTTGAATGGTTTGGGGGTATTTGCTTCACATATTCATGGAAGTGTGCCGCCATATATAATGATACAATTTTTTTTCAAATAATGCAAAAAACATAAGAGATTTAACATGAAAGAACGGAAATGATAAAAGAAAAAGAATGGCTTGGAACTAAATTTATTTGGAATGCAAAGAGTTTTAAATATTGACTTGTTGGAATTTGCGATTGAATTTCTCTTTAACATTTATTATGTTACAATATAAAATAGTGCTTTGACCTAATCGGTATCTGATCTGAATTTCACTTGAAAAACTTAAACTTGGGAGTTGAACCCAGGGCTTCTCAGTCTGGATGTTACCAGTGTGTTCAGACAAAAAGGTCAAATGTCAAGTTTCAAACACATGTAATGTACCATGAACTGACACGCTACACCACATCAGCGTCACAGCAGCATTACAAATAGCTGAACCCCACGTGACATCGTTTTATCCAATGAGAGGAAGAGAAGTGCACATCTGGCAGAGTAATCCACATGTTGTCACTTATTATAAGGAACAACATTTTGCAGACGTATTTGGTTTTTGAACTATCTACGACTCTGTTTGAAATAACATTGAATTGCTAAACTGATTCGTCCTTTCTCGTCCATTATGGAGGCTGTGTAAAAACACACGCTGATGTGTACCGAACACTCTTTTCTGGGGAGAGATTAGACGAGATAATAGCGGAATGTAGTCAACATGTGTTTACGACCGACACTGGCGGATATTACATGACGATGAAAACCGAGTTACAGCTGGAGTGAGGTGTTTACATGTATTTAAAATAATCAATAGCCATTGCTGCTACATTTTGTATTTGTATGGTTTCCAAAGAGCTTACTAATGTTCCCATTAGATCAAAGTACAGAAGGCAGAAAGAGAAACAAAGCTGGATTAGATAACAGCGAGGCCGAACAGCTCCAAAAGACTTCGTTTTACAGATGACATGAGTTGTTAATGCAATCACATCATGTGTAAACTGCTAAATCAGATTGACTTTTGATCAGAAATTAGAGATATATCATGGAGATTCGAGTGTTAAACAATTCCTTCAACTTCAGCCATTGTAGCACAAGCCTTCCGGAAGTAGCACAGACCGACCTCTATGGACAACTGTGGCGTCAGATTTACATGGTCGGTGTTTCTGTTGTGGCAACCTCAGCTAATCTTATCGTCATTGCCTGCCTGTGGCGGGACCCCAGTTCGGAGATTTCGGGCTTCTCTGCATACGCTTTCTCCATGGCGTTCGCCGATTTACTGGTAGGCGTCGTTCTAATGCCATTAAAGCTCATACGGACGCTGTTTCCAACATGGCTTGTGGGAGTGACTGGTTGTATTTTGTGGTCACTTGCCGACTATGGACTGACTTCTGTGTCGATGTTGCTCTTTCTGGCCATGGGCTATGACCGGTACCGATGTGTGACCGCCCCACTCCGGTACCGTTCAGAGTTCCGGACAACCCGGATAACCTGGATATGTATATTTGTGTGGATAGCCGGTTTTCTCTTATGGACACCGTACACACTGCTGAAGATATTGCTTTATGATCCGATATCCTTTATGACGGAGTGTCCCGCTTTTAGCTTCAGAGCTAATGTTTTTGATGTAATACAAATAACTGTTGTCTATTACATTCCCCTGTTGGCACTTGTTGTAATAAACAGCGTTTTGATTTGGACACTGAACAAACGGATTTTACGATCACAAACACAAAAGCTCACAACGAACAGTCAACAAATGCCAGCAACCATTTCCACGGTTAGTGGCATGATCGGACATCATTCTAGATCATGTAAACCTGTGGCAAGTGTATCAGTAATGATGAAGAGCAGAGAACATCCGTCGAACAAGAAACGTTCTAGAATCGCCTCCCGCTATAAAATTGCCGTTTTGGTTATTGTGTACTGTGCGTGTTGGATGCCATTTTTCATTGCGTGGCCTGTAAAGGGACTTTGTGGCACTTGCCTCTCGGATTTAATGAGAGACATTTGTGGACTATTTACCTACGGACAGTCGGCCATTAATCCGCTGATTGTCATTTCCACAAGTCTTCAAATTCGTTCCAAAATAGCTCGTGCATGTGTGGTGGATTCACGGAGAAAGTAAATACAGATCATGATAAACCAGCAGTAATGGTTCGAATTTTGATTCATCTTGGAATTTTCAATAAACTGATAACCGTTTTTTTCGTTTTTTCTTTTATCAAGACTTTTTCCCAAATACATGGCTTCACTGTGATAAGCTGCCAACTAAGTTCTAGTTGTTGATGGTTTCGTCTTTTTTCAGCATATTTATGGCTGTTTTGATTCTTTCTAGGACATAAACATTATTCTGATGACTCAAACCAAAAAGTGGAACATGCCCCAAATGCAATACGCACACAATCCTCTTTTCGGTAAAACTTGTTATGCTAATGTAGAAAAACTAGCGACTACAGCGTGTTTTCAACCTTTTCCGCTGTATACCTACCTACCCTTAGCCAATGGGAAGGCGGGTTTGAGTACAGCCTTAACAATCATTTTCCCTGCAATGTTTTGCCCTGCTTTTCCATCCCTGTTGTGACTCATGAAATGTTAGTAAATACGGCGTAAATGTTAATTAGATAAAAACATGGAAACGGTTTTACCTTTTCCCCACTGTTCTAAATGCTATATCCACCGTAAGGACAGCCTAGTGAACAAGGATATCACATACATTTGTCTCACCGGAAACTGAGAACTTATATGCATTGTGGGACACCTATACGTATTCCCGATATAATGTTTGCTTTATTGGTTTTAAAAGAATACATTAATATAAGCCTATATGTGTTATGACTATTCTGACCTATAGAACATAACATTGAATACAAAGATTGACTGTTGTAATTGAGTCTCAAGAATTCTGTTTCGCATTTCAGCCGAACAAGCGATATACAAGCGGAAGGCAAAATGACGAAAGGGCGAGATTTTGTGGAATCTCGCATTTTCGACTTTTTGTCTTTCGTTTGGCATGCGGACAGCGAATTACAAGCGGAAGGCAAGAAGACGAAAGGGCGAGGTGTGGTGGAATCTGGCACTGTCATTGTTTCGCTCTTTTGTGTTTTTGCATGAAGCAAAACTCGAAAGAACAAAACGGAGAAACGAAAGGGCGAGGCGAAATTACAAAAGAGCGTGGGGACAAAACCTCGATGTTTTGCCTCTCACTTTCTATCTTCCGTCTCGCCCTTTCGTAGTTTTGTTTCGTCCTTTCCTGTGTTTGCATCGCTCTTTTGTTTCGTCGTTTCGTCCTTTCACATTATTTTCTGGTCTAAATAATCACTAAAATGGACGAAAGCACGGATGGCTCCTGTCGGCTTCCATACTGCCCCAACGCAGCTCTTAATCAGAAAGCTTGAAAGCATAAGTATAAGTGAAATACTTGGAAGTACTATATTAATATCTTGGGAGTGCTGCATTAAACCTTACTGAACAAAAAGAACCAATCTTGTCGACTCTTCTTTTAAACCTATTGCATGTGTTGGTGAAACCAATGGTTTTTGTTTTGTCACATATGAAAAACTTTCAAAATGGAAAAGCAACATATAAATAATGGTTGAATGACATGCTCCGAAAATAATTTTTGTATATTAATTTATTTTTCTTTTTATTAACGCATAACAAAAAATCATCAATACGATTACGATGATATTAATGGGTGGAGAAACCTTAATTCCTCAGTTAAACCACCGACCTTTGACAATTTACTGATAACTTTCTCACATGTGGTTGTTAATAAACATTTAGACAGTGTAGACAACCACACGACAGATGTCGCCTTCCTAGTATGTAGGTTAAGCTACTGATGAACTATCTACTAGTCAAAAGTTACGTCATCTTTATTGGCGTATGACGTCATGATTGGAAAATCCAGGGGGCGCCTTGAGCTCGTTTTTTACTAGGTTAACGGTACTTACTCGTAATTACATTTCGGAGTCAATATTTGGGGGCTATATCTATTCGAATGTGAAATGCAAATGAAAATGACCTTAACGCATTATTCTGTCGGAATTGTTGATTGTTGGTTTCAATAAGTAGAAATTAAAAAGAAAACCCGACTTGAAAAGTGCCTGCATTTATGCCAGTGTGACTTTACGATAAACAGACGCTCCAAACAGCGGTCTGCTGAACGTCATTCCTCATTTACATCACCGGTGACGTCACGAAAGTTTGAACTTGATCTTATTTACCCGTATAATTCGAGAAGCTGAATAGTTATCGGCCGCCGTAACACATGTTCGGCTGGTTCACGCACACAGGTTGTACTCATAGCTCGCTAACGAACCCAGTGAGACTGATGCTGGTTTTATTAATAAAAGTGGTCTTTGGGAACTTGGTTTTGGACAGAGACAGCCACAATGGTGATGTTTATACTTCGCGCACTAATCCGAACACCACTGGTTCCTCTGTGGTTTTAGCTGTGTTAAGGTTTCTTCCTTTAACTTAGTAAAGAAGAAGGGGCTTGTCGGGAGGGAGCGGAAGTTCGTTTAATTGCTGAGTACCTCAATCCAGCCATGGTCCTATCGACTTCAGTTCTCATTCAGAAAGGACCGGAAACTGTTTTATGTTATATGAATATAAGTATTTGATTTATCGACTAATTTGGTTGGAGAAACGGCCAATTGCTAAAATAACTCGCTTTTGTTCCATTATGGAAGCTGTCTGCAGAACACTCAAGGACTGAATAGACGAGATAATGGTGGAAGGTAGTCTAGCGAACATATGATTACGGTCACCACTACACGGCGTATGTCTACCATGATACCATGCAAACCTGGGGATGTGTATCAATTAGTACATAGTTTATTTAAAATAAGCCTGCTTAAAGCTTGTCATGAAGGTCATTGTTGTTGTGCAGATTGTATATTCATCGTATCCAAGAAACTGATGCTTATGAAGTATCAGCTTAAAATTTGATTGATATCAGGGTGAGAGTCTGATTGACAGTTACTAATGCTAATAGCAGGGCACTATCCAGGTACACAGAAAGAAGACACAAAGCTGCATTAGATAACACTCAGGCTGAACAACTCCAGAAGTCTTCGCTTCACAGGAAATCTACATTGCTTGCTAATGCAACTGGAAAATGCCTAGTGTGAAAAGGATATTGACTTTTAAAGGATATGTGGAGATTCACCGTGGAGATTCCTGTGTTGAAGACTTCCTTTAACTTCATCAACTCCATTACAAGCCTTCCGGAAGTCGCTCAGACTGACCTCTGTAGTCCCCATTGGCAACAGATTTACCTCATCCGTTTGAGTATCTTGGCGACAACAGATAATCTTATTGTCATTGCTTGTCTGAGGCGGGATCCCAGCTGGGAGGTGTAAGAGTCGTCCTTCTACCGCTTAAACTAATACAAACGCCATGGGCAAAGTGGCCTTTTGGGATAGATATTTTCATTTTGTGGAAAATTGTTGACTATGGGTTAACATTTGTGTAGATTTTAGCTATGGCCCATGTACCGCTGTGTGACAACCCCACTCCAGTACCGTTCTGAGTTCCAGACAACCCGTATGACCGGGATATGTGTGTGTGTGTGTGGATAGCAGGTTTTCTCCTGTGGACACCATACATATTGCTGAAGACACGGCTGCACGACACGAAGTCCTTTGAGAATAACTGTTCTTCCCTTACGTTTGAAAGCAATGCTTTAGAAGAAATCCAAATAGCTTTAGCTTTTTATATATTCCCCTGTTGGCACTTGATATAATGAATACTGTTTTGCTATGGGCATTGAGCACTCGGATTCCCTCATCACGTTTCCGAAAGCCAAGGGCTAACATCCGACAGAGGCCATCTAGCATTTCCACGCTGAGCAGCGTGATTGAGCATCTCATCAGGCCAGGTAAACCTATGGCGGATGTATCTCTAAGTGTCGACAGAGGACAGGTGACGAAGAAGAGGCGCTCCACTGCGATTTCTGATAATAATATTGTCATTCCGGTCGATCTGCTCTGCGTGTGTTGGCTGCCTTTCTTCATCACGGGATGGACGGTGTCGCACGTGCATACCGGATGGAGTGTGGGAAGTTAGTGGAATCCTCCCGTACGGACAGTCCGCCATTAATCCGCTGATTTCCATCTCTACATGTCAGCAGATCAGCAGTGCAGATCCGATTGGTTCCTCTGTAGCTTCTAACATCACTGTTTCACATAAGACAGGCTACACAGCCTTTCCCACGGCATTTCTTATACACGTTTTACAGTTATTATTTTACGTTTCTGGCATTTCCTTTTTCACGCCATTGAAGTAAAAGCTGTATGAGACTGCATTTGGCAAAATCCTTAACTGGTCAGACTTACTTAAACCTGTGTCATTGTTTAGCCGTCAGTTGTACAAAATCCTTGATTGGTTAGACTTACTTAAATTGTACAAAATTAACACCAGCAGGGTGCCATAGTCAAAACGTAAGCTTGTATAAAAGGCTAAGTACAAAGTGGCACCTGTCTCCCTCTGGTGCCCTATTAACTGTTCACACCCAGCTTAGCTAAGGAGGGACGGAGACGAAGGGTTGACTGGGAGTTTGGAGCAGAGAGAGGGACAGACGGTTTGTGTCCACCGTAGAACTATAAATACTCTCCCCACCATTTCTAGTACACTAATATATTCAGGCACCCATTGGTAAGGTAACTGTAGAGCTGACCGAACGTAGAAGCTGAAAACGCTTTATAAAATCCTTTATTTCTCCCTGTGCATTGAGTTCCATATAGAGGAAGGTCCGTACCAACTGCTATTTTTTGGCCTGATTCTACTTAAGCCATGGTGTTAGGTGGAGGGGAGAGTTGTAAGTTGTTAATTCTTAAACACTTACGTGAACTGATAAAATAAAACTCTAACTGATATAAATTTACAAGAGGTCGGATTTCATCGATCATGTGTGGCCATTTGCCAGCTAAACGTATCACACTGTCGACGCTGTTTTTACTGGTTTTATATCTATGCTGTATAGTCTTTTATATTATATTTTAAATATTATAAATCGTTATAAAGTTAGGATGGGTTTTTACACCGCCGGGGGTTGTGAAGAGATTGTTTTGTTTTTGGTTAAGAATTAACAAAAGGTTTTGGAAGTACCTGGGAAGGGCGGTGGATTTTTTGAGCCTCGATTGGCTCATAAATCTGATCGCCGTGGTATACATGTAGTTGAAATTGTCAGGAGTACTGCATTTATTAATAAGTAAAATCATTTTCTTTAACAAACTGATATTTTTGGTGCAATGTCTTATCCTAACATTAACGCACACAGATCCGAGAGCTTTTGATCCGAACGTTATGTAATGCAAGTAAAACGCAACCATGAAGAAGACTCATCAATGGATACGATATGAGCATAATGGAAAACAGTAAAGAAAAACCAGTAAGGTTTCTTTCCTCCGTGACTGACGAAATTTGTGTCCGCACTGCCCCTTGTTAGCTTAAATACTGGTCAGTACTACTGCTAATTAGATGGGCATAAAACTGCCTCCCCTTTTGCTTCTAGGAATCATTAATGAACCCAAATATTTGATTTATCGACAACCGATTTGCCTTTAAGTTATTATTGCTTAATTTATATTTATCCATC
This sequence comes from Acanthopleura granulata, assembly GCA_016165875.1. Classification (NCBI taxonomy): domain Eukaryota; kingdom Metazoa; phylum Mollusca; class Polyplacophora; order Chitonida; family Chitonidae; genus Acanthopleura; species Acanthopleura granulata. The sequence continues at coordinate 2,810,064 of JABBOT010000011.1, forward strand.
TATGATCGATGTCGGTACACCGAAAGAAACGCCCAGATGGTGTGTACTGACCACTCCGTCCCTGCATTTAATTGCTGATTTAAATGCTCATTGTCTCCCATGAAGAATGTCTGTTTGAACGGAAGGACGCTAACCTAGCATGTGTGGAGTACACTTGTGTTGGCGGAGGGAAAATAAGCTAATGGTAATGGTGATGTACTAAGCATCTGGTTACGGCCAGTAAGCACTATACGTGGTGCATGGTGAGGATGGAACCAGATATGCAGCTTGTGTGTACGAATCGGTGGACAGTTTATCCAGCTTGTTGTGTCTGTCAAAAGTTCTCACATGACATGGATTTTTCGCGTTCAAGGGCGTTCTACGGGTTTAGACGCTCGCGATGTTCTAGAAATGGCAATATTAAATTCCACTTTTAAACACCTTTTTGATAGCCTTGTTGATGTTATAGATGATGACTGCAGAAGAAGTTCTCCCCATGAAACAAAAAAAGACCTGGATTAAAAAATATTTAGCCGACCAAACTCGAAAGACCTGTAGTAAAACTACATGACTTTAGTAGGAAAGTTAACGATGCAAGAAATGTAAAAATGATGTTGATTTTGCAGTCCTAAACAGAAATACATCATGGAGATCCAGTGTCCAACACTTTCTTCAGCTTCACCAACCGTAGTACAAGTCTCCCGAGAGTCGACCAGACTGACCTGTTCGGCGCGCCTGTGGCGTCAGATTTACGCCATCGACGTCTCTGTCGAAGCGACCCCTGCGAATCTTATCGTCATTACCTGTGGAGGGATCCCAGTTCCGAGGTCACTGGTTTGTCTACTTACGCAATCTCCATGGTGTTCGCTATTACTGTTGGGCGTCGTTCTTATGTCATTTAAACTCATCCAAACAATGTGGCCAAAGTGGCCCTCCAGACTTTTCGACCATTGACTGTTTTCTGTGTCCATGTTTCTCTTTCTGGTCATGGTCTGTGGATCGGTACCGATGTGTGACAGCCCCACTCCGGTACCGTTCTCAGTTCCGGACAACCTGGACAACTCGGACGTCGGTGTCTGTATGGATAGCTGGTTTTCTCCTGTGGGCACCGTACAAATTGCTGAAGATACTGAATTATAGTGCTCATCATTTTCAGACCACTTGCCCTCTCTGTACCTTTGGAGATAATGTTTTTGAGGCAATCCAAATATCTGTAGCCTATTACATTCCCTTGTAGGCAGTGATTATAATGAACAGTGTTTTGTTAATTGTTGATTTCTCGATCATTCTTACAAAAGCTAACAGTTTATAACCGACAGAGGCCATCTAACGCGTCAACTGTGAGTGGTAATGTAGCGCATAACTCCGGCCCAAGTAAACTTGTGAATGCCTGCATCAGTAAAGATGATGAGCACAGACAAGATGTCGAAGAAGAGGCGTTCTAGAATGGCCTCCAGTTATAAGATTGTCATCCTTGTCGTCATCCCGCCACAGGCAGGCAATGGCGTGGTTTGGCTCCCATTTTTCATCATGTGCCCAGTACACGAACTGTGTCACACGTGCATTCTTGATGGAAATAGGGAAATTTTTCGATATTTCACTTATGGGCAGTCGGTCATTAGCCTGCTAATTAGCTGATTGTCATTTCCACAAGTGTATGAAATCGTTCATAGATAGCTCGAGCATATGTTGGGCTTTCACGGACACAATAAATACAAATTATTGAATATCTGGTATAACTGTTTCAGTACCACAAGGGCAATTAACATCTGAAGGGCGTATGACCAAAAAGATGTAAAGAAGAGCATTATTTGTCTGTGTTGAATCGCACGGATAATATAGTACGGGTACTGGGCCTGAATTGATTGGAATTTGATGAGTACAGAAAAATAGTCTCTATCATCGATGTATTGTAGCGCTAACATAAATATGCAGTTTTAAAGCCTCTTTCGTTCAGATTGGTTAAATTAAGTGGCCTAAGACCCGATGGGATCAGGCGACATTGTGGACTTTTTACAGATGGAGAGCCTACCATTAATCCGCTCGTCGTCATGTACAGATCCGCTCCCGGATAGCTCGCGCATGTTTACGGCTTCCATGAAATGAAAAATGTGTTATTTTACACTGCATAGACCAGGATTATGCTGGTGGACGATTAGTTCAGACGCCTGATCTTAACGTTTTATTTTGAATGCCTATTTAAAGTCATAACACAACATTTTGAGTAATTCTAGAACAAACGACGTATAAACAATTAGATTTCACATCACTGCGTATTTTTTGCACAATTCTGCTTAAGCCAAGGTAAGCAGCAGCTACATGGGTTTGTGAGGCTGGTACGGTTAACCGTTTACATGAGCAGTTGGAATAGATCCTTATCTGAAGTAAATCGACGAGGGTACCGATTTCACTGGTTACGTAGGACCACTTCCTAGCTATCACATTGTCGTCGAAGCTTTAGTTAAAAGTCCATGCTGTTGTCTAATGTATTAACAGTGTTAGTTAGTTATGTATGTGTAAATGGATAAATTTTAAGATGGCCTCTGTGTTAAATTATTGTTGTCCATGACGTTAGAAAGTTTTGTCCAGTTGTCGTATTTAATTTTTGCAAGAGGTATGAAATAACTATGCATATCTTTGCGATTATCGACTGGGAACATGCCTCCGTGGTCTGCAAGTTGTTTACTAATGACGGTCGCTTGGAATGCATCCGTGATAGCACAACACAGCACAGCACTCCATGATGTTTGAGGCAACTCGTTCGAACTAAGTTCTTGCTGGCTCGGTTGCAGCCCCTACATACATGCTGTAGTAGGTTGCATTTACAACTCCTGTACAAGAATTTTATAGCAACTGTTCTTGTAAGTATAGGTGACATTGTTAGAAGCTTTGCCGACTGAAATAGTGACAATTTGTTTTCTGAAGAACGGTAATTGACCTGTTTAACTTTTGGATCCTTCGGAACCTGTTTGGCCTCAGGCAGTGCATTAATGTCTGTATGGTGGATCGACAGGACCACCCCCCTTATTACAATCTCGAGGTAATCGTCAGAGCGGAATTAACCTCTGGCTATTCAGGTCACAGGCTTCTGGTGAATCTAATTGTTTACATAAATTCTTCTATTGATCGATTGTTGTGTGACACAAGATTTAACGGCTGATTCAGCTTACGTATATTGCTGCATGATAAATGCAGCATGTGTGAAATGAATGATACTGGTTTGATCATGGGGTGCACCGACCACTCTTACATAGAGGAAAGTTACACCCGATGATGTGTCCGGAATATTTGCTTTTGACTAGCCTTACGTCGTGTATATGGTTATATTTGACATCGAACTTCAGGTTGAATATTTGTACCGCACATTAGAGTCCTGTGTCTGTGAAAAGCTCTCCAGATGCCACAACTGCAGTTGTAAAGTTCCCGAACAAGATGGTCTCGCGTTCATCGAAATTCTGCATTTAAGGACTATTGAAGTTATGGAAACTGCAATTAGACATTAATCGACGCAGACGAAACCTTGAAACAGAGCTGGACTGCAGGGCAACCCAGGCAAAATTTGTTCCCAGGAAAACCATAAGCGTTGTGAAATCCAGGTAACAATATGTGAAATCCAGGTAACAATATAAGAAATGCGAAACACACATCGAAGCTTAAACAGCAAAGCAAAGACCTGTCATGGAGACCCTGCGTCGACCACGCCATTCAGTTTCACGAACGGTAGTACAAGCCTTCCGGAAGTCGCACACACTGATCTCTATGAACCATTGTGGCGTCAGATTTACCTAGCCGGTGTTTCTATCGTGGCGACCCCAGCTAATCTTATCGTCATTGCCTTCCTGTGGCGGAGCCCCAATTCGGAGACCACTGGCTTCTCTACTTACGCAGTATCCATGGCACTCACCGAGTTACTGGTAGGCGTCGTTCTTATAGCACTTAAACGAATACTAGCGTTTTTAACGGTGGCTGGGATTTTGTGGGCACTTGCCGACTATGGACTGACGTCTGTGTCGATGTTGCCCTCTCTGGCCATAGCCTATGACCGGTACCGCTGTGTGACGGCCCCACGGATAACCCGGATATGTGCATGTGTGTGGATCGCGGGTTTTCTGCTATTGACACCGTACATATTGCTGAAGGTACTGCTTTCTTATTTGAAATCCTTTACGACTGATTGCTCAACCTTTAGCTTTAAAGGTGACATTTTCGATATTATCCAGTTAACTGTGCCGTATTACATTCCCCAGTCAGGACTTATCATAATGAACAGCGTCCTGATATGGACATTGAAAACACGGATTCCCCGATCACGCTTACAAATCCCTGCAGTTAACGGCCAACAGATGCCAGTTACTATTTCATCGGTTACTGACATCATAGGAGGAGGATGAAGGCAGAACTCCAAACTATATAAACACGAGACCAGTGTATCTGTCTGATTTGGATGCCATATTCTATCATTTGGCCTTTGCATGGACTGTGTGGCTCATCCGTACCGGAAGTGTTCGTAAGAGTTTTTGGAGTCCTCATTTATGGACAGTCAGCCATTAATCCTCTGCTGGTCATCCTTACGAGTCACCAGGCCCGCTCCAAGGTAGCACGTGCGTGTGGAACGCTAGCACGAACAACTTGAATACTTAGCTGGAGAAGCCCGTGTTTTTGACACACAAACTCCGGTATTCCTGTGAGGGTGTTCCCATTGCAGTCGGTTTAGTGGTAAAACACCTGTGAAACTGATGATATGTGTGGGGTTTACATATTAGTTTAAACGATAATATTACGTTCATCATGGCCGTTAATTTAAAATGAACATACCTGGCACCATGTTGCCAGGCTTTTTAGACGTAATTTTTACGAAAAGTTTACAACAGTGTTTATACGCAGATCATATTGGGCTAGACTGGTTCACTACTACAAAGGAATTAAGTATCTCCAGTTCTCGTGATGAAGAATTTACAACGGGAAGATTGGTTAAGTGGAGTAGAGTTTTTCCCTCCAAACGGTCATGCGGAAAACGTTATACTGATGCTAATTTCTGGGTTCACCGAAACGTTCAATGTAAAAGACATTACGAACACCACTGTAAACTATGTCTAAAGCGATATCTACCTAATTAACGAACTAAATGCTATGTTGAGTTTGAATATCAAACTGCACTGCGCGTTTTTTTCTGTGGGCGATGGCATTTTAAGCGTGTTGCATTAAATTATACAATGTAGATCTCAACATTATAGAAACAAACGTCATAATTGTTCGAAGGGTGAATGAGTAAAGACCCTTAAAAGACTTTACCGAGGTACACACGAACAAGTGGATCGGAAGTGGTAACCCTATTCATCTCAACAGCATTTTTATAAGGGATACTCCTTCTTAAGTGAACTTATCTCTTTATGTCACTGCGGGCGTCCTTTTGCGTTGGCATAGTAATGTTAGGTACGCCTATGTACTTTGCTTTAACTGAAAAAAGAAAAAGAAAAAAACGTCCGTGTTGTTAGGGTGAACTGTCGTGAAGTTGTTGCCCGGCAGAAAAATGTGCGCATGTAATTGTAGGTGTAAAGCCTAGCCATAGACTAGTATATGTAACGTGCCTGGTGTTCTGTGTGACCTGTACTTGATCGCGTCTACTTTCCACTATTCAGTGTACAGCTGGAACACCTCCAAGATGACGTGACATTATCATATATCGGTCATTCTTTTATTCATACCTGTGATTTTTCCGTGGCAACCAGAGATAATCAGATGTAAATCCGAATGGAAAGGGACGAAATGAGAAAGTACTACCTGTTGTTTGTCCCTGTGATGGTTATCTATGTTTTGATATGGGTAAGGAATTACCACTCGAACGAGGAAAGCAAGCCCCACGAAATGATAGGTAAGAACTATTCCCAGTGTTTTGTTACAGTATCAGAGATGACAAGGCCCAGGTAACTTCCAAGATGTTTTGTGTTCTCTGGTGTATATGGTTATAATTACCTCGCTTCATTCTAAACATAGTACACTTGGACACACACTGTGTGTTTTTCCCTCAAAGAAGTAAAGGTGTACTTTTATCTTCTTTGGCCAGTAAGTTATCTATGTCAAAACAGTAGCTACATGGTTTGTATCGGACCCTCGATCGAAACTTCGATCTCGTTTTGATGGATTGGTGACACGGAAATGAGGTGACGCCATAAGACAGGGACTTGTTACATAGCTGATGCCTCAAACTAGTCCAAATACAGTATTTCCTACATTTTGATTTTTACAATTAAAAGAAATATAGTTATAAAATAAGAGTGTATTTGTGTCTGTAATAAAGGTGAATTTCGGTAACTACATTGATGTTATGTCCGACTGAGAGCCCTGATTTAGGAACCGGTACCCCAGCACTAAGTTTACAAAGGACGTGTATATCAATACTTCTAACATCTGTGCAAAAACCTCTTTTTGGAACACGGCTTCCTTCGTGGTTAAAACAATAACTTTCTCTCTTGTCTTACGAAAAGTCCTTGACACAGTGATGTGCGATTGCGTATAGTGATGGTGTGGTGATTAGCTAGTGTATCGGTCATGTAGTCTAAGTTTTGTTTCAACAGGGAGACTGTGGGCTCGATTCCGTGTAGGTGACCGCAGGAGTTTTTTTTACGGAAATAAATAAATTAATGAATGGAAAATTTAAAACATCTTCGATAAGTATACATATAAGAGTAAACAAAATCACGGCGCCGCAAGACATGTGTTGTGATCTGCAAAGCGAATCCACTACCCTGTCTGTTGGACTCTATTTTCACTGCGTGGCCTGCCGATTGTCAAGCTACAGTCAGACACACTCCATTTCAGCCACGGGACAAGACTCCACCTAGTCGCCTCGACTCCTTTGGGGTTTTGTGTCTTTCACCGCACTCCATGTTAAAGGTATATAATACATCCGGGCTGCGACTTCAGGTCATGTTTGTCAAGTACCATGCCAAGAAGTACCGGTAGGTTTCCCGTGTCTCTGCTCTGTTTCCTCGCGCAAAATAAAGCAAACAGCCGCCCGGTATTAAATAAGATATGATTTATTTATATATTTATTTGATTGGTGTTATACGTCGTACTCAAGAATATTTCCCTTATATAATGACGGCCAACATTATGGTGGAAGGAAACCGGGCAGAGCCCGGGGGAAACCCACGACCATCCGCAGGTTGCTGGCAGACCTTCCCACGTACGACAGGAGAGGAAGTAAGCATGAGCTGGTCTTGAACTCACAGCGACCGCATTGGTGGAAGGCTTCGGGTCATTGGGCTTCGATAGCGCGTTAACCGACTGAGCCACGGAGGCCCCCGAAGATATCTTTGAGTACAACTAAATAAACTAAATAAGCATGGCTTAAGATAATAGTCATATTCGCGTTCGACATGACCCGCAGTCTATAGCTGTCAGTAATGCCCACAAGAGTCATTTATCAGCAGTATCTAGTTAAATTCATGACAGATTAGAAAGCATTTTAACCACACAGAATAAAAATTACAGTCCTATGTACATGAAAACGTAATGATATGACAACTTTTTTGCAGCATAAAATATTTCTTTCTATGTAGCTTTAGTGACGGAAATCAAGGAAATACGACTTGTTTTATTGGGTATCCTTTTTGTTTTTTTTGATCTCTGCATATTGAGGGATGTCTATGCTTAGCCCACTAATGCAAACCCTAGATAAATATGATATTTATCTACACAACCTGTACTTTAAATAGTCACATCTGGAGTACTTTGATCTGTAACCTTGGTATACCGAGCTTGCGGACTGACACCGGAAATTACAACATTGGCTTTCTCTCAGTCATTAAGAAATAGGCATTATACTTAAAAGGAAATAAAACGCGTATTATTTTACTGTATATTTTAGAATTTTGCCCACTGGGATGGAAGAAATTTGAGAACAGTTGCTACAGAGCATTTTACCAGCTGAGTCCTCTTGAGTACCAGGAAATTATACCTCGATGTCACGAGTCCAGTGGTTGGCCAGCTATTTTGGGTTCACGGGGAAGTAACGTGTTCATTCGTTTGCTGTTGGATGAGCAGGGTGCCGCCTTTGGGCCGGCTTTCATTGGTTTGGTGTACAGCACAAAGACCGGTACACATCAGTGGCATAACGGAACTGCGCTGAACTTCACGGACTGGGCAGAAGGTGAGCCGGTCAATCAGAAATGAATATAAATGAAACCATTTGCTTCTCGGACATGAAAATGACAATATATAGCACGTTCAGTTTAACTAAAACTTTTCTTCATGTACTACCCAGGTGTAATTCTAAAAGTCATACTTTAATCATTTTCTTTTTTTAATCCGATTAGCACATCAACGATTATTGCTCAATAAACTTTCCAGATTTCATACATAAACTAAAATTTAAAAAACAAAAAACTTGCTCGAAAGGGGTGATAACTGTGTTTGGTGGTTTTACAGGCGAACCTGGATCCCACAGAGCCAAGAATTGTGTAAGCATATCTGATGAAAGCAAGAAATGGACCAGCGTACCCTGCTCGTTGACGTCAATTCGACGCTACGTTTGCCAGCGTTCAGTACAGCCATTAGGTCAGTGGTGTGTAATAAATAGGGCTGCGTTGCTCAAAAATTCGGGTCAGTACTTACTATTTGAAGCAATCAAATACAGGAGATAACCCAAGCGCTGGCTGTCCCTGTGTTTCTATATTGTGACAGATTGGATGTCGTATCTTGTGACTGCGGGGTTGTGTTACAGTGAGGCAGCAGCATATATATGCTGTGAGTATAGCAGAGATAAGTACTGGTTGTCCCTGTGTTAGTCTACAGTGACAGGTTGAGGTGTAGTAACTGGTGACTGCGGCATGGGGTTTCATTGAGGCAGCAGTATGTATATGCCTTCAGCATAGTAGAGAGAAGAACTGGTTGTCCCTGTGTTACTACACTGTGGCAGATTGGGGTGTAGTAACGGGTGACTGCGGCATGGGGTTTCATTGAGGCAGCAGTATGTATATGCCTTCAGCATAGTAGAGAGAAGAACTGGTTGTCCCTGTGTTACTATACTGAGACAGATTGGGGTGTAGTAACTGGTGACTGCGGCATGGGGTTTCATTGAGGCAGCAGTATGTATATGCCTTCAGCATAGTAGAGAGAAGAACTGGTTGTCCCTGTGTTACTATGCTGTAATTAGTTATGATGTCGTAACTGATCACTGCGGCGAGTTGTTACAGTGCGACAGCATTATAAATATGACGGAACCAAGATCGATTTGGTAAAGGAGGAAACCATTTTGAAATCACCAAAATACTATTGAAAGTATCATGGAAATGTAAGGAAACAAAAAACAACCAAGCACAATATTTACAGTATATTGGCATTATAACCAGACTTAATTCGCTTAAAAAGCCACAAATCTAGTCAAGTTATATCGTATAACCCTTAATAGAGAGCGCATATAGACAGTACAATTCTATTTTAACACTGCTGTTATTGAGAATGCTTACTGTATGTTTAAATTGTTTTTCATTTCTTCTCCTTTCCCTTATTTTAGACGAAGCTACATTACAAGTGCCAAAGCCAGGTCGCTCTGCGGTAAGTTTACTAATCAGTCACTTTGTCATACAGGCTTTTGATTCCCGAGCTCAAGACATCTATACAAACCGGATCGCAAAAAAATTGCTGTTTCATTGAAAAACCCATCGTTGCGTAAGGGTAAATAAGATGGGTCAGAGTTGGCAAAAAAGAAAAGCGATTTGTGAAAATATTTAAAGACAGACAAAATTCAGGAGCGTTTAGCTGTAATGTCAACAAAGTCGCCTGAGATTCTAATTTTTCTGTTGGGCTGATGTAAATGTATCTATACATCAGACTTGCAAGTGGGTTTGATCGTCGGATATTCCGTTAAACGCCTTCCAGACCAGCGGCGTTTAATAAATTGCAACTGACATGATTACGTTTTTTGACACGCCGTTGCCCATAAAGGGAGTGTAAGTCGCTACCTGTTTTTACGTGAATAGGCGGAATAAACTCTAGGGAAAACTGACAAGCTGTCGCATTTCACTGGTATCGTGTGGCCATTTGTCAACTGTCTCACTGTCGTTGCTGCTCTGTTTTTACTCTGTATAGTCTGTTACATTCACTCCATAAGGTTCTACAATTTTACTATGTGTATGATATCCGTGTTGATAAATACACACAGGGCGTTCAGGGTCTCTGGAGATGTGTCCCATGGCTGTATCTAAAGCCACCTAACCCAGGGCTATAGGGAATGAATAAGCATTCAGGTTTACTACATCGACGTATATACTTTTATGAACAGATACCTCTATTTGAATTTGACCAGGAAATTATTCACCGAGCACGGGTCTGAATTTGAGTTGGTCTGTATACATAGAATATCGACTGCCTTTCCTGTATCATTGAATGAGTGAATGATTATGGCTTAATGCCATATCGGCAATATTTCAGTCATATCGTGGCGTTCCTGTATCATTGAAAACTGGTGACTGTTTCTCTGTGGCAGCACATCACTTTTATTTCCTATTTATATTATTTCTTGAATATTTATTTGAGAACTGGTTGTATATAGTTTGCTTCGGAGTTAGATCCTGTAATTGTCGACTTGGCAAGCCCGTTCTCGGTTTTCAAGTTGTATACGAAAAATTGTATGTGCTATGGAAGTAAAACTGAGCCAGAGTGTAGTATGTTTTATTTTCTGTCGTACACAAAACTTACACTGTAACTATGCAGGCACTCAGATGTATGATGACGATGGAGAAAAGCGGACATATTTTAGAGTTTATAAATGTCCCACACTGTAATTTACTTCACACCAACAGCCCGTCTGGGGAACTGTTTCTGTTTTATGCATAGGCCTATATGATTGAGGAAAATATGAAAATCTATCTTCGTATAACCGAAAGTGCGTAACTGTTTCTATTTTATAGGGTGCCGGAGAGTTTACAGAAGAAATGCATCACAGCGCACTTGTTGCCGGAAAGAGGCGGGAGAAAAAAGGTAAGCGTTTGTTATCCATTCATTTTCGCAGTATAGCACGCAACTTTCGTACGATCATGCACATTCTCGTTAACAAATACCAGTTTGTTTGTTTTTTCTATACTCATATTTCCGCCCCGACAGAGGTCAGGTTTAGGGGTGGAGGAAATTACAGAGTGAACCAACTTTCCTTGTTAGGTACCTGGCATCAACCCAACCAACCACAGCTAGATTCGAGCCTGTGCCCTCACTGGTCAGTGACCGATCACATGTGACCAGAATAAACTCTTACCGGCTTGTGCCAGGGAGATCCACTTACTCATTTTGAACCTGGGACGTCGCGAGTTCGAATCCAGATATCGCCACCTCGTATGCTTAATTATTTTATTTCTTTGACTGGTTTTCACCTTGGAAGCCCAATAATTCCCAAGAATATTTCACTTACACAACCGCGGCCAGCATTATGGTAGGAGGAAACCGGACAGAGCCCGGGGGAAAGCCACGATCATCCGCAAGTTGCTGGCAGACCTACTCACGTGCGACCGGAGAGCAAGCCAGCCTAAGTGTGACTTGAACTCAGAGTCCTATATATGACTTCATTAATGTAGGGAGGGCCGTCGAGCTCTTGGCTCTGCGCTATTTCCACCCCCACCACCATGCCCCACCCCGCAGTGGATATATGAGTGAAATGATCTTAAAGTAGGTAAAGAAATTTTAATGACATCAGTATGTACACATGAACATTGTAGACAATCGAGCGATAAGTAAATGGCTCATCCATTATCACTAGAACAGAGTTACTTCCCTTGATTTTATTCCGTCATCGCCTCAGCTGTTGTCAGAATTTATGTGACTGGGTGAGTCATTAGGTCTTCTATCAGTATGTGACTGAGTCAGACGTTGTGTCTTCTATCAGCAATGGTGGGACATTACGTCTGCTGTCAGTGTGTATGTGACTGGGTGAGACATAATGTCTCCTATCAGTGTTTATATTACTGGATGAGACGTCATGTCTGGTGTGAATATTTATATGAACGAGTAAGACATTATGCTCTCAGACTTCATGACACTTGGTGAGGCATTGTGTCTTCTCTCAGTATTTATGTGGCTATGGTGAGACTTTATGTCTGCTGTAAATTATCTATGTGACTGGGTGAGATATTATGTCTTCTGTCAGTATTTGTGTGGCTATGTTGAGACATTATGTCTCCTGTGAGTATTTATTTGATTGATTGATATATTATGACTCTTGTCAGTAATTATGTGGCTGGGTGAGACATTATGACTAGTGTCAGTATGTACGTGGCTGGGTCAGACATTATGCCTGGCGTCAGTATGTATGTAGCTGGGTGAGACATTGTGTTTTCTATTAGTATTTATGTGACTATGGCGAGACGTTATGTCTGGAGTTATTATCTGTGGCACTGGGCGAATCACTATGTCTGCTATCAGTATGTATGTAAAAAAATCACCGCGTGTACAATCTGGGGGAGCTCTAGGTTTTCTAAACTTAGGAGAAAAGAAAAATAAAACATCACTCGAAGAACAAACGTCATGCTTTAATCGAAGGGAGGAAACTATCGCAGAAAATATTTCTTGACGGCAAGTCGGCCTCTGCAGTATACATGTCCTTTTAGGTTATCTTTTCGAGGCGTTTAGGCTCCGGAGTTTTTAATTTTTTCACTGATGGCGGCCAGTTCATGGACGGGATAAACCTGTGACCTTTCTCTCGTGTTACATGCTAACTTGAGCCCCACCTTATCACTAATCCATGACTTGCCATTCAGTCTGAAGGCAGCAGAGAAAATTTGTTCATACCACACTTTTAAAACAAAACGTATGCCATAGTTCACAAAGACGAAATTTATTGCACCAATATATAATGTGATACTGGGCAGTTGTAAATTACTACGTAATATCATTGGAGCTGGACAGTTAGGTGCATAACAAGCGCTTATATTGCAACTGTCCGTGTGAATACAGCGGTGATATTAAAACTGCATCATGGCTATACAGCCCCCTAGACCCGGGTTAAGCGGAATTAGATACATGTATACATATATACAATGTACTACCATAGATCTTCTACGTTGTGATTGTAAGCTGAAATGAATGGCTGGTATGTTTGGCAAAGACAAAAGAAAAAAAAAATTAAAAAAGGCCTTGACTTGAAAGTTTCAACAACATTTTTAATGATGTAATTAAATTAAATCAGACATTTTTAATGATTGAAATTATCGATATTAGTGCAGGATCTAGTAAATGTAACAAGGAGAGATATATACACATATATATACCTTTCCGGAATATTGCCATTCATAAATGGATGGTTAATTATCCAAATTAAGGTCATCTCCCTTGTCATATAATCAAGCAAGAAGAAGCCTCGATAGGTTTTATAGATATGCGCTGCATGGAGAATCAGTAGTCGGCTAACTAGAATATATTTCCTTTACCATAGCGCAGGTCTAATTTTGCATGGCGGTTTATGGGCGGGAAAAAGAGGCGGTAAGACTCGAGATGCACGGGATTCTCATTGAAGACGTAATGTTTGTGGTTTTGCTGTTTTTCAGGATTCCTGACCATAGGCCTGCCCACAATGCACAGACGGTCTGGTCGCTGGTACTTGAAGGAGACGCTAGATTCGTTGATCAAATATAGCACGCCTGAGGAAAAACGTGAAGTCGTGCTAGTCGTGTTCTTGTCGGATTTTGATCCAAATGCCCGAAGCATGGTTAAGACAAAACTCACATCGACTTACAAAAACTACATCAACTCTGGTTTTATCCAGGTCATTGAAGCTCCGAACCAGTTTTATCCATCCTTCGCTAACCTTAGGACCACTTACCAGCATCCAATGGGTAAGGTCATCTGGCGTTCCAAACAGAATTTCGATTTCGCCTTCCTCCTGCAATACAGTCAGAACATCTCTATGTTCTATCTTCAGCTGGAAGACGACGTAATCACTGTGCCAAAGTACGTGTCTATTATAAACCACTACATAACCAGAATAACCAGAATAGCCAAAGACGACTGGTGGTCTGGCGTGTGGACTTGTTTGGAGTTCAGCGAACTTGGCTTCATAGGAAAACTCTTCCACAGTCACGATCTCGTGAAGTTAGCCAGTCTTCTTAAACTGTTCTACAACGAGCAGCCCAATGACGTTCTCCTACTGCACTTTAACGAGATTATGCTACAGTTTAAGAGATATATCAGGATACCTACCATATTTCAACACGTGGGACTCGTGTCGAGCCTCCATCTTAAGCGGCAGCCCCTGATTGACCTAATGTTCAACCCGAATGCTTCCCGGAACGATGCTGGTTCGGAAAACAGGGGCAAAGGTTTGATTCCAGTTGAAGTCAGACGTCTGAACAATCTAGAAGGACCCGAGCAAGTATTATGGGAAGAAAGAAAAAATCTTTTGAGGAAAATGTTTTGCAAATCATAACCAACGTGACTTTTTTTGTAGATTAGAAGAGAGATAGTTTTCTTCTCAGACAACATTGCGAGCAGAGATCGACATTTCATTGAAAATGCCCTGGAAAGAATGGACACAATATGAGGTGAATAGACACTGCTGGTAATTTATTCAGTTTGTATGTTTATTGACTAACGGGTTATTATATTGGAATTTTATTGAGTTTTCTATTTATTATTTAATGAGCGGTTAACATTGGAGCTTACAATTTTACTGAGCAGCAGCCAAATTTGTAGCCCTTTGCAAGTAATAGGAATGAGTTCTCTTGAAGGTGGAAAATTTCTGTACCTAGAAGGAGTCCTCTTATGGTGGGTTGCTTTAGAAAGGTTCTACTCCATAAAGACAAGGCTCTATTCTAAACGGAAAGGGCGGGAACGGGTATCGCCGAGCCGGCTTCCTCTCGCAGTACTTAACATAATCACTATATAAACGAGACGGAGAAGCAAATATATCCCAATTCCGCAGATGGGACATCTTATCCGGAGTGGTAAATTTTGACAGTAGCAAGCAGGGCACCCCTTAGATTCGATTGTATCACAAGAAAGATGATGGGAACGTCGATATTGTTAGTTATCCATTAATTTTTGTCAATATTTCAGAAAACCCTGCATGTGGTTCATACATATCTCGCCCAAAGGCGTATGTACGACGATTTCAGTCTACATCATAAAACATCCAGAAAAACACCTGTGGGCTAAGTGCCCATGTAAGTTTTCGATAACCTGCACGTAGCACGTGGCGCGCTGAAATGAACTGATAGTGTTGACACCACTAACAAGTTTTGGCTGCATTGAAATTTCATTGGAAGTATATACCACACTGTCATGACCGCATGGACTCGTCAATGGGGTGACCAAGAAGTGTTTTTTACCAACAAGCGGTACAGTGTCGGTAGAGTAGTCTCTCATCTTCCACGTACAATGCAATGACACATTACGACATCTCCTCCTTTTTAGTTTACAGTTCAAATTCAATTAAGCTGGGGAGGTTTTCTATCCAGCAACACAATAATATAGCAATCTTTCTTAAAAACTGTCCCTCTGAAACTTGAAATTACAAAAACAAAGTATTTTCTGAAAGAAAAGTTATCAAGAAATGCGATTCATCATCAGAGCACACATTAATTTCAAATCTTGAACACGACAAGCAACTTATAAGGAAAACACTTTCACTGTCCACTTTGATTATCATCAGTTAGACTACAAACTACAGCTTACAGTCACAAGTCCAATCGCTTGACCGGTTTGATACGACGTCCAAACGATGACATTTGATCAGATGCTCCAACATTACAATGATCTGGTGACTGCTGTGGACTAGAGATTGCTGCCGGTACACTTGCATCGTTAGTCACCTTCAGATCAGGTGGTTCAGCCTGATTGATCGACACATGAGTATCCCCTGGCACATGAAGTAGATGCTTTCGGTTTCGGCGGTACAGTCCACCATTTTCGCCATGTACTATGTAGGATCTCGGATATTCGGACTCTTTAACAACAGTACCGGCATTACTCCACTGTTTGTTGTTGTCAAGTTTCATACGAACGTTGTCTCCGGGCTGCAGCATAGGCAAGTCTTTGGCACTATGCCTCTTGTTGAAATGATAGGCCTGGTCAGACTTGGCTCGGCTATCATTATGCTGGATCTCTTTTCTGTTAGGCCATTTAGGTTGTAACATACTGGGCATGGCAGGAACAGTCGTCCTAACTTTCCTTGACAACATCAATTCATTAGGACTGTAACCTAAGCTAGGTATAGGCGTATCTCTGTATGACAGTAATGCAAGGAATGGATCCTTCTAACGGTTAATGTTCTTTGCTGTCTGCACAGCTCTTTCTACCTCACCGTTTGACTGGTGGAAGTGAGGGCTACTAGATACATGCTTGATGCCATACGTGTTCACAAAAGCGTCAAACTCACTGCAGGTGAACTGAGGTCCGTTGTCATTTACCAATGTCTCTGGGATACCCCAACAAGATAACATGTTCTTCAGTTTCCCAATAACTACACTGGCCTTTGTAGTAGGTAGGTAAGCTGTTTCAATATATCTCGAATAGTAGTCTACAAATACAAGATACTTCTCGCCATTCAGTTCACACAAATCTGCACCAATTGTCTGCCAAGGACGGTCTGGAAGTGGCGTAGATCGCAGTGTTTCATTTCGTTGAGCACTTCTCTTAATCTGACAGTGATGGCAGTGTTTCACGACACGTTCAATGGCGTCATTAAGTCCTGGCCACCAGACTGTCTGTTTAGCTCGTTCACGACATTTAGTCAGTCCCTGGTGACCATGATGAAGTTTCTCCAGAGTACCCTCCCGCACACCAGGAATAACAATGCGCGTCCCAAGCACTAACAGTCCATCAACAACACTAAGTTCACCACGAATACTGTGAAACTCACGAATATCATTATCAAAACTGTGCACGAATCTGGGCCAACCGTCCATCGTACAGTCGATCACTTGCTGCAAGATTGGGTTGTGGTCAGTTGACAATCTGATTTTGTGAAGCAATGGATCTGAAATCTGCAGATTAGCTCCAAATGACTGCAAATAAGATACAACCTCAATCTCTGTATCAGGTACATAGGTTGCATTCATGGGAGATCTGGACAATAAATCTGCTATGACTAGACTCTTCCTCAGTACATACTTAGCCTTAGCATTATACCGCATCAGCCTCAGTAAGTCTTTGACATCTCACAGGAGCTTGCTCAATGTTCCGATCATTGATCAGTGGAACCAGTGGTTTGTGGTCGGTCAACAAGCTGAAATGGTCGAGTCCACAAATGTACTTGTTGAACTTTCACATGCCCAAGTGCTAGCTAAGCTCTCTTTTTCGATCTGGGCGTATCTTCGTTCAGCGACGGTCAGTCGACGAGAACAATAAGCCACAGGTTTCAGCCCATCACTGGGTTGTTGCATTAACACAGCTCCTATAACGTACTGACTAGCGTCAGCACTCACTGTTGTCGGCTTATTAACATTATAAAAAGCTAGGACCGATGATTCAGAAATCAAGTCCTTTAATACCTGAAACGCTCGCTCCTGTGGTTCATTCCAGGACCACACTGCATGTTTCTACAACAAGTCATGAAGCGGAACAGCTATCTCAGCCATTTGAGGAACATGTCTCCCCAAATAGTTCATCATACCCATTACCTGCCTCAGCTGTTTAACGTCGGTAGGTGGGTTTAGGTCCTTTATGGCTTGAACTTTATCAGGATGAGGCTGAATACCATCCTTACTCACCAAATGTCCTAAGAACTCAACACTACTCTGTCTAATTTCACATTTCTCCTTATTGAGTTTCATGCCAGATTCACTCACTTTCTTAAGAACACCGGACAAATTGTCGTCATGTTCCTTTACATCTGGACCAAATACCATGACATCATCCTGGAATACCACAGACCCGGGTAAACCATCTAACAATTTAGCCATTTCACGTTGGAAGATTTCACTGGCACTTGAAAATCCAAACGATATTCTCAAGAATCTGAATCTGCCAATGGGCGTTATGAAAGTTGTTAATTTGCTACTTTCTTCATCAAGACGTAACTGCCAATAACCAGACGATGCATCTAACTTAGAAAATACCTCAGCTCCTGACAGTTTGTGAAGTATGTCATCGACAGCTGGTAGAGTATACAACTCACGCTTAACGGCTTTATTAAGCGGTTTTAGATCAATGCAGATGCGTACTTTACCACCACGTTTAGGCACAACGACCATATGTGAACACCAATCAGTCGGTTCTGTGACAGGAGTTATCACACCGAGACGCTCCGTGCGCTTGAGTTCTTCCTCAACTTGCTTAAGTTGTGGAATAGGCAGTCGCCTAGCTGTTGTAGCACAATACGGAATAGCATCATCTCGCAACTTAATTGTAACCATCGTGTCTTTCATTAGACCCAGTTCACCAAACACATCTTCATTTTCCTCTGGGTGTGTTACAGTGTCAAGACGGGGGATCAAATTCATTTTGACAGCTGTAGACCGACTCAACAAATTGTCAATATCACTACTTACTACAAACACTCTCAGGAAATATAGTTGTTGTATACGAAAACAACGACTGATGAACTGTCCTAGACACCTTAACTCACCCCCAGGACTGTCCAAAATGACTGATGTTGGTCGGAGAGAAGGTCTCTCTCGTAACTGAACATTTTCTCAGAAATCACAGTCACATCAGCACCACAGTCTATCTTAAAGTCAATGTCAGTGCCATTCATGTGTAGCACAGTCCGCCATGGTGGTACCGATGTGTTGTCGACATCGTTGACTTGTCCCAGGAAATACCTGTCATTAGCAATTCCAGACACGGGCTCTGTGTCATCGACTAAAACTTCGTGAACATGCTTCTGCGGACATCTGGACGCGAAATGTCCGACGGAACTACATCGCATGACCTATTTCTCGCGGGACAATGAGATCTGTCATGCATATCATATCCGCAGTAATCACACTTTTTCCTCTTTCCCTGTGAGCGTTTGTACTGACCTGTAGAATTCTTTTCTGGTTGTTGTGAAGACTTATAGCTCTGTTTAGGCTTTTGGCGCAGTTCACTCACAGCACTTGCGGCTACGCCGTCACTTAATGTCCGTAACTGGGCTTCAGATGTTTCATGAGCCCTACACAGTTCAACAGTTTTAGCCAATGTCAAATCAGTTACCCTCAGCAATCTGGCTTTCAAGGCATTGTCTTTAAAACCCAACAAAATACGATCACGTATTAAACTTTCGGCCATACTCACAGTCAGCAGCAATTGACTTCAGATCAGTGACAAACTGATCGATACTCTCACCATCCAGTTGAGATCTCGTGCCGAATTTATATCTCTGAAAGGAAATGTTCTTGCGCGGATTGCAGTGTCTCTCAAAACTATCGATCACGGCTTCAAGTAATTTCCTGTCATCATCAGACAAGTCCATGGTGTTAAAGACTTCTAGTCGTTCGTCCCCGACCACATGTAGAAAGATAGCGCAGTCTCCACCTCAAGTTCCGACCTGGGGGGATATCTTTTCGCGCCCCATCCCCTCCCAGGTTTGGCGTTGGGGAAATTTTTCAAGTCAAGGCAAATACAACGAAGTGCTTTGGGCAATCACAGACATGGGACGAAATCTCCCCCAGCAAGGCGCCGTGTATATCTCTGACACAAGTCTAATTATGATATCCATTACATGACACCTCAATCTAAGCCTAGTATATAAACCTGTGATTTTGTAGAATAATACATATATATGAAAGAGAGTGGCATACATATCCAGAGAAGCTACGGCAAAACATAGTCGTACTTAATTGTATGTATGCTGTATTACGGCTAAGGGCCTCTGCCATACAGTGACCGTAAGCGAGAACCAAGACTGTACTCGGCCACCGAGGACCCGGTCCTTAATTGGTATGACATTTTAACAATTACCTTCATCATATTTTCTTTTGGAACATGTAAGTGTGTGATTTTATTTTTACGACACATTTGTACCGAAAGTATGTGAATGAAGGATTCAGAACGATACCTAAATTAAGTTGGCCATTGTTTTCAATTTTAATTTTTCCACCTTAAACAGCATATAGGTCTAATTGACGTCAATACTGAACCATCAGGAAATAACTTGAATCGTCCAGGTGAATCTTCCAAACAAATTGTATTTAAAAGAAAAAGTAATCTTGATGTGTAAAAAATCAGAGGAATTCCTTATGCTGAGTTTTCTAAGGCTATTAAAGTTTAAAATAAATGTAAGTAACAACAGCAATATAAAATCCAATACAATGTCACAAATCTACAAGGTGTATGAGTAATATTGCTGTGCTCATACGTGCCAAGCCTATGAATCTAAAGACCCCAGGTTTAGTCCTAGGATAGGTGCATATTACGCACATTACGGCATAATGGTGAGCTTCCTCGCTCACCATTATGAGGAAAAACAATGACTGATCACCACTGTATCAGTTTGATGAACTGGGTGTCTTCGGCAATTCCCCTCGTTGAGGCAGCACCTGACAAAAGAGCGGTGCAGTATGTATAAACATACAACTGACTCTGCGTGGTCAAATGCTTGAAATATTGTTGACATTAATCCCCACTTATCACAACATTCAGTAGCCTTAAAATCGTGATCTCGTTTATCGATTTAAATTACTATAACTACGATTATAGTTAATGGCGTTTTTTCCCCTGCATTCAGAATCCATGTCAGTGATTAAAGTACAAGAATATTTCTTCTCCCATGCACATACTTTATTTCTAATTATTGCCTATTGATAGAACTTAACATATAGAGATATTTTCACTTTTATTTATTACATACCGTACAATAAATACTGATATGAATAAGTATTTCAGAATATATATCTGCTAATTTACCATAATGGAACCATCTAAAATTATCTCAACTCTAATTATGCTAGCCATTTTCAGCTCTTCCCTCTAGTGGCTTAATATCGATCAGAATGCGTCACCGGGCTTCTGTGTGCGCTGGGCTGTGATAGTCGATCCGCCCCACTGCGTCAAGACAGCTTCCGATGTCAAGGAGAAATCAAGTATGAGTTCAGATTGCACGGGAAGGAATAACAGTTTAAATATATATATGGAAAATACAGTATATCAAGTAGCCTATGCCTTTCATGACACACTGCACTCTCGGACAAAAAAATTGGGGAATATAAATCTCGACTAATGCCGGCAAAAAGAAGAGAATACTACGCAGCCTTGAGCCACAACCCAGAATGGATTTGTAACAATGTACCACTGACGAGGACAGCCTACAACACTGGCTGCCTTAAGAAAACACCGGAATCTTATAATACACAACTCTCCCCCAACTCTACTCTGCGCCCACCCCTGATGAGGAATATCCACTGGTTTATTTAACCTGAAATAATTCTGATACGCTGCATTTTATTGGCCTACAGGCCGGACATACCTGCTCACTGAACTACATCTAACTCTTCCCCTGGTTCTGCACGGTTTAAATACATCTAACTATGCACACCATATTAATACACATGTACAAGATTTGTAGGATCTGATCATCTGGTACTTGAAGTTATGCATATGGATAGAACTCTGTATCTAGTATTATATACTCATTGCACCAGTCTAGAAAGCACTTAAGAGTAATACCGACGCCGCCATGACCTTCCCAATGCCACCTTGTGTGAGCGACAAGAGTGATTGCGATTTAATAATTTCTTAACAAATCGACTTAATTTTGCCAGTCTATGTTTTATCTCCTACTATACTAGCGCTGGTCTTACACAGACACGCACGTATGACTCATTTGAATTCGTTTGCAAAACTGCTCAGTTGAAACATCACCAGTATACCAATATACCAGTATATAGTAGTTGACTTAAAAGAAACAACGGTTTAACCACTAAAAGAAACCGCAAGATTGAACGTTAAGGACAAAGTGTTTCAGTGAATACAGGCACAGGCGGGTATGAAGTATCATATATATATCTGAAGTGTGTGTGTATATATATATATATATATATATATATATATATATATATATATATATATTATAATTAACAGTCTCAAAAGAGATTAAACGCCTCAATTGTTTAAATTCAAGTATGTACATTTCTTCATCTCACACTTCACTAGATTCACTTCTCAACTGACAACTTAAGCACTCTGAGCTGAAAATGCCTGGGGGCATGGCCGGAAGCCATTCGCCGAGGCCAGTAAACTAAATCCTAGAACTCAGCATGATCTCTACGTGAGCACTATATGTCTAATTAAACTCTATATTAAGAATAAATGTTTATGTTGGCAGGACGATTTAAATCGACGTCAACGTTCCGGTGACTGCACAAGAGAAGGCTAGTCCTGTCGAATGAACATCCAGTGCGGGCTGTGAGAATGGAGTTTGCCAAATATGACGCTCTGGGCAACAATTTTATATTTGTTGACAACAGAGACGGGAGAATTGACTTCTCTGACGAAGCTTTGATCGGCAGATTGTGCCAGCCCAAAACTGGAATCGGCGCGGACGGGTTGATCGAGATCCGTTCTTGTGAGAAGGCCGAGCATCGTTCCTGTGCTTTTGAGATTGTCTACCACTGTAGCGATGGACGGCTTGGGGCGTTTTGTGGCAACGGCGGACGCTGTGCAGTCAAGTTCGCAATTCAGCTTGGCCTCTCCTCGACAGACGAGAACGTTACGTTTTGTGCCTTTGACGGCGAACACGTCGGCTACATGGACAGCGAGTCTGGTTTGATTCACCTGAAGATGAGGAACATAGATCGGGGGATTCATAAACTAGATGAGGATAGTTATCAGTTGTTTACCGGCAACGCAACCTTCATTGCATACGTTGACGACTTAGAAAGCCTTGACGTTCAAAAGGATGGCGATGAAACTCGTAAAACATATGATACCAGGCACGACGAGGGATTCGTCAAAATGTACGTCCAGACTTGTTACGAAAACACAAGTGAGATTTCCATGCGATGTTACGAGTGTGGTGTCAACGGCGAGACTTTGGCGTGTGGAACTGGCGCCACTGGAGCTGCGCTTTTAACAGTAAGTCGGCGGTCAGCGTTTATTGAACCGACGTCCGTGGAAATGAACGTCAGGGTGCGGCTTGGGACACTGACGGTGACGGCCAGACGCGTGGGTGAGTGGGAATTCTCCGACGTGTATCTGATTGGTCCGGCGTGTCACGTATACGACGGTGTGGTGCGCGATCTCTGCTAATCTGAACGTAAGCTGTTCGATAAGTTACACTTTGTCTGAAAGATCACACAAATTGCTGACTCGTGGTTTTCCATGCATGGAAATATGTTCCTCTTGGACCGGCCACGTTTATGTCATGTGAAGAAGTTTATCGACAACTCTTACTTAGCACTCCACTAACAAAGCGACGTTTGTAAGGCAACGAAAACAATTGTATTGTATCACATCCAAGTGCACGTTTAACTGCTCCATTACTCTATATCAATGCTAAGAAAAGTAAGGCCTTCTTCCAATGTTATTGTGATGCCATGGTTAGCTTAGCACAAAAGAGTGTGTGACGCAAATTTCGTTTTGTATGTGTCTAATAAATTGCAAGTGACGTCATTGCATTGTGTTTACCTAATTCTTCTCGTGTGTGTATAACGACAGTTCCGGTCGTGCCATCAGTGATTGTCCTCGACCTATCACGATGGTGTCATCAGTCACTGTTCTCAGCCTATCCCGGTGATGCCATCTGTGGCTGTCCTTGGCCTGTTCCGACGGTGCCTTCAGTTACTGTTCTCGGCCTATCCCGGTGGAGGCATGTCCTTGGCATACCCCGTCCGTACCATCAGTCACTGTCCAATCATCAGTCATCA
This sequence comes from Acanthopleura granulata, assembly GCA_016165875.1. Lineage (NCBI taxonomy): Eukaryota > Metazoa > Mollusca > Polyplacophora > Chitonida > Chitonidae > Acanthopleura > Acanthopleura granulata. The sequence continues at coordinate 2,833,814 of JABBOT010000011.1, forward strand.
GTCACCGTGAAGAAGGGTATTGGGAAATGGTGATCAGAAAGGGTTGAACAACGTTAAGATAAGGTGATAGTAAATTTTCATAGACCATTCTGTGGTCCTTCGGCACTGAGAAGCTAGAACCGGGAAAAAAGACTGGTCGATCTGATTTCAGTATATTCATATATTTATTTGATTGGTGTTTTACGTCGGACTCAAGAATACTTCACTCATATGACGGCGGCCAGCATTGTGGTGGGAGGAAACCGGGCAGAGCCCGAGGGAAACCCACGACCGTCCGCAGGTTGCTGGCAGACCTTTATACGTACGGCCGGAGAGGAAGCCAGCAAGAGCCGGACTTGAACTCACAACGCCCGCATTGATGGGAGGCTTCGGTTATTGGCTAACCGACTGAGCCACGGAGGCCCCCGGTGTCAGTATAATGTGACTTCATGGGTGGGGTGTCATGTCTGGTGTCTTCGGCATGATGGTCGTCCTATAATTGGAAAATTGTTGAGTACGACGTCCAAACCGATACATGCATACATACACTGTCACTGCGGAATATAAATCTCAATGCTGATTCGTGGAAAAACATCCACAAATATATCATCTATTCTACCTGAAACCTGATAGAAGCCGTACAGCCGCCTTTGTTTCTGTAACACTTGCCCGCATGTAAATCTGATATTTGTCAGGGAAGCAAATGACCTGACATCTCATTGCTGGATTAACTTACATTTGTCTCTCCATTAGAGGTGTCTATATGAGACGCAAGGCTTTTGTGTACACAAGTTAATGGTAGAAGATGCATATAATATACGAAGTATTTGCGTACAGCCTACACGAGGTACATATTGACCAACACATCCAGATTAACTGTGGCGCCAGCGGAATTGTTGGCTGTGCCTGCTAAAAGCTCTCTATTGTAACGGATATACTTTTAAAGTTCAGGTTTGTCTTCCTATTGTTCAAGGATTTAAACTCTGCAAATATAGTTTATGACTTTTTCTAATTCTGACTGAAGAATTTTACCATGCCTAACTACATGATCGATGTTACAATGCTGACACAATGCTTCGTCGGACTTTTTTCCCGACGTTTCTACTTCTATGCTAATCACGTGAGGCAAATGCCAGTTATACATGTAACGCACATTATCTCTTGGGACACCGCCAAAATCGCAATAATGGAAATTCCACTGTCCACTGGTTCATTCAACTTGACCAACTGTAGTACAAGCCTTCCGGAAGTCGCTCGTACTGACCTCTCTGGTCCTTTGTGGGCTAAGATTTACTTGGGCGGCGTCTCCGTCGTGGCGACACCTGCTAATCTTATCGTCATTGCCTGTCTGTGGCGGGACTCCAATTCAGAGACTTCTGGTTTTTCTACATACGCAATCTCCGAGGCGTTCACCGATTTACTGGTGGGTGTCGTTCTTACGCCGTTCAAACTCATAACAACCCTGTGGGCGACCTGGCCTTTTGGGATAACTGCCTGCATTTTGTGGACTCTTGTGGACTTTGGGCTGACATCTGTGTCCATGCTGTTATTTCTTGCCATGGGCTATGATCGGTACCGCTGTGTGACAGTCCCACTAAAGTACCGTTTTCAGTTCCGGAAAGGCCGGATAACCCGGATGTCCGTGTCTGTATGGGTGGTAGGTTTTCTCCTATGGACGCCTTACATATTGCTGAAGATACTGCTGTATGAAACCCCTTCGCTTCAGAAAAATTGTGTTTTTCTAACTTTCAAAGCCAATGTTTTTGAGGTAATTCAAGTAACAGTAGCCTTGTATATCCCGTTGCTTGCACTCATTATAATGAACAGTATTTTGCTAAAGAAGTTGAACACACGGGTTCCCACTTTAGGCCTCCAAGAGCCGACAGCTAGCAGCCGGCAGAAAGCAGCTAACGTGTCAACGGTGAGTGGCGTGATCGGTCATCAGCCTAGCCCATGTAAACCTGTGACGACTGTATCGGTACTGATGGTGAGCAGAGGACAGATGTTGAAGAAGAGACGTTCTAGAATGGCCTCCAGTTATAAGATTGTCATCCTGGTCGTCGTGTTCTGTGTGTTTTGGCTGCCATTTTGCATCACATGGCCTTTGCACGGATTCCTTCGCACGCTCGTACCCGATGCAGTGAGGAAATTTTGTGGACTCCTCACGTATGGACAGTCGGCCATTAATCCGATGATCATTATCTGCACAAGTCACCAGATCCGCTCTAGGATAGCCCGCGGATGTGTAGCACTTTCAAGTACAACGTAAAGGGAGATCAGGCGGAACAAGATGAGTTCTGCCATACAGCTGTATTAGGCATTTCCACTGTGCAACATCTAAAACTCGAAACGATCGATCACTCCAGGAAAATTATGCCTTCCTGCACTTCTATTACTAAGTTTTCTTAATTCCTGTAAGTAGTTTTGCTAAAGAAATATGTAAATCTACGTTGAAAAGTGCCGTCTCTTATGTTTTACAATTACTTTTTACTGGCGTCAGTACAGTTCATTATTCGAATTCCGAGGCTTAGTTTATGTACCTGTGGTATGAATAGGTCATAAATTTTTCCGCACCGGTTGTATTTAACTTCACAATAGCTCGTGTTTTGCGGACATATGGACATTACATAAGTAATCTTAAAATACCTTCTCTCTATGCTGTAGTCTTTACGGCAAGACCAAAGCCGTGACAACAGTGAGACAATTGGCAAATGGTTATATGTTCATCAGGCTGGATTTTTCTCATTAACCTTACAGTATGTTGATGATTTGGTACCCTTGGTCAGGCTAGTTTTGTCACATTATCCGTACGGTATATATTGATGAATTGGAAATCTTCACCAGGCGTCTATCTTTCTCATTAACCATACAGTATATTGATGATTTGGTACCCTTCATCAGGCACGATCTGTCTTATTAACCATACAATATACCAAAGGGACTGTCAATTCAGTGGAATTGGAGCACGATTTGGTAATCTTCACCGGGATTCGTTCTTTCTTAAAACGTGTGAACGTGTCAGTGATATGAAGATTTATATTCAAAAGCAGCATTGAAGGGGACCACCAAAGAGCACGGCAAGTATTTACTCTAAAATAAGTGTTTATTTTATAAATGGGAACATAATTACATTTCTGTATACACTTCATAAATGCAACCCGGTGCTCATTCTTGAAGGCTTTGGAAGAGATGGATTAAGGATATGTGCTTATGTGTGTTTTATTAGTTCAATAAACAAGTCTTGTAAAATATCAAAATGTGTATAAATGATTGCCATCTAAGCAATTCGCATGGGTAATATAGGATACATATATCTTTAATTACCAACCATTCTGTTTATCCAATAAGCCCCAGAACGCGTTTATTTTTAGGATGTATGAAATAAGGAAGTGGGAAAGATTCATGCAGAGGAAAGCAGCCTAGTTTTTTTTTCTTACGTGGACTAAGATTTTGTTTCATCGCAGCAGACGGATGGATTATGATTATTGACGTGTTCTAGCTCTAAGTTTGATGATTTGACACGAAGTGTGTATCAGACTAACTTATGGCTTTGGGCCCTTTTGTTAGAGGCGGAAAGGTGTTTTACGAGTTTAAATGCCACATCGGCAATGTTTCAGCCACATCGCAAATGTTTCAGCCATATCGTGACGATAACAATGTTCAAAACCAAGAAACAGTAAAGGGCTTTCGAAAGGATAATGAGAACAGGCTAAAGTAAATCAAACAGACGAACATATTTGAAGCCAGGTAAAACAACTAAACGTCAGTTAAAATTCGAAACTCACGATGTCTTTTTAAATATATCTTTAATCTATATCCAGATATTCTGTACTGTTTTATAGTTACCTATTATTATGTAATCCAACAGATTTTAAGAAAGACACGACAAGGTTGCCAGCGACACTGAGGAACATTTCAAATATAGAGTTGAACTGTGTTGAAGTTTCAGCAAAATCTACACAGTCCACCAGAATATGTTTGATGTCACACTGGGCATCAACATCCAACACATTCGGGAGCACTTCTCCCATCAAGGACAAGGCTGTGTGTTAGACGAGAATGCCCAACACGGCATTTTATGAAAACTATTTGGTCAAGAGACTTATCTAAAGTATTCGAATTGTATCCACTGACAGGGTGAATAGCATGCAGTTTATTATGGACTTGCAGGTTCCATTCATCCTGCCAAAAACGACGAATATGTTATTTATTTACTTATTGATGTTTTACGCTGTTATCAAGAATATTTCATTCATACGACGGCCGGTAGCGTTATGGTGGCAGGAAACCGGGCAGAGCCCGGGGGAAACCCACGACTATCAGCAGGTTGCTGGCAGACCTTCTCATGTATGGCCCAAGAGGAAGTCAACATGAGCTGGACTTGACCTCACAGCGACCGCATTGGTGAGAAGCACGAGGTCATAACGCCGCCCTGGTGCGCTAACCCCCACGAATATATTTAAGAATATTTAACCTAAAGTCAGTATAAGGTATTTTAACCTTGGAAACAGGGTTATTAATTGCAGCTGTACACGGTGGCCTTTAGAACACGAGCGGATATGGATATGTCGAACAGTCCATTTACCTTCACGAACTGTAGTACAAGCCTTCTAAAGTACTTTAGACTGACCTCTCTGGTCCTTTGTGGTGTTAGGTTTACATGGCCGGTATTAAAATAGGAAGACCACACAGCATTTGAGTAATTCTGAAACGGTCTAACAAAGTTTTATTTGCATCACAGCATTCTTTTACGCATTCTCTTTGCTCCATGGTATTAGAGGTGGCCTAAGTTGCTGCTATGTACGCATTCTCCTGAATATTCATAGCCCCAAAGCTGTGGTTAACTGATAACAGGACGTATGTTACGGGTGACAATTTGCCAGCTATCACGCTGTCCTAGTGGCTTATGTTTTACTCTCCACGTTGTTGCCATTTATATTGTGTGACTGTATGAACTGTGAATGGTGGGAAGGTCTTCCAGCAACGTCGCCGCCGTCTGGCCGCCGTCTGGCCGCCGTCGTAGAAGTGAAATATTCTTGAGCACGGTGTTAATCACAAATAAAGTTAATAAATAAATAAATAAATAAATAAATAAATAAACCGGGAATCGGTTGCTGTACAATGCACCTCCCGTGAGGCCTGATTTATTTGTAGTGTTTTCATGATCTCTTTTTTTTTTAGTGTAATAACTACCTCATAGTCTGCTTGAAACATAGACATAAGGCCGTAGGGTCAGTTTCATGAAGTCTTAAGTAGCAGTTACGTAGTTCAGGGCTTACTTAGCTAGGTGGGAGTCATGAAACCGGACCTGAAGGCGTCTATGTAGCTATCATATAAACAGTTACATCAACTGATAGAATGAAACCCTTACTTTGGTAAATTGACACTGGATACGTGTGACCAGTTCACCAACTCCCACATTGTCGCAGCTACTCTGCACCACATACTCTTCACGGTACCATCTTTTATATTCTCTGTCCTGGCAACCCCAGCTAATCTTGTCGCCATTGCCTGCACGTAGCGGTTCGGAGGTTACGATCGTCTCTGTCTATGCTGTCTCCATCCCCGATTTACTGGTACGTGCACTGCGTTCTTATACCTATCAATTAAGATATTTTTGTGATCAGTTAAAAATTGTAGTATAATATATCCTATAGTTTTCTTGACTTTCATTGTGGGATGATATTCCGCAAAACCGGATATGCTGCTACAAGCGAAGCAACCTTTCCGCTGACAAAGTAATACTCCATGGTCACGAAATGTAATTTTCTTTCATAACGTATGTCACTAAGGCATGACCCGTGAAAATTTGATAATTATTCTCATCCATTTTATGAGTCTCCCAGTCTCTGTCACTCATCTTGAGGTGTATCAGACCAGTCTTATTGTCCTTATAACCAACGTGTTCGCTGTCGTAAACACAGAAGGTTACGTCCTCGTCTATCGACGCCAGGCCAAGTTGAACCGCGTGTCTGACGTCGCAGCGTCCACCGTTCCCACAAAGTGCGCCTAGATTTAACCGACCGTCACTACAGTGGTAGACAAATCTGAACACACAGGATCAGTGCAGAGAGTCCTCACAAGAACAGATCTCCACCAAGCAATCCCAGTTTTAGGGTTGCACAATCTCAGAACCAAGGCCTCGTTGGACAAGTTGATTCTCCCGAATGTGTTGTCCACAAGAATGAAAATGTTGCCCAGAGCGTTGTACTTGGAAAACTTCATGACCGCACGTCATCATATGATCACTCATTAGGGGTTCAAGCCATTCAGGCTTGAATCCCTTTTGTTTTCCTTCGGATTATTATTATTATTATTATTCTCCACAATTTTGTCCCGCGTTTCTAGAGAAAACGGCAAGTTGCAAGATTATGAAATTTCAGTATGTTTTAGCTACAAACCTGGAGTTTTGCACCTAAACTTTTGGAAACTTTTGATCACGTGATTTGCCTGCCATATTGGATTTTGATGAAAACCTTGAAACATCTTCTTCTCCAGAACGGTTAATGCATTGTGCTAGAATTCAAACTGTAGTTACATTAAGAATTATATCAAAAGCTTTCTGCGTTGAAAATTGTACAAGCTCGCTACTGGGTGAATATGTCATGTTACCGAAAAATTCGTTTTTTACCAATAATCTCTACACAGGTACAGATGATGTCCTACAAATAGTCCTACCTGATACCCTTTTGGACGTTGATTCCAGATATGCAAATTTTGCGAAACCGGAAGTGACATCATCAGAGCCGGAAGTGAGTATATCGCCATAACCACTGAAGCTATAGATGCAGTCTGAAGGCCTAACATCATCCCAAGGCATAGAGACAAATTTTACAAAACCGGAAATGACGTCAGCAAACCGAATGAAGTACATGCCAAAGCAAATCGCCATTTGTGCAAGTGTCAAACTTGAAAATCTTGTTCTTCGTAATTTAGTTCTTCAGAGCCAAACAAAAGTATTTTAAATATATATCACGAACATTGCTGAATAAAAGCAGAATAATTTACACCGGGTGAAATAATTTGCGTGAGAGTATGTAGCATGTGTTTTCTTTGGGTGGCAAATTGAGGGCAAATAAAGAAATAATGAAAGGTATCTTCACATGTATTATTACAGTAATGGCAAGTAGGATCCTCAATAATATTATACTTCAAAACGTCTATGCGAAGAGTCCCATTCTCATTCTGCAGTGCTCAACAGATGAAAAGTTGCTAAAATCATTATATTAACGATATAAAATCACTTGACGTAGTAGTGATTAGTGGAGCTAAAAAAATTTTAAGTTCTTTAGTTGAAGAATGGCGAATATGACTAGGTAAATTATTGCAGTCCTTAGTTGTTTCGGAAAAAGGAGGATTTGTATATATTTAGGTGGCATCTAAATATAGCACCTATATATTTTCAGTGAACCTTAGGTTATATGTATTATAATCTGTTTTTCGTTTTATTGGTAATAGAGATTGTAGGTATGGCAGGGAAAGTTCAGTTACAATTTAAAAAAAAAATAGCAGAATCCCATGTCGTCTACGCTGAACATATAGTGGTGCCCAAATAAGTTCATACAAGAGAGCTTTATCCGATGTACACGCATTCCGCCTGTACAAAGCAAAGCTGCGAGCCGTTGAACGTTTCCCAGTTTTTGGGAACGCGCAAGTTATCATATAAAATGTCGCCATATTCTTTTGTAGATCTAATGAGGCTTTTGTATAAAGTTATTAAACAGTTCCTTGTTAATATCCTCTTCACTCTGTTTATAATACCTGATTTCTTATTACATTTACTTACGAGTGACCTTATATGTTCGTCCCATTTACCATCGTGCTGTAAAATGATACCAAGATGTTTATGATACTGAGCGCTCTTCACTTCGATACCGTCTAAATACAGTTTTGGATACATCGGGTTCTTTTTTAAGGAAATAAGTAAATATAAAGTTTTTTGTACGTTAAATTTTATCAACCACTGTTTGGCCTATTGTGGCAAACGACCTAGATTTCGATTTATTTTATTTTCAGATGTAATAAACTCAGTCATCTCTTCGGACAAAGATGTACCATTAGCAAAAATGTTGATATTACATTCGATGTTCACATTTATATCATTTACAAAAATCAGGAAAAGAAGGGCCCCTAAAACAGAGCCTTGAGCAACTCCACATTGAAGAGAATATATGTCTGAATCAATTCCGTTTAAACAAATTTTAATTTTTCTATCAGATAATAATTGTTAATCCATGTCAGTAACGGTTCACCAACACCCAGCTGTCTCAATTTAAACAAAAGACCCTCATGCCAGACTTTATCAAAAGCCTTGCTTACATCTAGGAAAACTATACACGTATCATTACCATTGTCCAGATTTCTGTATTCATCGTGTACAATTTTAGTTAACTGACGTTCTTGAGTCGCCATGTTTAAATCCAGAATTATTCGACATAAGAAGATTATGGTTGATACAATATTCATACAAGCGCTTATATACTACTTTTTCTAGCACTTTAGGGGGGGGGGTAGAGAGACTGGTCTGTAACTTAACATATCATATCTATCTCCCTTTTTAAATACAGGGCATACTCTAGATAGTTTCCAAGCTGATGGAAAGACCCCTGACTGAAGTGAGAAATTAAATAGTTTAGTGAGGTAAGGGGCTATGCTTTCCGCTGTATTTTTGAGCATGAAATTACTAATGCCATCAGTACCAGAAGCTTTCCTAATATTTTATTTGGACAGAAAATCAGTTACTTCCTTTTCACTTGATTGTATACAGTTAAAGCGTGCAGCAGTATAATAGGTATAGTATAACAGGAGGTAACACTGGTATTACTGACGGAAGAGTTGAATGGCTTACAAAAGATCAACCGAACTCGTTAGCTTTTTCAGTATCACTTGTTACATTTTTATCATTAATGACAAAGGAAGGGACAGGTGTTTTCGCTTTTGAACCCAGCAAAGATTTCATTATAGACCAATAAGACGTGGAACCTAAATTGGAATTAGAAAGTTTTCCCATTAGTTTTTCACCATATCTTAATATTGCTTTTCTCTTAGTGATATTAGCTTCACGCCTAGATATATAAAATCGAAATCTGTCTTCCTCTGACATAGTCCTCTTAAATTTTTTAAAACATCTATTTCCTTTTCTTAATTTGTAACGAACATCATTTGTCACCCATGGTTTATCCCTTGGTCGTATTGTTAGTTGCTTATTTGGTATTACTTCCGCACAACAAGATGAGAACAAATTGTTCCAAGTGCACAGTTTATCATCCATATCATCGAATATGTCACACACGGCTTCCCAGGGAGTGGTAGAGACAATTGACTGAAGCTGTATTAAGTCAGCACATTTAAAATCCCATATGTGTCTTGTGTACGCTTTTGGTTCATCATTTACCAGAATATTTAAAATACAATATACAGAACACTGCTCAAGATTGGAAAATTGGCGAAGCTACTCCATACTCAGTTACATAACCGATACTATCTGTTATGATTAAATCTAAAATATATGAAGTTCCATTGCTATACCTTGTGGTCTCATTAATTAACTGAAATAAATTTTTACTTCTAATAATATCAAACAACTTCATTTTTAGTTCACTCTTATCATGGTACTTCGACCAATCAACACACCTATCATTAAAATCACCCATAATTATCAAGGCGTCTGGATTTTCTGTCAAAGCTGAGGTGAGGCTGTTATCTATGTTTTCTAAAAACTCATCCTGTGTTGGTGAAGACTGGTTCGGGGGACGATAGCCAAGGGAACACAATATTTATTTATTAGACTGCTTGACTGAAATCCGCAACATTTCATTGTCATTTTCTAAACCTGCTCTACGCAAGGTACTAATCGATGACTTATAATAAATCGCTACTCCATCCCCACGTTGGTCTATCTTGTCGTTCTATACAGTATCCATTTAGGTTCACTATTTTACCGGGTATATAAAAACCAAGGCAGGCTTCTGAGACACATATAATATCATAATTATATCGGTTACATAACAAGGTCTATGCCTCATCCAGCTTAGAATAAGAGAATAATCTTGTTGAGACAAAACTGCCTTTCCACGTCATTCATATTTTAGCACGGTGGCGTATAAGGAAATTTACAACATATAAAGAAAGCTTTGTTTCATATGTTAATGTGATGGGCAAGCTATTTATTTTGATGCTGAACATCGCTGGCGATAAAACATTTGCTCACAAGAGTCAGAATGAGGGGAACCCCCACTACCTTGAACTTATAACCAGATAAAATTAATTATGATAAAAGTAATAGTAATAAGATAAGATCCATATCCGCTTTAAAGTACCATATATCCTCAAGGTAGAAAAATGGCAACATATTATATAAGCCAGTATTTTCATTAGTACACTTGGTATCCCAAAAAAATATCAAGAAGAGAAATGCACACAGAAAGGATCATACGAAACTCAGAACGGTACGGGGTGGAGTTGTCACACACAACGGTACCGATCATAGTACATGGCCAGAATAGGAAACATGGACACAAAAGACAAGCCATTGTTGACGAGTGATCACAAAATCGATATATCCCGAATCGCCAAGTTGTCCTGAGCATTAGTGTGACTTTTAATAGTATAAGAACGACACCTACCAGTAAATCGGCGAACGCCGTGGAGACTGCGAAGATAGAAAAGCCAGTAATATCCGCCCAGGGGCCCGGCAAGAGACAGGCAGTGCCGATAAGATTAACTGGGGCTGTCACGATTGAATCTGACGGCACAAAGGACCAGAGAGGACAATCTCTGAGCGGCTTCCTTAAGGTTTGCACTGCAGTTGGTGGTGTTGAACAGAATCTGTGGTAGATCTCTCTAGTGGTACAATGGTCAGTATGTTTCTAACATTTTTGGAACATTGCATCAGTTATAACAACTAAAACAGTTTGCCCTCGACCCGAACTCTTTCAGAATTGCTCAGCTTGTAGAGTAGGTGTCTCGGCCCATTGTTTTCATGCAACTGTTTATTAAATGTGATAATAACACACCATCGATGCATTCCAGTTTCGGTTTTGCTCCAACTGTTCATGTGAACACATTTACGGCACCGACTTACACCACCCCTAATACCAGGACCTAAGCCGAATTAGGCAAAACAAAATTCAGTCATGTTAATTGCAACTTACTACACGCCACTGGTCTAGAATTACATAAAAGACTGCGTAAGCATGACATTTAATGAAAGAAATCAAAAAAAAAAAAAAAAAAAAAAAAAAAAAAAAAAAAAAAGCGATGCGAAGTGACGAAGCCTCGATGATGTTTTGTTAACCAGTAGAATCCCGCTTTAAGCAGGAAAACAATATAAAACGAAGTAACAGAACTAGATGACAGTATGATTGTTGGCAAATGGTCACACACAGTTGAAAGTCTGTTCGGGCTCTGACTACTCATGTAAGTGGTTAAAATAGTAGTAACTCCAGAGAAAGAACCGATGATCCACATAAACACGTGTAGCCATCAAAATTATTAGTCGCTCAATCGAACCCCTTGTTACGGACCTGTATCACTCGTGAGTATCTTCAGAAAAGTATAGGTGTCCACAGGAGAAAACCTGCTGTCCACAAGCATACACATATCCGGGTTATCCGGGTTGTCCGGAACTGAGAACGGTACTGATTTGGGGCTGTCACACAGCGATACCGGTCATAGCCCCGGGATGTTTAGGGCTTGCAGATTTAGGGACAGTGCTGTGAGGCAAAGCGTTAACATGTAAGTAAATGCTAAATTAATTGTGGTGTGTGGCCACAACGCGTAGATAAAGAAGCCAGTAACCTCTGAACTGGGATTCCGCCACAGGCAGGCAATGACGATGAGATTGGCTAGGGTCGCCACGACAGAAACACCGATCGCGTAAATCTTACCCCGCAGAGGGCCAGGCAGGGCAATCTGAGTGACTTCCGGAAGGCTTGTGAGTGACTCCCAGAAGGCTTGTACTGCAACTTGTGAGATTGAAGAGATTGGTCGACATTGGGATTTCCATGATGTATCTCTGGTGGAGGCTCAAGGGGTTAATATGAGCTTTACGTTTCCTGGTTACTTTGCCTTCCATTTACAAGTCATGTAATCTTCCTGTAGCCCAGCTGAAAAGCGATACCACGTGAGTTCATTAGTATACACACAGCGCTCTTCAGGGTGGAGGTAAAATAAGCCATACGTTTGTGTACATGATAGCCGGAGGTTGTTGATGTCAGACGGCGTTTCAAACTTTCTGATCCTTTCCCGGTGAATATCGTGTGGTTGGCCTCGTGATAAAAGTAATGCTCACTGATGTTTTTTTAGGTAAGGTTTTCCAATACATTTTCTCTGAGGGAAGAAGCGTAAAAATGTAGGCTGTTGATATGCCGCTGATCAGTGTCTAACATTACATGTATGTACGGTTTGTCCGCTTCAGGAGTATTTCGTCTGTAGTATATACTTTGTACCAATTTCCCTTAAATTTTTAGCCGATTACTAATTACTTTACGATGTTCTCTTTCGCGTCACTAAGCAGTACATTAAAAGACTGAGTTCTGCATGCCAATGGTGAATTCTGTGTAAATTACGTTCGTTGCGTAGATTGAGCGGAAACATTTTAATGTTGTGACACTAGCCAGAGATAGGATATCTCATGCATGTATGAAGATTTGAAATGATCTCAAATAAGACATAACGTACAATTACGCCCTCAAGTCGGCTGTTCATTGATTGAGATGTATTTTAAAGAAACTGTCTCGGTACTGTTGAAAGCTGCGTTATGTTATGTTGTGTTTAAACATTGTTGCGAATGTATTGGTCACCCATTAGTATGTAAATCTAAATGCAACTTTCGAAGTTAGCAGTGCATGTACCCAGACTGTGTTCACTGCTTTATTAAGGTGATTAATGTGGACTAAAAGTTACGGTTAATTTTGGTTTTAAATGCCTGAGCGAAAGAAAATTGCGAGATTGTTCTGAGAAAATTATGTTGAGAATTATGTTAACCCTTTATCTTGCATGAGTCAAAATTTTATATATTAACGGAGAGCAGTAAAGTATGCTTTAATCCTGGCTCCCTTTTTAGGTAACCGTGTGGGAAAATAAATCCAACCTGGGGTGGGACTCTGACATGGACTGTGTTTTTTTTTTGCTTATCTGATGCCATAGGACCCTTACAGCCAACCTTACGGGAACCGTGAAACTCGTCCTCGTCTCGTCGACGTGTTCAGGATTTAAAAGTAATTGTCCAACACTTAGATTTCGCATACTAGACGCATCTGAAATCATATGATTGTCTAAATGAAGTATAGCGTTCATCCGAACCTGGCTTACATTCCAATAAGTGAAGTCTGTCGGAGTTGTTCCAGAGCAATGACTTTCGTAGTTATTTCAGCACAATGATTTTCGGAGTTATTCCAACGCAGTGACTTTAGGGCCTACGTTTAGCTAATTTTTTGGTGCCTGACTACATCGATCTTGTCCATAGACCCTATGGCTAAGTGTACTGGTAACAAATCAGTTATGAAACTGTCCTTTTGGGCCTTTGACACACATATACCAGACTGACATATACCTAAACAGCTCATTAATTAAACGTCCTCCATCACTTTCTGTCACATCTCTCTCTACAACAGTGGACGGTATACACCAATACACCGACAACCTTAATGGAGAAACAAACATAGTCAATAACGGAACGGAATCCCTTTAGATCCGTCTGTTATTTTGCAGGCAGAATACATCATTTAAAAGAGAATCAGTTGTTTTGCTCGACTTATTGTCAGTTGAACATAGCCATTAGAAACGGTATCAGTAATTGGATGAAGACTGAGGCGACATTGATCAGCAGGGATGAAAATCTTCAAAGCTTTGTACAAAAAAATGAAATAAATTCTACGGCCAGCGAAATGGGCACGGGGTTATAAACAGTGTAGTTTAACGTATATCAAACCGCTGCATCCTGGCTATTGAACAGACGTGAAAATGGCCATTTATAATAATTTGATAAGAGCCTTTGACGTACACCGAACAAACCATACACTTGCATACATGCTGTCCAGTGCATCAGGAAGATGCTTAGTTTTATCTGTGTATAGATGGATACATGCAAGTACCAAAAAGCTGGCAAGTGACGACGTTTGTGGTGATAAGCATCATGTCCAGACAAAAGCGGAAAGTCAGAAAAATGGATGGTAACCAAACCTGTGAAAAGACATGGCAGCAGACTACTAGGATGACTTGGCTCAGCTGGACAGTCAAAATTATCACACGGTCTGCTAACTGAAACATTTCGACCAAAAGAGCTACAAAGGTCCTGTTACTTAGATTTGCTTCAAACGCAGCAGTTAGTGAATGTGTTGATGGTAACAGTCGCGCAGTACTAACATTGTCACGTCGTCCACAGTCTGTTTTACCGAGGGGTGTGTATTGATAAAATGATAATGATAAGCATGTTTGCCTGGCGTCTTTATGCAGCTAATCTGCCCGAAACCTTTCAGCTTTTCGCTTACCATGACCAACTCTGGTGAGCCTAAGTAGGCATCATGTGTCGCCATTTTGCTGCACAAATGGACTGGACAGTGATCGGCAAAAGGCAACGAAGTTCAAATGGTTGAACATCAAGATGAACCGATATTCCTCTAAAAGAGATAGGTCTACTAGTTATCTGTCACAGTTTCTCTGTCTGTCTCTATATTTATTAGGTGCTATTTCACAATATTCTCAAACCGTGTGTCCTGCCTATGTATGGAGCACTTTATTCAAGGTCTTCGTCCGGAAATTAAACGTATGGTAATATTATCGGACCACAGCTCATCACGTATATCCAAAAGAGAGGAATGTCATATATGTATACGCCATGTGCCGAACCATACGGGATATTGCTATTCACGTAGGGATAATTCACAATATGGAAACCGAAACTATCCCTCATGTCGTAAAGGTGCCGTGACAGGAAAGCATTGTGGTCTTTGTACAAGTCCAGGTAAGATATGCCATCTGGAGAATCTGTGGTTTCATTTAAATCCAGCGAAGACGGATGTATATCTTTCACTGCCTTTGTTATATACGGGTTGTTCACAGGTAGCAAATCATCAATACACCGTTTGGTTAATGACAAAGGCAGTCGCATTCACACGAGAACAGGTGTAGGTCTGCCAAAAGTGGGGCACAATTCCTACCCATCGCAACACCTATACACTGTTGATAAATGGTTTATTCAAATTTCACATAGATGTTATTAATGAGAAATTCAAGTAACTCAGTAAAGAACGAGACATCCCATGAAAGTTATCCCTTTTAAGTTGTGGAACTGAAGAAGGCTTTGTTGCTCCTGACATTAATGTAACGGTGAACACCAAGCAAATTTGAAAATCATTTCACTGGAATAGCATATATATAAATTCAATCAACCATAATGCTGCTCGTGGGTGTCTCTGCTGGTTTATCTCCCACCATAATGCTGCTCGTGGGTGTCTCTGCTGGTTTATCTCCCACCATAATGCTGCTCGTGGTTGTCTCTGCTGGTTTATCTCCCACCATATTGCTGCTCGTGGGTGTCTCTGCTGGTTTATCTCCCACCATAATGCTGCTCGTTGGTGTCATTGCTGGTTTATCTCCCACCATATTGCTGCTCGTGGGTGTCATTGCTGGTTTATCTCCCACCACATTGCTGTTCGCCGTCATATAAGTGAAATATTCTTGAGTACGACGTACGACACCAATGAAATGAATAAAAAAATATTTCTCTTCCTATCACGTTACGAGGCGTAGGGAGAATTTGAAACGATTCGGTATCGTCTATAATGCAATGCACATAAACATACAAACCCTTCTTGTGTAATCTTGGCGCTTTCGTCGATAGCTGATAATTCTTGTTTATGTTGATCTGATGTGTGCCCTTGTGGTTCTCTACCCCGCATACCAGATCTCATCTGATTTAATGTGAAAACGTGGCCTTCAAGTGCGGGCTATCTTGGAGTGGACCTGGAGATGTTTTCTTGTGTAACGAGTATAGTAATGAACATAACATAAGCCATTGAAAAGTCCAATATTAAATGTGGAAAAAAATTAACTGCATTGAGAGCAATGTTGTCTATAAAGCCCATGCTTGAAATCAAACATTAAGCTGAATTTAATTAAAATTCTAACAGATAGTTAAACAAGGTGAGTTTTTTCCGTAGTTGGGCACTTTTTTATCACTTTAAAACTGGTGATTTGTACGTCATATTTAGCGGTAAGAGTCTATTATCCATGTGACCTCTCACAGTGACTGTCTTGGGTAATATTGCTGATAAATTTGATTTTTGCTAACTGCAGATCATGGCCACTTGAGATGCACAATTCCTTAGTGGCGATAAATCCATCTATCCAGGTTTGCATTTACTTCGTCCGTAGATATAAAGCACATGCGCGAGTTATCTTGGAGCGCATTTGGAGACTGTTCGAGATGACGATCAGGGGGTTAATAGCGGACTGTCCGTAGACAAGCATTCCACAAAAATCCCTGATCCCATATGGTAAGCACGTGCGACACAGTCCATGTAAAGGCCACACGATAAAGTATGGCATCCAACACATGCAGAACACGACGACCAGGATGACAATCTTATAGCTGGAGGCCATTCTAGAGCGTCTCTTCTTCGACACAGGCCTATGTCCTCTGCTCATTATCATTACTGATACACTCACCACAGGTTTTGATGGCGTAGATTGATGTCCGATCATGCCACTAACCGTGGAAATGTTAGCTGTAGTTTGTTGACTGTTGGCTGTTGACTTTTGTAAGAATGATCGAATTCGTCTGTTTAACCTCACAAACAAAACACTGTTCATTATAATAAGTGCCAACAAGGGAATGTAAAAGACTACAGTTATTTGGATAGCGTCAAGAACATTGGCTCCAAAGGTAAAAGCAGGACACTCCGTCGTAAAGGATTCCGGATCATATAGCAATATCTTCAGCAGTGTGTACGGTGTCCATAAGAGAAAACCTGCTATCCACACAAATACACATATCCGGGTTATCCGGGTTGTCCGGAACTCAGAACGGTACCGGAGTGGGGCCGTCACACATCGGTACCGATCGCAGCCCATGGCCAAAAACAACAACATCGACACGGAAGTCAGCCCAAAATCGACAAGTCTCCACAAAATGCAGCCAGTCACACCGACCTGCCATGTCGCAAACAGCGTTGGCATAATATTTAACGGCATAAGAACGATACCTACCAGTAAATCGACGAAGGCCATGGAGACTGTGTAGGTAGAGAAGCCAGTAATTTCCGAGCTAGGGTCCCGCCAATGGGAAGCAACGACGATCAGATTAGCTGGGGTTGCCACCACAAAGACACCAGTCACATAAATCTGACGCCACAAAGGGCCAGAGAGGTCAGTCTGCGGGATTTCCGGAAGGCTTGCACTACAGTTGGTGAAGTTAAGGAGTAGTTCCGTCACTGCAGTCTCCATGATATACCTCCGTCAGTGCTTAAAGGATGGGTATGTTTTTGTTACAGTTATGGCAATCACCACTTGAATTAGCAGCTGTTGTTGTCTTCATAAAAACGAAGTCTTCCAGAGCGACTTTTTGTTTAGTTGTAATAGAATCGTCATAGTTAAGGATTTAAGTGAGAGTGAAGTCCTAAATTGCCGTTTATAGAAATGCCAAAGGCTGTAGTAATTAAAACACTGGAGGATATTATCCAGAACAGCTAGCGAAATCTATAGGACTGCTTTGGATTCGAAAGAGTCGAAGAAAAAGTGCACCAAGCTTTTCACAGCACAGCACGGCAGTGACACTGTTCATGGATAGCTGCTAACTCCCAGACTTACGACTGATGCCATGGAAATCTTATACAACGTAGTGCTGGCCGTAACCTGAAGCTCAGTACATTACCTTCCACCATTAGCTTTTCTGATCTTCAATAAGAAAAGAGTGGTCTGCACACATCAGCTTAGCGTCTCATACAGTGACTCATAATGGATCGCAACAAACTTGAGTTTAATCAACAATGAAACGGTACATCCATAACTTGATAAATCAAATACATTCTAATGCATCCAATTCAGAAGCACAGCGAACACAGGTTTACCTAGCAAGCAAGGATATAACCCCATTGATCAGAGAACCAGCCGTATTTGATGATGTCAGCTTTTTAAACAACTGGAAACCTAAAATTCTTCACAAAAGTAAAAATCTCAGACGGATTTTTAGAACCGGTTAATCATATCAGACACTTAACATGGCCATAGAACCGTTCTGTTGGTTTATGTCACTTTCTCATTAGTTCGTTTTTCTTTCTTATTCTATCCATGTAACAAAATCTTCCGATCAACAAATCGATAAGTGAAAATTAAGAGATAGTTTTCAAACCCAAAACATTAAATACTCTGTAAATTTTTTAGTTTGAGGGTTTATTGCATTTCACACGTATTTCATCACAAGGAATCAGAGAGTCAGTCTGAGGGACTTCCGGAAGATTTGTACCACAGTTGGTCCATTTGAAGACAGAGTTTATGACTGGATTCTTCGTGATAGATCTCTGTCTATGGTTCAACATACGTTCAGCATTTCTGGCAATGATAACTCTTTCAGAATGGTTTATTGCATGATTTGTGAATCCATCAGCATGAATTATGACTGAAAGAATAGGTTGATTAATACAACAGTAGTTTAATACCTAATGTCAGTTTAGTAAAAACTGTTTTCCATCATTTTATCATGGTTATTAAACTATTCCTGGCTGCTAAAAACAAAAACCCAACTTCATGTCTGTTCACAGCAAAACCCGACGTGCATCCCTTAACTAAATACTGACTAAATGTTGCCTTTAACCTATTTCCGCCCCTTACAACAAAGAGGTTAGTAAACACCACCTTCGCGTCCAAGAGGAAGAGCTAACATAGGTTAACCCATCAATAAATATTATTGAAATCTTTATGTTGGAATATTTAAATACATGTAAAACTTGTAAAAGACGAAAAGATGGAAAAAGTGGGACACAGTTAAATGTCTTCTTTCATTAATCTAAGGGTAGACCAGACTAAATCCTTTGTGTCAAAATCGTCCATCTCGTCAAAATCACGATTTCTATTCGCTGTTGACTTTTCAAAGCGGAAATGAAGGCTTTATAACTATTCAGAGGTGAAAATTCTTCCACCCAAAACGATTCAGTAAACGCCGTTAAAGTGAAAATTTCTCCACACATCATATCAATAACACCGTGAAAGCGTTTCCTGAACTTGACATAGTAATTTCTGAATACCCTTTTTTAGCATTGAATTTTATTCATTTTATTCATCCCCACTTGGTGATAACTGACAGACATTTATCCCTGTTCTAAAGCACTGACCTAGGGAGCAGTGCCAGGCCATAGAGTCCAATGTATTAGTACAATGTATCTCCAGGAACACGTTATCTTTCAAGAAGTTCACAATGTGATGGCCATTCCCGCGTGTAATGGCGACTCGAATCCAAGCTTAATTTACAGTCGTTGTTTTGTACTTCATGAGCAAATATGTCACCTGTTTACCCACAAAGCACTAAAAAGACAGGGATGAATAATGGATCCACGGATCCTCTTTACATAAGAAAGAGACCACACTCACTCACGGATTATCATTTCCCACACTGCTATCTTCTTGTCACTTTGTGACCGATCACATCTAACACAGAACCTGTCCGGCAAGCCTTGAATTAGTAAATGACACAAGCAATTAGAGCGCGTGGCCGTTCAAATTTTACTGCTGTACTTTACATAAAATGGTAACCGAACGCGTACATGGTAAAGGGTGACAACTCTAAATGAACTTCATGATCACAGCCATTTTTGCCCAGGCTATTAAAAAAGACCTCGTCTCCCTTGACACCATCTTTTTTACATTTAAACACTGGGACATTTGGTTTCAAATCACACCAGAAAGCCTATATTACCCTCTTAATGCCCACGTAACTCTTTATGCTGAAGTGCCGCCTGGTGGCGTCTTTTTATCCATACAACCTGTTCAGGGCCCTTAACTCTACCCAGCTGGCGAACCTCAACAGGTTTAACTGGTGGCTTCAACCCCATCTTTTGTTTATCGTCAAACAGCAGGTCTTCTAGCATGCCCCTCTGCACACCAGAGGACGATACATATCCTTTGTGTTGGAAAATGGTGGGGCGACGGATGAAACGTTGGAACTGAAGCATGAGCTCGTTAAAGTGCAAGTAAATCACATCGTTCGGCTGTTCGTTAAAGAACAACTTCAACAGCGCCGAGAGTTTTTTTAAATCGTAAGAATGATAAAATTTTGCTATGAATCCCAGTTCGCAAAACTCTAAGCAAGTCCACCGTGAAATGCGAGACATGTAAGCTTTGATGTGATGTAAATACAGCGGTACGGTCACCACGTCGTCCTCTAGCTGCAGATAGTACTCCGACAGACTCATACTGTACTCCATCAAGAACGCGTAGTCGAAGTTCTGCTTTGACCGCCATTTGACCTGGGATATTTCGTGGTTATAAGTCTGCTTCAGCTTTTCGAAGGAGGGATAATAGTTACGCGGAGCTTGAATCGTCTGCATCAGCCCCGAATCGAAGAACCTCCGGTATTTCGTCAAGAGCTGATCATTCAGATTCATTCGGGAAGTTTCGTTGAAATCCGCCAGGAATATAACGATGATGACACCACGCCGGTCAGTCTCGTTTGAGTTTTTGAGCAGTGAATCCAGCGTGGCTTGGATGTAAGCAAACCCGAGGGGTCGGGAAATGGTGGGAATGGCAATCGTCAGGAACTCTATGGAGAGGAAACAAAAGACAAACCACCATTGGAATGAGCGTAACAATCTCCACGCCGCAAGGAAATGATAAATATAACTTGCAGATAAATTCTTAAATTTTCACTATCATTTAAATTGTTGATTAAATCCTCACTTAAATCATATATGCTCAAGATTGTTTATACCGGAATGCCCAGGATAAACCACCGATCCCAGGCCAGTTACTGAGAAACTTTACAACGGTGACATACAGACTTGGTGGCTTTAGTTAGCATGCTTGACCCATGAACCTCTCACCATATCACCAAGTCCTGCTATTGACACGCTTGAGAAGGATTGCAGCAACCTGTGGACGGTCGAGGATTTCTCCAGTGTTCGACCCGGTTTCCTTCCACCCTCATGCTCTAAGTGAAATATTTTTGAGTACGGCGTAAAACATAAAACACATCAAATAAATAAACGTACAGACTTAAACGCAATATTAGTCGACCACAAGATTACTGGTCTTCCACAAACTTACTCCGCAAACCGCCCCATGAGAGTTGTAGACCGTTTGCTGCCGGCCGATTGTTGTCATCAAGACCACTACTAACAGTGAGAGCACGGATTCTACAAAGTCCCCGCCTAAAATTTCCTTGTTTAATGCCATACTCAAGAATATTTCACTTACTTGGTTTTGTGGGTGGAGTCCCCGGCGTAAACCATTGACCTTAGGCAACTTACTGACAAACTTTTCCAGTGTAATGTATAGATGTATATGTACATCATATGAGTGGATGTCAAGTCCCCTTCATCGAAATGATCTTCAGCGTTGTCTACACGACAAATGGTGCTGTCAGCGAAAATTATGCTTTATTACAAACATTTCTTATTGGTTAGTCCCGAAGAATCTCTTTAGTATCGCGTTTCAGTGGGCGGCCAGTGGACAGTCTCTTACAACTTCTCCAGCCATCCATCCGGTGGTTCATACTGATTGTTGTAAGTCGGTTCTGGTAAGCCGAATACGTCAAGGAAAACCAGGCTGGAAAGTCTCCGCCGTGGACGGCTGCTGTTCACCGACGCCATGTATATCCTGCTGCTGCTGCTGTCGTTGTTGTTCTGTTCTAAACCTAATGACTGCACCGTTAATTAAGTATCTACACACAGTACGATATATTATGATACTGCCACTGGTCATTTTCACCTGGTCCGGTGACACAGAAGCATGTTGTTATTCATGAATTATGTACGCACATAAACTATGGCTGCAAGGAATAATGAACAGTGTTGTTTGTGTGCATGCTATTATAGGTACGGTCCTTACTTTTATGAGAAGGCCTTTTCCCAGACAAAACTGCGTCAGAATGCATGTGATCTCTGATAGATGGAAACTCAGGGATCTGGAAAAAAACAAACAGCTATGTGGTCAAAAGTCCGGGTAATATGTCCGAGGGTGAACCGAAACCAAGACCCGCACGTTTTCAGACGGGATCGATAAGATTACAGACAGATAAGAATGAAAGGATTAGATAGCACAGCTATTGTGGTCGACTGATAAGAAGAAGGCGGACCAGACACTACAGGAATTGTGGTCGACAGACAACAACAAAAGGATTACACACCACGGGTATTGTGGTCGACAGACAGGAAGAAAGCGGACTAGACACTACAGGAATTGTGGTCGACAGACAACAACAACAAAAGGATTACACACCACGGGTATTGTGGTCGACAGACAGGAAGAAAGCGGACTAGACACTACAGGAATTGTGGTCGACAGACAACAACAACAAAAGGATTACACACCACCGGTATTGTGGTCGACAGACAGGAAGAAAAAGGGTTAAGTAGTACACGTATTGTGGTTGACAGACAACAAGAAAAAGGGTTAAGTACTACACGCAATGTGGTCGACAGACAGGAAGAAAAAGGATTAGGTACACGTATTTTAGATGACTGATAAGACGAAAAAGGATACGAGCAGCCCTGCAAGATGGATAGAATGGGCTACAGCATGTTTTAGGGGCGTCAGACAAGAGGAAAGGAATGGGGTACAGCACGTTTTAGGGGCGTCAGACAAGAGGAAAGGAATGGGGTACAGCACGTTTTAGGGGCGTCAGATAAGAGGAAAGGAATGGGGTACAGCACGTTTTAGGGGCGTCAGACAAGAGGAAAGGAATGGGCTACAGCACGTTTTAGGGGCGTCAGACAAGAGGAAAGGAATGGGCTACAGCACGTTTTAGGGGCGTCAGACAAGAGGAAAGGAATGGGCTACAGCACGTTTTAGGGGCGTCAGACAAGAGGAAAGGAATGGGGTACGGCACGTTTTAGGGCAGATATGCATCACAAATGAGAACCAAACACTATATATACCTACCTTCCACGAGATGGATCCGTTAACACGAATTTTGCTCTGGGAACCTGGAAAATGCGACAAGTAACAAATCAAAGATAGGGAAGAAAACACATGGTCAGAAAAATACAACACAGACATACCTTAGAGAAGCTTATAAAAAATAAGATGACAAAACGGCGAGAACTGGGTCTGAATCCATATGACGGGTTATTACTGTTTTGGCATCAAAGTAAATCAATGAACCACGTGTCAGAATGTATAGATGGCTAGTTAAGGGTGGGTGTAATTAGAATAATTATAAAACGTATTTTGAAGAGCAACCCTTGGTGCGTGACCGTGTCTCAAGTAGAGAGAGTGTGAGGAGTCAGTCACGTTACACGCTGGGCTCGCTTGAGTGGGTCGACCTTAGAATGTAAAGCACAATAAAAAAATGTGCGGAAAACGAATCTGAATATTTCATAATCCAGCATGCACCAATGCAATATGCAGTATCACAACATGTTAAAACCCAATATGCAATAACACTCTGATAATCCACTATGTAATAATACCACATGAAATAATCAAATATGCAATAATACAACATGAAATAATCCAGTATGGAATACAACTAGTCCAACTAAGAGTGAAGCATACTGTCACGACACAAACTCTCCTACCTTAAAATATGCATGCATACACAAAGAAATACTCGAACCAGGTACAAAGTGTTTTACACTGGTAGCTGGTCTGTGCGTACGAGGACACAATACACTGCTAAATTCACCAAAAACCTATTGTAAAAGTCAATGTACAAGTAGAAAATCTGATCGCACAGTACTGGCATGTCATGTCGCTGGTGTCTCATATTGCTGGCAACTTACTTTATCCGTATCCCAACAAAGACAACATTAAACTTAATCTAACTGCTTTTAATTTACTAAAGGAAAGGAAAGGAAAACTATTCCAGATACGGTTTTCGTACAGTTGACGCTTATTGTATTTTGGGGTTATTTTAACTTTATACATATGCTCGAAAATTTAAACAACAATGTATGGGGTAAAACACTGTATATCGTAGAGGCTTAATTAGTGTGTTTCTGATGTAATAAATGACATTTAAAAAGATACACGTACTCAATGCTGATTTGTTACATTATATATAATAAGACTCTATCCCATATTAAGCTCAATAGGCCTTGAGGTCACTTTATAATAAAATGAGTCAGCAGGTTAGAAGTGCAGACCGTACAAGTATCTATTACAGCCATTTGATACGAAAAAGCTGACACAAAAGATGAAATATTATCTGTGTTTATACATTCATTAATTTTTTAGTTAATTTAAAAACAAGATGTTTAGATTAGCTTTGCCATAAATCATACTGACGTAGGAGTAAGTCGTCTACATCCCCATACGACACATGGCGGACGAGACACATTTTAAACATGGGAATTGTATGTATAGACATTCGTCTTATATTCAGCCTATCAAACCTAGTCTCTAAAACAAGTGCAGTGCCAAATAAGCATATTCACGTTAATTATTTATTTGGTGCTGACAGCTAACTGAGAATGTATCCCTACAAATACGTGACCGGAATTTGGAATGTCGCCGATCATGAGAAACATTTGGAACCACTGGACCGCCCGCCGGCAAAATATGGGATTCGAACACCTGACTTCGCTAACTGCATGGTTACGGCAAGCTGGGCTGAAATGTTACTGCTCACACAACAAACGACAGACAAACTTTCTAACAAAAGAGGCAAATAAGCCAACGAAAGGGAATGCGGACCTCGGGTTCACGAGGGTTCATTGCCAGAGCCGATGACCTAATTAACCTCAGCACAGATGACTTGTACGATAACATTTAAAACTGAAAGTTCAGTGAAAGGTCATTGCTTAATCTTGTTCAATGACATTCTTTTTGCTTCGTTGATGAAATTTAAAGTAAAAGACAGCGCATCTTCTAAACTGAATTTTCCCAAAAGGTTGGACAACATTATGTTTATTTCGGTCAAGTATTTTTTGTAACAACTACTTAGACAGCGGAAATTAACATTTGACAGTGCTCCGTCGGCTAACTCGAAACGCAGCCATTCTGTCTGGACTGTGACGTAATTGTTCAAAGCGCGGAACGCTCTAATCACAGGGGACTGTAGTAAGCCGATAGCGTCGTGGGTAAAACATAAGCGTATGTGTAAATTTCAAACATAAAATAATCCAGAAACTTACTACCTCCACAATACAATGGTCTGGAAAAACTTTGCAGTGTTGTTCGTACATGTACTTGTTATAGTTAAAATATATAACATTAAAACAGTGTACTGTCTCCGTGTTATTATACGTTACATTGAAAGACAACATTTACGTCACAACTTATAAGCAGCTGATATATCCTAGCTCTCTGATTGGTCAGTCTGTCATAAGTCTGAAAACACGCGCGCCTTCGGATCGCCAGTCGGCAGCACAATACTCCACAGTTCAAGCGAAGATAAGTCAGCAACGGATGCATACAACTTCAAACAGGTTTTCACGTCCAAGAGAGAATTTTATAATCTTTTCAATCAACAGTACCTCAGTCATGCGCTGTCTTTTAATTTAAGTGTGTCAAGAAACGCGCCACTTGCGATATATGAATAAAATGACCGGTTTTATTTTTATTTATATATATATATATATATATATTTTTTCTTTGTTTTGGTTTTTCTTTTCTTTTCTTTTTTTGGTTTGGTTTTTTTGTTTGTTATTAGCCGGACGGTTGCTTTGCACGATAAATGGTAATACTATATCAGCTGGGAGGTCAGAGCTCATTATATACATTATGTCTAATGGCCAATATGGTGCAATAATGGCTTTTATAATACCATGTTCCTTTGAGTAGAAGAATTATCCAAAACAGTTATATAATTATTTTCCAGTCATTAATATAGCCACACTGCAATGGCTATCTTTATTATTTTGCACATGTACCATGACCATAATGGACCTGGTGGATTGCCGTGAGAATGACGTGTTACTGGAAGGAACCAGTCTAATGGCTCTAGAAACATATTACCTATGGTAGACGTATTATCAACAACGGTTAACAGACGTGAGTATACAAGACTACAGTGTGCAGAGTTAAATGATGACAATGACAGTAGTGTGATAAGTGACAAATGGTCACGCGTTAGCAATGTCATCCGGACTCTGGTCAAGTTATCTCGGTTATGGCCTTATTTCAACTTTTTCTTTACAAGATTTTATAGACCCAAGTAACACACCTATTTGTCAGGTGGAAATATGATTCACACTAATGGCTGTCCTCATTATTATCCAGGTATAACAGCAGGTAAGCAACTATTCGTTTGTTTATTTCATTATCTAGGGAACAATATTTCACTGGCCTACTTATACCACATTAAGCAGGCGTACAATATGCATGATTGGCTGTACTGGCTATAAAGCTTCAGCCGTAAAATTACGGTTGACAACACAGCACCTTGTACAGCTACTCGAAGGCTGGACGAGAACAAAACTTTATGGAAACCTACCTTTGGTGTTGGTTGAAGATTTTGTCTTGCCGCTAATTTTCGTCCAGATCACCAGGTACGTCAGTAAGGTGACCACGAGGAGCATCCAGTGCCGCCTCATGGCCGTGCAGGGTTCCCTTGTAGCGCGTTCGCCGAACTCAAGAAAGTTTCTTTTCATTAACGTCTTCCTCAAAGGGACAAGCAAGAACCAAAAATTACCCCAGCCCCTACCAGTCGCCACGATTCATGCAGCCAATGAACCGGCTGGTTGGTCTGATATATTCGTGTCAAGCTTACCTAGACCTAATTATACCAACATAGCCTGAAGGGAGAGATGTAAGTAAACGCCCTGTCGCATACATTCAAGCATGCTGTAAATATAATTGGATAAATCATTCTGGGATAAAGATACATCTACAATAGTATACATGCCCTCTCCCCCTCCCCGGCCCCCCCCCAAAAATAAAAAAGTTAAGAGAAGTTCTTTGCTGGTATCAGTTGTGAACACAATTGTTATGCTATCATTGGATCTAAAGGCGATCGAGCGAGACGGGATATGTAATGAAGTAGATATTTATTCGGCAATGACGCAAAACACATGGGCGTTGTGCAAGAAGCGAGATTTAACTAATTAGGGGCAAGTACGAGGACAAATACGCGTGACAGAGAAAACAAAAAATAAAGGAGCTAACCTTGGGTTATTAAGATTAATACAAAGAGAAGGTGTTATAACATCTTATAGGCAACAGTTCTTATTTAATCGTCGGCTTAAAAAGGTTTAAGCTTTAAATTAGTTGAATAAATAATTGTTGGCCGAAGGGTGTGCACATATAGCGTTCTCATCTATAACGCGTTAGCATTTGATTTCCGGCTTAATGTCAAGAAGTTTCAGAAAAACAGGAGCTTTTATCCCAGTCACTTTTTCTATAGCCCCTGAACGACTTCCTTAAATGACACACTGTGCAAAGATTTATATCGCCTTACCTATATGTTCTGTTCGGTAGTGTTGTACTTCACGGCCAAGTCACGTCTATACTTACATCTAGTTAAGACAACATTCAAGGATTTTCTGACATGCACAAAAACCAGCTGCGATCAGTAACGACGTATATGACTATGATTAGTCTTAATCGGTCACACTTTGTCGTACGTTGCACGTACGAACAGCGTAATCAACCTTCGTCCAGCATTTACACAGTTTTTTACACAAAGTGTCTGATTTCATGTACTTAAGTGACTACCTTTAAAAATATATTCCATTGTTCAGTTTAGGTGTGACTGTAAACAATTACTTGGGTTTAAGTAATGGCACAAAAGATCGAGACGAATCGCAGAGGTCAGTAAGCTCTGGTATGACAACACCGTAAGCCCCCCTTAAACCTTCCAAATTATCCAGCCAACATTCTGATTTCATACGTTAGATATTGTGGACAGAAAAAAAGCAAACTAATAACAAAAGAAAGGCTAGCTTTATGGTGAAAGCGCGGCCTCCTGTGTTGACAGTATACCTTTTCTGTATATATTACTCGCAGTTTGAAACCTAAAACTAAGGCACGAGTTATATAACACGATTGTTCGTGTCACACAGACACAAACTGTTTCTTTCCGGCGATGCCTTTACTCGTCAGCGAAGTTATAAGTTGAAGATCAACATGGACTGGCAGATAAAGAATAAAAAAAATCAAGCTGTCATATTTGGTGTCGATATAATCGACAGAAAAATGGAACATACTGCGAAGATATGTAAGTAATCACTTTTCTCTATTGTGGGATAGGTGTTTCGTTCCTGTTGTTGTCTTGTTCTTTTTTTACTTTTTTTTGTTTTATATATATTTATTTATTTTATTTTTTTGTTTTGTTTTGTGTTTGTCTTTCTTCTTCTTGATATTGTTATTTTGTTAAAACAAGTTTTTATAAACACAGTCACCACAATATACAGGCTTTACATTCTAGTAACTCTCCTTCTGAGTTCTTTCTTTATATTCTGCCTCTCCTTCCAAGTTGAGACTTTCTATTCTACATGTAATACCTAGTTCAGATTTATATTCTACAAGTCCTCCCGAGTTCTAACCTCGCAAAGTGTAGTCCACAGTGTATGAATTCAACAGGGCGTGGACTATGAAGTGCACAATGAACTCGACCATGATACAAGCGAAGAGATAAAGGTGATAACAATCAACCATTTGGCAAGTCATGGGCCTGTGGTACTATACGGGATTTGGCAAGTCATGGGCCTAGGGAACTATACGACACTTTGGTACGCCATGGGCCTAGGGAACTATGCGATATTTGGCATGGCACGGGCCTAGGGAACTATTCCACAAAACGTGTATATTTGAACGGATGAAATATTTGGAAACTGATACCGCAGTGATGTGATTAGTATATGCGAAAAAGGAAATTGTCAAAAAATATTAGGATAAAGACAGATTTTTCGCAAGTTACATTTATGAGGTATATCGCTTATTCCACGATGTTATTTCAAATATTAATGGAAATTTTAGAAATTAATATGAAAACTGATTCGTGGTTTCCTAAGTTTAAATTGTGATAGAATGGTTTATCATGACATTTTTGTTTTGGTGTTTTTATATGCATGTCCTGTTGTCCAAAAGTCCTCCAAATAGTGCCAACCTAATTTTGTCCAATTGGCCACAGAACAACAAGAATTAATTTTCAAAGTGGCACATATAAGGAAACATGAAACCAAAAACCAAATTCAGGAAGGTATAACATTGAACAACAGACTACTACTTGTATTAATATTTATCTGTTAATAGTTTTCTCGCCTCGCCTACTCAATCTGTAAAGCATATATATATATATATATATATATATATATATATATATACAGGTAACAGCTTTATGAGGTCAAACGTGACGATGTATCACAAATCTAAGGTGACAACGCCGTCAACAGGTGAGATATCACTACAGGACTTAGTTGAGTGCTTACCAAGGCTCTGTTACAACTTACGGATATATCCAAGGTTTGCTTATTAGCGCTGTCAGAGACACTTAAGGGCGTCATGCTTGAATCAGATTTATGCGACAGACATCTTGATAAGACAAGACAACAAGAGTTTTCATCAGGCCGCACAAGCAAAAAATAAGCCCCTGAGAAAATGAGACTCTACCTGTCCCCTCCCCCTCTCCCCCTTCCTACTTCCCAATTACCCAGCTCCTGGGTAATTTGATGTAGTTAACATATATAACTCATAAGTATCTGGGTGGCCGGGTTGTTTATTTGTGTCGTATAACAATTACAAGGAGTAAAGGAGATGAAAACTTGCTCTACATTGTTCTATTTTCATTTTTTTTCCTGATAAAGGTATGCATGTAGGATTTTTTTAACATTGAGCGAACCCTTGTGAACAACAATACATTAATCCAAGATAATAAAAAAAATGGATTCACATAGGCTGGCAGCAAACAATGTCATGGTTATCTCTGCAATTAAATGAGCGATAGATAAAAGCAGACTGTGTCTCATTAAAGACTTAAACATACCTCTATTCTTCAGTTAACTGTGCTCTCTGTTTTGCCTCTCGCCCTAAGCTCTAGCATCCCTAACAAGCAACAGTGCCACTAACCAACTACATGTGAGTCATTGATTAAACAGCCTTCGGCTTATTTTCAACTGAGAGCAACCTCCTCTCTTTGTACATGTATGTACAATAGTCTCAGCAAGGCACTTTTGATAACTTCCCACATCGCATGTGTTTAAACTCCTCAGTTCTTTGTATCATGGCAGTCACAACTCCCCCAAACCTTCTAGGCTAGGTTAGGATTACATACACTGCGCGGAACACTGACCCACAGTTTACATGACTACACCAGGTCCTCGTTGGCTTAGCGCTCTCAAGCGCTGTGCTCGGCACACCCGATATGTCCAAACCCAGTGAGGTATCGGGTTCAAATCCAACTCTCACTGCTTTGGCTGCGGCTTAAAGTCAGGAATTTTACCCGGCACCTAGTGAGTTTCTACACCCATAAACCTGGCCCCGTCGTATAAATGACCTTCTTTAGTACGGCATTAAACAAAATTTAAATAAATAAATCAAAGAATGAATGCAATCACCTGGTCAGGTGGTTTCTCCCCACTGATAAGATGGTTGAATCCTAGAGATCCGACTAACTGACTGAGTGATAGTCGTAGGTTTCAATCGGGCTTCACTCGGTTTCCTCCCACCATAATGCTGGCCGCCGTCGTATAAATGAAATAATCTTGAGCACGGCGTGCAACACCAACCAAGTCACTCAGTGAGGTCTTGATAGTGCGGTAAAATGTCATACACTATGTCCCGAGAGAGTTATATAAGAGTAGATGAAGACAGGCGGGACATTTCGTCCAAAACGTTGTCAGTCTGATTGTTAAGCAAATTAGTGGTTGTTTTCGTTACAATGTCATACAACGACAGCCATTTCTCATGAAGTAAGTATACCATACGGAGCTTTCATTACAAAGAAAAACAGAGATATGTGGTTGCTATCACTAAAGGAATTTGTTGTTTTTTATTTATTTTCGCTGATGACAATCAAGTACAACATAGACTGCTTTCGAGTGACAATAAAACAATACTTGTATTTGGCACATTATAGTATGTTAGTGCTGGTATACTTGGGGCGGTTCGTAATCCTTCGAGGTAAAATACGACGAATTTAATGGTTGGGAAATCTAACTGAGTTAATATGGACTAACAACAAAACAGACTAATAGGGCTAACTCTGCTGTGCACCTTGTCACAACTTTGTATACATTCATACACTGGGGTAGATTTCACAAACCCATATTTAGTTTGAACTCTTTAAAACCGACTGTATACCACAGGTAAACGAACTATAACAAATTCCAGTATGTGCAACCTTTGTGTACTATAGAGGTACACAAATTGTGCTCTTGACACAGAAACGTGTATTCGTGGGACACACGATTGTGTATTTCTGGTGTACAAAAGTTGCAGAGGTTCAACTTTGTTACAGTTTGCACAGCTGCTGTACACTGCTATTGCCTTTTAAAAAAAAAAAAATTCTTCAGAAAGTTGCGTAGATAACATAACAAATCATGTTTCAAACTTTACTTCACTTGGTCCAAAAGTAGGCGTTTAAATCCAATTTGGAATTTTGCCTGAAGCCAGAGATGGCCTTGTGTAATCAGCCCCTGATATTCAGGCAGGTGGAATCGTCTACATGCATTTGTAGCCATGCTGACTTCCGGTACATTATTTCTTGCGAAATTATAAAGCGCTCTCTACAACATTTTTTTGTTTCAGGTATTGAAAGAACTCGGGCAGGTATTTAAAGATCTGTGATTTATTCCTAAATGCCATGCGTATGAGATTGATAGCGCGGTCCATCGACTGAACGTTACGAAACGCTTTTCTGGGAATAGCGCAGTAAGAGCTTAATAAAGTACAAGGTTAAAAAGACTTCGGCGTGTGTTACAAGACAATCTATAAAACTCATTTTAACTGACTTATTATAGTAAAAAATCAGTCATATCAAATGATAAAAAATTGAATATGGTTTTATAAAACTCTGTTTAATTCATTTTGTTTAGCTAAAAATTCAATGACATCCACTGCTGAAAAATGCAATGTATTTCTATGAAATTCAGAAATATTACAAAGTAACTATCCCGGAAGTATTTTAGTGGGTGATACTTTTTCGCCACTCTGTGAACACTGCGATAACTAATCCGATAAACTGACACAACACTATGTTTTCTCAGTCATGACAGGACACACTATGTTATTGCTACAAAGTATTGCGTTACATATGACAGACTTGCTCAGCTATTTTCACTGTACAGGATATTGTATTTTTGTGCATGACATGGAATTATGTTGTAGTAGCATAATCTATTCTAGCATCACTGAAAAAACAAAATACGATGTTACATTTATTACAGAAGCTTGTGACATTCAAATAGCAAAAATTAGATATAATTAAATTCAACAAATCCCGACCAAGATGTGTTATTTATTAGTCATATTCACAATATTCTTAAAAACACGAAGCTAAACCTCAGAATAATGCACCATACTCTCAAAAATACCAAGCTAAACATCAGAATAATGCGCCAAACATTGTATGTATGGTATTTCTATATATCTTAAAAATAATTCTTCAAGGATTATGATCCACCTGAACTCTCTTGTGCGCATACTTATTCAATTTAAAACGAGCATACAGATGCGAAAGCATGACCAAGACGTGTTATACACAGGGAACAGGGCACAGTTAAGTTTGAACGCGGCAAACATTGCTGGGATGTTAGGTGCGTGCTCTAACCCATGGGGACGCGAATCGCCGTGTGTGTCTCGCAATAGTCATCATTCAACTGTCAACATTACAGCATTTATGGTATTTAAGCTTAACTGTGTGATGTTTTGTTCATTATTTATCTTTCGACAATTCTGTCAAGGTAATGTTACATAAGGTAAGGATCACAGGTCACTGTAGGCCCACATGTATACACCGATTTGTGTGTAACGTACGTGTAACAGTATAGGTGTAATAACACATCTAAATCATAACAAGGTCATATGCCCAGCTGTGTAAATAACAAAAATACAATAACAAACATATAATAACATAAGTGTAATAATACAACTGGAATAACATCCAATAATGTAATAATGTTATACCAATAGTGTAATAGATAGTGCTGTAAAGTGAAATCACAAGTTAATGCACCCCCATTATGTAATACCAGAATTGTAATAATTCGTGTGATATTAAAAATGTAAATAGGCTATTTTTCACATTCACACAACGAATAATGTGTAATAACATAAAGGCTTAAACGGCCGGTTTTCTCAGCATAATACAATAGAGCACGCGCATCACAGGGCAATGTTTCCAGTCGTGTAATAACATAAAGACTAATAATAAAACTGTAATATTCTATATGTAATAATATATAAAGTGGAAAAACATAAGCAAATGTAAGCCATGTTTGGATCACAGATGTCATATTACACAGTACGAAGTATTACTTTGACGAGAAATGTAATAAACATAACAACACAGGTGATGAAGCCAATGAAGAAGGTCATTGTGGTAGTGTATAACTTTGGTAGTCATCAACTTCAGCATGTGCAGAATTTTGGATGGGCACAATTTTATTAGTGTACAGATTTGGTATTGTGCATCATCGATTTTGTTCAACTTTGGCATCGCACAACGGTGATACTGTACAACCCTGGTATTGTATAACTTTGATATAGTACAACTGGGTAAAGTGCAACGTTGGGAGTGTACAAATTTGGTGGTGTATACAACTTTGGTATTGTGCGGCTTTGGTATTTGCACAATGTATAGCTAGCTAAAACTTTGCCACTGTTCTACTTTTCACATTACAGTGATGGGTAATTGCCAGAATTTGTATTTGGGTAATTGCCAGAATTTGTATTTCCTAACCTCAAAGCTTCGCTTAAATACCTTGTTTTATAATCAAAATAAGTAAGGGTTTAAGAGAAAGTAGTTTTAAACAGGCATAAACAAATCAGTAGAAAAACACTTATCCTATGTCCCTACAGTTAAACATTAAACAACAACGATTGAATAATAATAATGTATATAACTATAACATGGAAATATTACGTCATTTTGTTTTGACGTCATGTTTTTCTTTTTACGTCATGTTTCCACTGCTGAAAATACAGAATTTCATTGTGTAATCCCAGCCCATCGACACGGACATGACTAAGTTTAACACACGTATGGTCAGTCATGAATCATTGGGATCCTAACTCTCTGGGGTACACCTTAGTTATGCAAGGATAAAACAAATTGTTTTAATTAATAATAATTTCTATAATATATTCTATAAAGACAAAAAATGACAGCAATTACTTCATATATTTGAAAAAGTCATTTTAACAAACTGATTCACACATGGTTACTAATGCTGTACACATAAATATGCCCGTTTTGAACACTGCAACGTCCCCCCTCCCACAAAATATTAAATTTTATTTTTGCTGGCAGACCTTCCCACGAACGACCGGAGATGAAGCCAGCGTATTTTGTATACGAAATAAATAAATGAATGTGTAAAACGAATTAAAATCTAACATTTAATCATGACACTAACATATAAAAATATATAAAAATTTTAGAAGCGGTGACTATTTTATAGCCTGTGCCCACTTCAGCGCTACATATACTGATATCAGAAATCGGAATGCATTTGGCATGCTAACGGACAACTTCACAATAAAACAATAACACCAAATCTTGTTTTCTGACTCTGATTTAGACTTCACAGGTATATTGATCATACATTACAACCGAACGTCCACATATGAAACAAGCGGATTCGATTCCAGTGCCAGCGTGAGTTACTTCCCTTCCGTATTTTTTTCTCGTTTACCTGACGTTATCTAGCATCATAGAGGTAAAAAAATTAAAGATTGCCAAGGTAGCAATATGACAGTGCGACAACTGACATCTTGTCACACGTAAACTGAGAACATAGAAGCAATATGATAGCGTTATATAGCTGCCATGTACATGTAACTGTAACAGGATCACTGACGATTAAAATCCAAAACAGCTACGTGATAGTTGATATCCAACGACACATAATCCGCAAACCAAGCCACAAGGTGTGATAATGATGGTCACACGTGGCCACGATTTTGCTCTAATTAGGAGCACCCTCTTTAGCGCTGTATCTTGAATTCCTTTAATTTGTTCATGCCTCTGTCTTAGAATAGCGATGGAATATATAATATTTCGGCAAACACGTCAATGGTCGCTTGCCCAGATATCACTCTATATCTATAAAATGAATGAATGAATGATTTGGCTTTGGAGTCGGCAATATCTCAGCCATATCGTGGCGAGTCTATATCTACAAGACATATACATAAGACAACGGCACGAAGTGATGCGAATGTCAAGCAGTAAAAGTAAAATAGAGACCAATCACCCAGAGTCGCTCGCCATGTCTTCTTTTATGATCTGCACGAGATGCTTTGATACATCGGAGGATTTCTCAGAAGAATCTGGAAAACAAATGCTAACAAATGTTTTTAAACATAAAGAAATAAACAGATTTGTACTGACACAGAGGATCGGGGCTTATTAAAAATAGAGATAGTGGTACGGTTCGCAACTCCAAGCAGCTGGCAAATGGTGCGAAGTGAATACCAGTCTTTACCAGGGAATTTTTAAACTCTTCCGCTTCTTGTCATCAAGGCTACTGCTAAGACTGAGAGCGAGGAAGGTCCGAAAATTCCCCGTTCAAGCAGGATCCATGTCTACTTAACGTTTTTAAGTGTGTTTTAATGTTTTCGACTTCAAACTGTGCCTCACCGTCTCAGCTATGACATAAATGCATCACTCACCGTCATAGCGGAAGAGCCGCCATGTTCCCTTGAGTTCCTGCGCATGCTTGTGGTTCAGGATTTCTTCCAATCGTTGATAGAGGCGACTGACCTGTTTGACACGTGCATCAGAGCTTAGTCCCGCCTCCTGGCCACTCTCCATGTCCTGGATCACCGCCAGGGGGGTCACGTATCCCCCAACAAAGTAATACACCTGGAACAGTAATAAACGAGTACAGAAGTCAAAATGGTTGGCCACTGGCTCCTTTTTAAGAACTAAGAAAAGTGATGACCTCAAATATTATTATAACTTAATGGGTGTTATCAATGCGATTGCTGTGAGTTCAAGTCCAGCTCATGGTGGCTTCCCCTTCGGCCATACCTGGGAAGGCCCACCAGTAACCTGCTAATGACCTTGGGTTTCCTCCGGGCTCTTTCCGGTTTCCTCCTACCATAATGCTGGCCACCGTCGTATCAGTGGAATATTCTTGAGTACGGCCTAAAACCCCAATCAAATAAATAAATATTACAATTTAAGCGTGTTAATAATACACTGAGTACGGCGTAAAACACTAAACAAATCAAATAATTGCAGCTAGACGATTATTTGTAGTATTTAACCATTTCGTTGTTGCTTAGCAATGATATAAGCGAAATATAATGCATTTTACACCTATAAAACACACTTGATGACCTCGATTTTCGTTCATACCATCACTCTGAAGAGCTGGAATTACCAACTACGCTTACCCCTGCACAACAGCGTAATTGTAGACGGCAGATATACACTGATTAGAGACATTCATCATGAACAGACGCTGAATACTGCTGTACAGCAAGTCGATCAACCTGGTCTGCTCCTATCTACTTGTGTACAATAGGGCAGTATCGTCGAAGGCCCATGTTGTCTGTATGGCTTCTTTTGTATGACACTTGAACGTAAAAACCATTTCCTTTGTCTTCCAAACCCTGTAAACCATGAGAGCCATTCAAACCTATTCACTTTCTCTGTCTTCCACACCATGTAAACAGTGTACAGGGTACAGACATGAAAGCCATCTTTACCTGGTCACTTTCTCTGTCTTCCACACCATGTAAACAGTGTACAGGGTACAGACATGAAAGCCATCCATATCTGGTCACTTTCTCTGTCGTCTGCATCATGTTAACGGTGCATAGGGTACAAACATGAAAGCCGTCCTTACCTGTTAACCTTCTCTGTCTTCTACATCATGTAAACAGTGTACAGGGTACACACATGAAAGCCATCTTTACCTGGTCACTTTCTCTGTCTTCTACATCGTGTAAACGGTGCACAGGGTACAGATATGAGACCCATCTTTACCTGGTCACTTTCTCTGTCCCTCTAAATCATTTAAGAAGTGTACAGACATGAAAGCCATTTTTACCTGTTCACTTTCTTTGTCTTCTACATCATGTAAACAGTGTTAAGGGTACAGACATGAAAGCCATCCTCACCTGGTCACTTTCTCTGTCTTCTACATCGTGTAAACGGTGCACAGGGTACAGACATGAAAGCCATATTTACCTGGTCACTTTCTCTGTCTTCTACATCATGTAAAAGGTGCACAGGGTACAGACATGAAAGCCATCCTCACCTGGTCACTTTCTCTATCTTCTACATCATGTAAGCAGTGTACAGGGTACAGACATGACAGCCATTTTCACCTGTTCACTTTCTCTGTCTTCCACATCATCTAAACAGTGTACAGGGTACAGACATGAAAGCCATCCTTACCTGTTCACTTTCTCTGTCTTCCACATCATGTAAGCAGTGTACAGGGTACAGACATGAAAGCCATCATTACCTGGTCATTTTCTCTGTCCTGTACGCTGTAAGCAGGGCAATCATATCTCCTATTGATGTTCCCGGCAGCATTCATCTCCCAGGGGACACTCCCGGACAGTTCCACCGCTGGGATTTCTTCCAATTTATCCGGTATTCGGCCACTGTCCGGCATAAACAAAATCATCTTGTGTGACATCGTTCGTTGATACTGCAAATACCAGTCTGTCTGTTTAATGCGACTCCTCAGGCCTGGTAAGATAAAAGTATGACATCCTTTGTCATTCCATCTGCAACGAAGTTAAGAGGGATTTAACGGGTGGGGGTTGAGTGGATAGTACAACCACGTTGTCTGTCTGTTCCTCTGCCTCTGGAGAAGTCTTGCCAATGCAAATCAAGCTGCACAGTTTTTCATGAAAATTTGCAAACATCTTTCATCCACGTGATGCCGTTGTAAAGTTATCCTCGTTGAGATACTTAGATGTCTAGACATGTGATTTTGTCCGCAAAGCGCCTCAGAGCGTAATGCAGGTGTTCCATGAAATGTTCGAATGCATATTTCATTCGACCTTAACTTGTGCCTTTTTGATTTTCGTGACAATGAATTCAATATTTAAAAATTCACTCCTCTTTTATACTTAGCGAACCATTAAGACGATTCCACCACTCGCATTCTCAATGCGCGACTTTCGTTCACGTGCAAATCAGGAATAGGAGAGTCGAGAATAACAAAAAACGCGCGATTTGTTCATAAAAAAATGCGCGGGTTTTGCTAAGTTTCGATCTACTTGTTTTTTGACTGGACACATATGTCAGTCGACAACTCGAGAATTCGAGATTACTGAAACCCCGCGATACTATTGCTAATTTCGCGCAGTTTGTCAAAAACCGCGTGAGAATAACTACAAAAAGGTTGATTTTTGTTTGCTGTGAGATTAGCATTATCATTGCACAATTTCGCTAATCTCACATTCTCGATCGTTCATAAAACGGTGGAGATTAGCAAGAAACGTGCAATTTTTTATGAAAAAATCGCGCGGTTTGTATTTAATTAAAAGACGCGTGTCGAATAGCCGCTTCAATTTTCCACACATAACGAGGCTTTTTCACGTTTTTATAATAAACCAGAACCAATGAGAAATCTCTGACCTTCTCAGCCATCTGAAGGCTCATTCACACGAGAGCTATGCTACATCTGCGACTCCCTGCCATCTTTCGATAGTGGCCAATCGGGGCCGATTTACACGGATTTCATCTCAAGTTGATGAATGTTCCATCCACACAACGGGGGCGGAGTTCATGCATGATATAAGGACGTGATATAAACCAACACATTCAACAAGGCATCAGACAAACGTGGATTATGGATTTACCCCACTCTGAATGACTGGGACGACAGTGGCTGGGACAAGATATTCGCTGCCAAACAAAACAGCATTTTGAGAAGATTCACATGTCTCATTGTGATACTCGTAATTACCTGGAAGCACTTTCTTCAAATAATTGTAAAAGTAGCCCCAAGCAAATCCTTCCGCGATGTTACCAGCCGGAAGACGAGGCACTTTCACTTCAACTGCAAAGCAACAAACGAAGCGAAATATTTTTCGCATGAGATATGTTTGTTTCTGTTTACAACAACCAGAAACACAAACGACAGATTTAGAAACTTGTATTCAATATGGGTAATGTGCGTTATCCTGTCCTAGCAGCTGGTTACAAGCAATCTCTTACTCCAACTGAGTGCTAAAGATGGTCAAGCTACAACTGGTAAATACATATTATCCTGTCGAAAAAAGTTTAGGAATTAACTTTTAAGAATTCACCCGAAAGCTAAATCAAGAAAAGCTTGATCCAACTCACTCTCTTGGGACCGTTTGAGAGTCAGAGCTGTGGGTAATCTGATAGAGGCGTCCTAAAGCGCAGGTCATCGATCAATACATCAGTAGAAATAACATATTTCAACAGACACAGATATCATATAAAATATGCCAAGAATCTGCACAATGTGAGCATGCCACAATTCAGTGTGAGAGGAACACAGCTCGATTACATCTTCGCACAGCTCGCTGTGATCTATCACCAGCTCAGGGTGAGTTTGGATCATCTCGTGGCGAGAGCTCGGTAATGCTCGGCTTAAGTTAAACATACCTCAGTGTGATCTTCACACAGCCCAGTGTGATTCATGTCGAGCTCACAGTGAGCTTGGATCATCTCGCGGTCACAGCTTGGTCCAGCTCAAAGTGAGCTTGGATCATCTAGCGGTTTGAACTTGATGGTCCAAAACAATCTCTCACCTGTTAGAGCCGGGAACAAATCTTTCTTGTAGTTCTCTTCTTGTATATAAGTTAGATTTTTGCAAAAATCTTTGATATTTTTAGCTTTTGGCGCTCCCCGTAGGACAGGTATTGGCGGGACGGAATGCTCAA
Organism: Acanthopleura granulata; assembly: GCA_016165875.1. Lineage (NCBI taxonomy): Eukaryota > Metazoa > Mollusca > Polyplacophora > Chitonida > Chitonidae > Acanthopleura > Acanthopleura granulata. Next base: position 2,873,933 of record JABBOT010000011.1, read on the forward strand.
GTTCGTCCCTGTTCGGGACTCTCAGCATTTGGAAAATCGTCAAAGCGTTTTCAGACGTCTCATCAGACAGGATCAAGATGGTTCTCTTAGACCGCTTCGTCAGCTCTCGCATTTCGTTCAGCATCTGCTGATTTGAGCTCAAGTCTCGATCTTTGGCGGCGCATTTAATGTGTTTCTCTTTCTCAAGAAAGTTGGTTAATTCTATGGCAAACTTCCGGTCTTCTTCCCCTTCCCCGTACATGATAAAAGCGTGATATTTCCAGTGTTCATCAAGATGCAGAATCTGGCTGGTTTCCTCTACTGTCGGGGCGTGATCCGATTTCATAGCAAAACAACCATTATTAGTTTCCATAGAGCTGAAACGACAACAGTAACAACCCATGATCATAAAATCGGAGTGCAACAAGAAAAACACTGATATCCGAAAATAATGAAAGAACTTTATGAAAGCTTTCTCGTGGTATTTCGCTTGTACAGCAAGTTCAAGATATCCTCAAAGATCTCAACGTTTCCAAAGGCTTTCAGTTACATTTTACAGGCTTAAAACCTGCTTGATTTTAAGGAAATCAGTATGCTAATAGGGTTAATGGCAAAGTCGACCATAAACACGAGACATCCGAAAACGGTTCATCACAACCGCCGATAGCTTTTCAAGAAAGGTTGGAGTGGTAGGGCAACGATGGTGAATTTTTGTCCACATTACGGTACACGCTTTCATGGTTGTGAATACTTCAGCACAGGTAGCAATTAAGACAGGAAAACACCCACATGCAATAAGCAATGAAGATACTTCAGAAACAATACAAACCCATTTGGACAGGTATTTTGTATTGGGAAAGCTGGTTCACGGGCTGAAACAGAATCAGTAGAACCGTCTTTATGAAATAAAATCAAAATAACAATAGTTGCATGATTGAACAGGTTAGAGCACATATACAGCACCCATCATTAGCTCAGTAAGAGTGCTGGCCATTTCCTAGCAAAGTCCAACAGCCCGCTTCCCGTACACGCATATATCTATCATTCCTGCCATTTAGCAGAGAGCCAGGCTTCATAATCACGGTACCTAGATGCAAGGTTTAATTTCCACAAACGCTTTCTTCAAACACAATCTACCTTGTTAAACTCAGCAAAAGTCACGTCTCCGAATCAACGGATTGGAACGATCTAAATCTAAACAAACTATACACATGGACATAAATTTAATTCCATTTAACTTTTAAAATATTCTATCACACTACACTTGAGAACGGGGTGTCGTCGTTATGTCGTCATCAAGGTTGTGATCTTTGTACAAATGCAAATCCAAGGAACATGTCCCACCCAGAGAGCCTGCAGTTTCCTTTAAATTCTGTGAGGGCGTATTTCTCAGAGCATGGATATAACCGCCACTGATCGATGAGCGACTCTAATGAAGATTGCTCTTTAATAACTTCTGCATACTGTGCACAATCCAATTCATGCTTTGCGCTATGACATACATGCAAGGCTTTATTTTGTACAACGTTTTCATTGGCCTAATTCTATAATCACAGTTTAACTCCGTTCCTTAACTGGCTTGCCCATTGGTACCGCGATATATTCACCTGATTATTAAAACAAAACATTGGAATCACCTGGGGTCAATTTCATAAAACTGCGTACGGACATTTTCAACCATAAATGGTGCCACCTTAATGAGCTACAACTCATACAGTGTACATTTACGGAGAAAAACTCCCGTCCGAAATTTGGTGAAATTTTCCCTTGTAATCTACACGGACCACAGGGAAGCCTCTAAAGCAATAATGGTCCAACTTATGTAGTGCATTCTTCTTCCTTGCGCCAAAACCGATAATCTCTGACGTCACCATTTGTGCCGTCTATTCTGGACTGGCACACCGTGTGTAAACTCTGACGTCATGCAAGTTAACATGTCATAGTAGTCCAGCTCAGACGTGAACTGCCTATGTTTGGGAAAATCACACCCAAAATGTACATGTCGTTTTCCCTTTCCAATAACCTACCTCTCAGTTTCTCGGCCTCAATGTCCGCACGGATGTCGTTTTTGATGAGCTTCAAAAGTTCTCTGGACACTCTTCCATCACCTATGTTACCTGGATTCATATTTATTTACTTATTTATTTTTCATAACGCTGACAGCCGTCACAATAATGAAATATGCTTGAGTACGGCGTAAAACAAGAGTCAAACAATTGAATTTACTTATTTATTTGAATCTGGCTTGATACCAAGAATATTTCACTTGTACAATGACATCCTGTTTTATGGATGGATGAAACCGGAGTATCTGGGCCCTTTAGGTTACTAGCACAGACTGGTGTACAGGGGCCCGTTTTGAAAAAAAGGGTGTAAGCTATGCCGAACGTAATTACCATGACGACACATACGCTTTAAAAACGACTGTATACCACAGGTACACACACGCTGTAACAAAACTGAACATCTACATCCTTTGTGTACTGGAGGTACACAGCCATGTGTATCACCAATAGACATATTTTTTCTCAAGTACACAATTTCTACACCTCTAGTATACAAAGTTCGTAGATATTCAATTTTGTACCGGGTTTGTACATGTTTTTGGAGAGTACTGTAGAGATACATCACCATGGTAGTTACGTTTTACTAAACGTTAAACCCTGTTCGTAACACGGGCCCCTGATATGCATCCCATATTGGTGTAAACGGCACCACAAACTTGGTGGATTCCTTACTGTCACAATGGCCCAATTAACTGTGAGCACCAGGAATCCAGGACCTACCAGTTCAAGATGGGCTTTGAACCCGCTCAACCTGTATCCAAGCGACTGAAAGACAAGCTCCTTAATAAGCCAATAACTCGGCGAACCCTCCTGAATATATATGATCGATTGTTGCAATGATACCATAATCTTGTCCGTTGAAATGATTGATCATAGCAAAGAAAAAACAGAAAGGCAGAAGACAATTTTCTAGTCTTTCGACAAAAGTTGCTGAAAAGCTGAAAATAATATGTCATAATTTTGGGATACAGCACATAACCGGAAGGAAGTATTTCCACCTTTCTTGTATCTCAAGGAGATCTGTATTAAAGTGTATATTGTATTGTTTTCATGACATTCAAATGTGAAGAAAACACACCATTTTGAGGAATTTGAAAAGTGATTGCTACTAACATCACATTTATTTATTTATTTATTTACTTTAAGTGGTAATAGTCAAGTATATCCCCCAGAGTACATTTACTCACCGCCACTGTCCTTATACAGAATGAGCTTGTACTTGTTTGAGTGGTAATAGCCGAGTATATCCTCCAGAGCACATTTGAAGCGATACAGTTGTCGTTTCTTCTCGTCAGCGCTCATCCGGGCGATTCCGCCTTTCTCCATTTCGTTCATGGGATGGACCACAGAACAAAACTCACCGAGGAAGTAATACGCCTGAAAACAACACAGGAGTTACATTTCTCATTGACTTATCTACAGTTTACAACAGAGACCGATTCCGATAACCAATAGTGTCCTCAAGTAAAACTTTTAAAAACTTAACTAAAATTTTGAATTAAAGGCATGAGTGATGTATATATATCATACCAAAGCACAAGCGACAATAATTTCAAAGCCCGTAAGTATTTACTAAACTATAAAATTGAGTTAGACTTAAGTTTGACTTAAGTCCAAAATTGTTTCGTAGAATCGGTCCCATGAATCCGTAATAAATCACTTTTGTGAACGTTTGTCGTATTCGAATGAATGAGACAACCTTTGTCTCGCGGCTGTCTATTTTTATAGCCTTGTTTTTGTCTTCGCATAAATAAAACGGCAGAAAATGACAACGAGGTAGAAACCGTTCCCCTTTAAGACCATCGGCTCCTGAAGAATCTGGACAATGGTGTTATTGTCAGTTTGGCGGGATAAGTTGTGACTTATCCCAATCAAGTCAAGTACAGTTCGAATCAAAACGCACGGCAAACTGAGACACCTATTTTGGCTAAAGACAACTTATATATATATAAAGCACTGCTCAGAAACGGGGTTTGGTACAGATTAAATTTACTGGCTAAGAATATTCCTTGCGTCTCTCCGTCATAATAGAAACCTGTTACTCCAGTAGTCCTCCTTAATTTCATAGGTTTTCCTTCGTTCCTTTGTGGATTGTGCTGAACATTGTTTCGGAAACTGGCGTGGTGATTGTTGCCCAGGAAGTGATTGTTACGAATATATTTGTTTCATCGCCTATAGATACTATACCAAAAATCTGAACACCGGCGAGCAAGAAATATCGCTTGAGAGATACGTTAAAGACAAACCAAATAAATAGATAAATGAAAAAAAAAATAATATTAGATGAGACGGTTACTCTAAACAACTCATGCCTTGTCATCTTCATCGGACTGTATGGTGTAAACAGAGTTCTTATAAGTACGCGTCTCTCCAGCTCTAACCCCTATAACCGGTTTCAGTGGCTCGCCGGCAACGATCCTGTGGTCCCAGTCAGTCAGTTTGGCCGGACATTCGCAGCTCTCCGGTAGAAGGAGGTACATTCTTAGCGGCATACATCGGCACGAGGGATCGGAGTGCCAGTGGGCACAAGTTCGAATCCGTTCGTGAAGGGCTTTGAAGAAGAAAAGAAAAAAATGCCATGAAGCATTCAGATTGTTTCTTTGAAGATGCAAGTTTCGGTTCAACCTTGTTGTGTCCAAACCTAACGAACAGTCCGAGAGAGAGAATGGAACAAATTCTTTCTCCAAGACTCGACCCTGTCAGTGCAAGGCGATAATGGGGCAACTAGACTGTACAATAATGCTTTAATAAAACCCATACAAGTCGAAAGTTATTCATTTCTTTATTTGTGTGTTTGCATACATACATAGGAATATGGCCGAGGTCAGGTTTATAGATGGAGGAGACCGGAGTGTGCGGAGTAAACCACCGACCTTTGTCACATACATGGCGAAACTTTTCAGCGAGAGCTGTTTTCGAACACGCCACCTTAATGGTCAGGGACCTCAAAGTCGGAGGGAATCAGGTCATATACACCACGTGGCATGCGGTGTCCCGTGACGCCATGTGGTGTCGTGCGGTGTTCCATGCCATCATGTGGTCTCCCTTGTTGCCATTTGATCTTCCGTGTGGTGATGTGTTGTCCCTTGTTGCTATTTGGTGTTCCGTGTGGTGATGTGTTGTCCCTTGTTGCTCTTTGGTGTTCCGTGTGGTCATGTGTTGTCCCTTGTTGCTATTTGGTGTTCCGTGTGGTCATGTGTTGTCCCTTGTTGCTATTTGGTGTTCCGTGTGGTCATGTGTTGTCCATTGTTGCTATTTGGTGTTCCGTGTGGTCATGTGTTGTCCCTTGTTGCTATTTGGTGTTCCGTGTGGTCATGTGTTGTCCCTTGTTGCTCTTTGGTGTTCCGTGTGGTCATGTGTTGTCCCTTGTTGCTCTTTGGTGTTCCGTGTGGTCATGTGTTGTCCCTTGTTGCTCTTTGGTGCTCCGTGTGGTCATGTGGTGTCCCGTGGAGTTACATGATGTTCCGTGAGGTTATGTAGTGTGCTGTAATGTCGTGTGACCCCAGTGGGATCATGTGGGGGTCCACTTACTTGGTAATAGAAATTTGAGAAAGCTGCTGTAGTATGACCACGCCAGGCCGTGACCCACATTACCCACAGGGAGTAACGACTCTATGGAAACATCTGGACCTGCGCACACGAAGATACAGGACATTAACGAAAGATAACCTTTAAAAAAGTCGTCCGAGGAGTCAGGAAAAATATTGTAAATGATGCATAATAATTTAGTCTGAGTGTGTACCAAATTCCACATTAATGAAAAGAACAGACACCGGAATAATATTTGGAGACAAAACAGACCTTCCGTTCCCACATTCACTGCAACACCCAGCAATCATTTGGTGGCCACGGTGACCAAATAATTATTCACGAAATATTTTAACGTTGTTTGATTCGGCAAAGCAAAATAATGGGTGGCATGCTTGCCTGATTAACTACGCGTGATTGTTTTTTGTTTTTTCGTTGTTGTTGTTGTTCTTGTATTTCAGACACCTTCATTGATTTGTCGACGGGAGCTCGCAACACCAGCCTTCCCGAAGACTTATTGTGAATTCTTGAACAGCTATTCAGAGAAAGTATTGGATGTCTCACTTGGAGACAACATGTAAACATGGTGCAGGCGTTTTCCATGCTATGATAATGTTCGTGAACCTTGTTTGGCTGCCTTTCCAACTGTCATTGTTACCATACACATAAGTACATGCTTGGGGTTCATTTTATAAATTTAAGTTGTCATTATTACCATACACTTAATTGTATGCCTGGGTTTCTTTATAAATTTCAGTGACTGAATGACGAATATGATGTGTTAGTACATTGTCTACTTCGTCTGATGCCTGGGCGTTACTGACATAGCATTCACCTAATTAGGGATGTTGGATATTATCACCTGTGCATCACTGATATAAAACAACCAAGGTTTGACAATAAAGCTATAGGTCTTCCCTCAGAAAATGTTTAATATGAGCCTGATTCGGTTCTCAGTGTAGACAAAAACAGACATTTAAATTATCAACCAAAGTCTCTGATGAGACAAAAGCTGTACTGGTTGGGACAAATACTATCATGGAGTCGGTTAAAAAATTATGTACGTATAATGCACAATGGACAATCAAAATGAATGCTACGAAAAATGTGTCTTGATTCACTTGTACCAATTTTTGCTTGAACTGAACAAAAACTCTAACAATAAATAGCAGCACCTTGAAGGAAATGTAAATATATGCTGTATGAAAAGATAGGCACATGGAAAATCGATACCACGATTTATGTATCTTTTCAACCAACTTTCATTGAAATCTAATAAAATCAGTAAGAGAAGCAGTGCTTTGAAAGATGTGCTAATATATACTGGATAAACAGACAGAGAGACCGACTACTGACCATTGAAATAAAAAATCGATTCTACAAATTAAGTATCTTGCTGTAGTCTACACTTCAACTAAGTTTCGTTGAAATCGTACAAAAACTCTAAGAGCAGCATCGTTTTGAATGAAATGTTAACTTAGTGGATGAACGGACAGACAGATGTACAACCGATCATAGAAATGGAAAATCAATATTAAGAACCATGAATTTCGAAGTAGTCTGCTCTTGAACTAAGTTTCATTGAAATGGGACAAAATTGTAGGAGGAGTAGCGTTTTGAAGGAAAGGTTAACAGACGCCGGACAGACAGACAGACAGACGGACGGATGCCGGAAAACTTGTTAATACATAACTTCTTCTGGTCTTCGACCAGTAGAGCTAAATATGACTTTGGATCCGTTTTTAAGCATTACACAAGGTTCGAGTTTCAGGCAAGCCGTTAAGCTTTATACTGATGACGTAAGAGAGAAGAAACTAACCGATAATCATTTTCGTGACATCGTCCAGGAAACCATCTGTCCTGCCATCAATACACTCGAGCTGTCTCAGCACATCGGGAAGCTCCTCGGTGGGAACGTCCAGGAGCACTGGGACAATAGCTAACTTGTCGTTGTCCATTGAACGCTCCAGTGTCAAGGAGAGTTCCAGTGTGCACCAATAGCTGTTTAGTGAATCTCGCGAGATCAAGGAAAGGATTTTCTCGGATGTCTCAATGTAAGCGATAATCTGATCGAAAATCGGCACGCCCCCTAGAAAGTCCTGTGAGGCCAGTCCGCACTTGAAGCCATTTGCCTGTAGTTTCATGTACAGGTTCTTGGCAAACCCGTCGTCTGCTTCGCAATGAGTGATGAAAACATGGCGGTCAAATCCCTCCTTCAGTCTCCTTACTTCAGAGGAATCGTCGGCCACAAATCTTCCACTAGAAGAAAAAACTTCCACTAGAAAAAAGAGATGTCCGTCAAAGAAATCCAGAGCGGCGTACTGGACCCAGGTGCCCCTCGCCAATGTGCTCGGTGTGCGTTCAAGCCCAGCTCAAGCTGGCTTATCGTACAAGTGAAATATTCTTGGGCACAGAGTAAAACACCAATCAAATAAATAAATAAATAAATATAAAATCAGAGGGAAAGGACCTCATTGATTTTAATTATATGTCCTTGTATTAATATTAAACTTAAAAGATTATATGAAACAATGAGTTTGAAGAGAAACATTTTTTCAAAACTATGTGTATGTGAATTATAGTTCACATCCTGTCACGAGCTTTATCAGCACACACAACCATTTCATGACCCATTTCCCAAGCATAGTTTACTTTGCAGGCAAATCCAAATGTGACGTGTGGGGTCAATGGCATGACTCGCTGATATAAACACTGATCATAACCGTCAGTTATTTCATGGAGTGCATTCTTCCTGTGAAATATCGAGCAATGGAGAAGGTTGCATATGACATTTTGCATAAAACTGATTTTATTAACATTAAACCGATGCAACTTGGATTTGTTCAATACCTAAACAGTCCGATGCCTGTTTAATGTTAACTGGATACCACACCTACCCCTCCATTATTATTAAACTCAGTATAGCTTTAATTCTACGTGTCACATTGGCTAGTCAGACGAGAAAAAAAACAAGGTCATCCTTGCGATAGGTGTTGAGAAGTGAAAAAGAGATTTGTCGCCATTTTGGAGTATTAAATTGCTCGTCTCTGCGCATATTATACACCAGTGTGAAGGCAAATTATCACGGAACACAGCCAAGCCAGTGTTATATGAAAATGTTCTGTGGCTTTGAAGATTTATGCGACAGAAGGGAAGGGGTACACAAGCGATCAAGCTGTTGTCATTCACCCGCCACGTCTAGAGGCCTTTTCGGGACTGTATTAAATAACCTGGCGCAGATAGTGTCGGACTATACCATTATACGCCCCTCCATTAATGGCTGGGGTATGAAAAGGAATGAAGTTTTGTGTGTGTGAGAGAGGGTGTGTGTGTGAATGCTGCACATTCAAATGGATAGAATTCTATTAACAATGAGCACATGAATGGAGTCACCTGCAGCTGATCGTGCTTAAGGCACATTGATTTCCTTACCTGGTTGCCATGTCAGCCTCTTGTCCCGAGTAAAAATAGACAGCCGACCCGTCTTGATCTCCGGCGTCTATAAAGAGTCAGAAAAACAACGTTGTATCATCTAATTAAAGTTAATCGTCGTTGAATAAATAAAATGTTACATATGTGTAAATATACCTGTGATTAAGCACAATGCCGGCAGTTCTTTCACAGAAATTCCTTTGCTATGCTTTCCGTCCTTCCAATAAGACTTCATGTGATGACCATCCAAATACAATCATGACAATTTATGACATGTCCAATGAAATATGACAAATGACAAATATGTATCTCTTAAATTGCAGTGGTTGAATACATCAAACGTCGCGATGTTATTCAACACGGTGGATATACTGTCCCAACAGTTTCGTTGGTGGTGGATCATACGACTGACATACCTGAGAGTGTGAAATTTAAACTATATATGTGTGTATGTTTACACAGCTGGATCCTGCGCGTCTCTGTGGCTTGAGTTTACTATTAGTCACTGCTAGACTAACTCGGATCAAGCATAGTCCTTCGGTTGAAGTGCGTAACATTTCCCTCCCGCCTCACAAACACTGTAATTATTTCGTGGAACGGGACACTGACCGACTTATTTCGCTGGTCAAAATAGTTTCACTTTCGATAGACGTTAAATCCCATATTGTGGTGCGTGGGATGAAGTAAAGTGCAGTCAAATTCCTCAGAAAATGTTGGCGAACAAAGTACTTTTATTATTGGAAAGGTGGGCGGAAGGGGTGACTAAACTAAGAATATTGCATAACTTCGGCTAACAATAAATTTGTAACCTGCTGAAAACTTCATTTCAGTCTATTTCTGTCCATTTTTATAAACAATAGTATGACCGGATCGTAAATTTAATTGTTCTATCGCATATTTCCTGAACCAATCGATTCCAAATTTATCACTCTGCAGGGAACAGACACGCAGTCATAGCCAAAGGCAAATATATGGCTATGTATTTTTCTAAAACACCTTTAAAATTCATCCCATAACGAGTTGGTGGGGCGGGTTTGACGAATCTACAGGATATGGCACATTAAACATTTATGGAATGCAAATATGTTGGCTCATCATCAGCTAACCACAGTGAAGTATTGTACAATAATATTTATGTAATAGTGGAAGACCAGTTTTTAACGGGCGTTGGATCACGCCCGTGGCCTACTGTAAGAAGGACCTTCACACTGCAACTTGGTTCCCCTATAATTTTGTCTGTTCTGGAGCCTTGTTGACAAAAAACGATCGATGACATTAGTGAAACAGTTTCCAGAATCTGTAACGTTGATGATCCTTGAAGGCCAATTGTCTTCCGCCCATATAGCGTGGAAATTTTCTGAAGTTTAATGGTTCCACTGACTTCGATCGCAGAAGAAAGAAAAAAAACATTGAGTACGACGTCAAACACCAGTCAAAAATATGGTTCAAGACAAGCAGTTATACAGTAGCAGTTATACATGACATCTTTCTTGGCCATGTTTCATGTGGTGTGGTATACCATACATTGTAATAACTGTCTGGCCTGGTGATTCCCTTGTGTGTTTATGATACGAATAAATGCTTAAATGTTTAGATAAGTCACCAGTTAGACTAAAAAAGACTGTTACATATATATACGGTATGAATAAAACAATGCATAAACGATAGGGCTATATTGGTCGAGTTTCACTTCGTAGTATCGTGGCGACAAGAATTTGGTGGAAGACAACTGGTCTTCTACGAACGTTAGACTGTGACATCGATCTCTGTTAGCATGTTCTGATCGAGGATTAGAAACCTATCAATTAATTAATCAGACAATCAATCAATCGATCGTGGATTGGCTGAAACAGTACTGGTTCAATCAACGGAATTAACTGTCATTTTTATACAGCTGTAGCTCTTTCAGTTTTACCCTCTCTTGTCAACCCATAGCTGGATTAGGCGAGCAATATCATGAGGAATTTAAAATATGGTAAAAGTTTTAACAGGGCTCGCATCAGTTCAGGAAAGAAATATTTGAGTGAATGTTACATAAAAGCCTTGATCCTAATGCGTAAATGCAGGCTTTCTACTTGTATATTTCACATTTGCTTTCAATAAAATTAATGCTTGGTGGTTGTTTGATGTTTGAGTAAGCTCTCAATCTGAATGAAAGAGAATCAGTCAAAGAAGATCTAGCAAGTAAAGCGAAAGGATTTTCTTTGGAAAGGCGCGATCGATGGTGTCCCGTGGATGGGATGCACCAATAAAAAGCGATGGTTTCCCCGGACGGAATGTACGAATCCAGATGATAAAGCACGATCGTTTCAGCGTTCGGAATGCGTCTATGGTATTCATTATTAATTTAACTGAATTCTTTATTTATTTAATGAGGATTGCTCACAGTCTCCTCCATTAAGACAAAAAAAAAGTGTTTGACAAAAAGCATGGGCAAATCCACAAGTTAAGACTATGTTCATGCTAAACTTAACACTAAATTTTAGGGCTCGACTGCCGTCTTATAAAAGAAATATTCTTGAGTAAAAAGTATTTTCCGCATAAATAATATTCAATCCCATTTAATACAGTCGGATCTGCGGGTACCCCTTTCCAGCCTCGCATACACCACGCTCTTGTTACAAGAGAACTAAACCATTCCTGCATGTTTCGACTCCACACAGTAGTATGCACTACGGTGGTTTTCCGCCCTTTTTAAAGAAAAGCGATACTAATTTAAATACTGAATGCATCACTTTGGGATTCATAGTTCAGTGTTCTCGAAGGTAAATTTAGTTCACTTCCTTGTCGTAAACTGCTCTTACTGGGATATTTAAACACCAAAGCGATCAGCGTACATATAAGTATATATACGACAGATATAGCCTTGTAGTGTTTGTACATGTTATTAGTGTGGGTGTCATTGTGTGATGATATCTAGAAAGTTTACATAGTGAAACCGTGCATCCGGCTACAAGGTCATAACGTGTGATACGACAAACTAAGAATGTTGAAAGCTACATGTACGTTAAATCTGGATTGAATAAACAGTCCAAAAACTGGTGCCATTTGCATAACATTTGCGTACTTCGCAAGAAAGTTTTTTGTAAAACGTATGTTTGAAACTTGTCCCGGTTCCTGTGCTAATTGTCAAGGGTAGTACAGTTTATGAATGTATGTATGATGAAATTCCATCAGCAGTTATGCTGTCGTTCTCGACGGGGATATAAACATACATGCCACCTTTGGACAATAAAATTCCATACTACAGAGACTACTAACACGAAAGCTGGGAGAAAAGCAAGATGCACATAGCAGGGAGGATAAAAATCCACCAGTATAGTAAGGAGGAAAATGTTCCATCATTTCCTATATGCAGGCGAGGGCATATCGTTAGCGTAGTAAATGAACCCAAATACACCTTTCAGAGGCTTTGCGTATAACCGTCGTACAAGTGGGGATTATCATTAAAATGTATGTCACGACACTTTTATTTATAAAGTCACATTTTCACTTCAATTTCAGAGAATTCACGGTGAGTCGTGCAGAATAATCCACGTCATTTTCGGAGAGAAGGCCGAGGGATTTCAGGATGGTTTAACGTATACTCTCCGTGGCCTTGTGTTTATAAGCAAATTATAACTGTACCGAAAATTTCAAAGGGGCATTTGTGTCAGAAGTACTTCGTAAAGAGATCCCTGCTTTTCCCATCTTACGTCATCTTAGGTCACCGGATATCGTGCCTACGTGTGTTGCTATGTTTATTTGTAATATTACTACTATCACATTACGATCGACGATGTGTTTTCGAGCCCACGACCCGTAAAATTCTGACCGATGAACCTCACCACTGGTAAATACCACTCGTAATAGCGAAAGTTTTCAGGAGGATCGAGTTTGTGACCTTCACCTTGGGAAGTAAGGCGAAAATGGCTGACAAGGAATATGAAAGATACAATGAGATATCCTCTAATATTTCTTTAGTCTTTGATACTTGTCTGTGGCATGATAAATTATGAAAGATATGAAAACCGAAAAGCAAGCGACAGTTTACATTTACAGGCACTCATCAGCAGAGTGGTGTTTACAACGTCTACCAAACGCAGCATTTTTCTCTAGGACGACGTTTCCAATGTCTTCATATAGGCCTACACAGTGCAGGCCTGAATGATCGATGACACTTTAAAATACTCAGTTATGTACAATGTTTTATAAAAGGCCTTTGAGACAGTCCACGGATAGTTGAATGGATATTATAGACAACTTTCATGAAAATTTCAGCAGCATATGAAGTTGAAATAGCTTCAAATTCCAGCGAAAAGTTTTAAAATGCATGTCAGAAATGTACAATGTCAGTCAGAGTGCCATCTGTCGTCTTGGGTTCGTTGTTACCGTGTCGGTGTCGGTGTCGGTGTCAACCAAATGAAAACTACCGCTGTTAGATGAAATCCTACTTCACCTGTCACGCTGAAATGTTCACTACGGATATGCAATATCAAAAAGTCTTCTGTGAATAAGATTATGAATAGTTTCGAAGAGTTGTCATTTCTTTCAGCCATTTCTTATTCCAGACGTACGACACAAGCCATGACGCAAGAATTAAGGCTGTGTATAGTCGTCGTCTTTATCGTTACACCAACCACTAGGGTGCACGTTCACATGTATAGCCTGAACACAGAATGCCTCAGTCTGTGGAAGTCCTGTGTAAACCAGTCATGACCAGTGCACCGCTGCACCTGTGACTTTGACCTTGGGCTGCTCCACTAACGTGTAGTATTTATTTATTTATTTATTTCGTGTTTTACGCCGTACTGAAGAATATTTCACTAATACGACGACGGCCAGCATAATGGTTGGGGAAACCAGGCAGAGCCCGGGGGAAACCCACGATCAGCCATCCGAAGGTCGGTGGCACACCTTCCAACGTACGGCCGGAGGGGCTAACATGTATTAGTGTGTCAACCTGTTTTCTTTCTGTCAGTTTAATATACATCATCAAATACTGCCGATTCTGTCATATATGATTGATTTTACTGGATGGTGTTTACAATGTATCTAGTGAGGTGGTGGTGGTATATATGTGTTGTTTTCTGACTGTCTCTAAGCACATGCGCATCAGTCAGTAGAATGGGGCCCACATCATAAAACAAATCATAACCAGTATACCTCTGTTGAAATCTTTTTCAACGACCTACATAGATGTGAAAAAATTTCAAGCATTAAATAAACAGATAAATCTTTGCCATAAATACCGTAGAAAAGTACATGGCTAATTTGACCCAATTCGGTAAAATAGAAATAGAAGTATAACCAAACGCCAGTCGGGTGGAGTGTATAATGGGGGTGCGGCGCTTCTGGAACACTGGGTCATTGATTTTTTTACGGGTCCCTATATTTACCGCTATGTTTAAACAACAGGGCTATCAGCAAAATGCACGTAATGTCAATCTGTTCGGAGAGATTCAGATATTCCGCAATCATCAATATAGCACTCGCTTCATTTTTAACATCAATTTCCTTCTCGGAAAGACACAGGGAGAAGTTTTCCGAAAAAAATCTATATTTGGACACCACGCGTTTCTGTTTGGTTTTCTTGGGTTGTGAGGAACCCGAGTAGAACAACCATCCGCATGTTTCCGACTGATCTCCCTAAGTTCTGCCGGAGTGGAAGCCAACCCGGATAAAACCCGGGACCACTCTTTGATTGTTGGGAGTTAAAAGTAAGTTTCACTCTTCATCGAGCGGGACCAGCTGGTTTCAGGTTTGAGATGGGATGGACTGGGATGGGTGGCTGAAGTGCGTAAGACCTATTAGCCCAACTGGTCCCCACAAGCCGTTAACCGAGAGTAAAAAGGAACAAATGGTTCCCGGAAACCTGAAATATAAATGATAATTTCACGCCTCATCAGCCGAAGTGGTCCCCATATAATTGAATAGCATATGCTCGATCCACGCTTGATCCGCCCATAAACCCCTCGGATATACCAGTAGTCAATAAGTAAATGAGAATTTTACGCCTGATCAGCCCAAATGGCTCCAAAATATTTGAAAAGTATTTGATAGCCCCGCGTGTGATCTGCCCAAATGGTTCCTGGATACCTGATAAGTAAATAATAATTTCACTCCTGATCAGCCCACATTGTTCCCGGATAGTTCCACGCTTGATCCACCCATATAGTCCCCGGATATGGCTAAAAAAATAAATGACAGTTTCGTGCAAAATCGTGTATAATATCTTCTTTCTACGGCCTTATGTTGAGGAGAGTTACTCCTTGTCAAGAAATATCCCACATCGACAGATCACAGCTACACTGTGTATTACAGCTATAACATGTCCAGTTCAGTGAACGTAATGGTTATGGCTTTACCCCACAAAAACAGCATTGTAGCCTTAGCGTAGCCAGATCGTGTATCTGAATAAATGATTATGACTTTACTCCGCCTAAGTATTATATTCCGGCCGTATCTTGTCCAGATGAGTACCTAAAAATGAATGATTATGGCTGTATACGCCATGCTAGCAGTATTACAGCCATAACTTATCCAAATGACAATCTGAATGAATGATTGTGACTTTACGCTGTAATATTGCTGACGTGGCGTAAAGTCATAATCATCTTTACGCTACACATGCAGTATTACAGCCATATTCAAAAGTATGGCCAGATAAACCTTAATACGAGTCTTGCGTTATGATGGAAAAATAAGCGCACTTACATCCAATTTGGGTCCATCTCCATCTTGAATCTGATAATGTCAGCAAAGCGATGAAACATGAATACGAGACCGGCTGCGGGGCAATCCCAAACATGTATTTTCATATGTCATCGGCCTACAAAGACGCAGGAAGCTTCCAAAAAGTAAGGGATAGCAAATTGGGCGAGGGTCCAGGGGCCACTTTTACCAAAGATTGTACGATGTTTTTGTCGCAAATTTTACCCCACGACGTGATAATTTACGACGTTGCCCGTTTTCTCGTGGAAGAGACGTATACGTGAGGTTACGATACCTTACATAATTGTCGTACCGTCAAAATTATAGTAGGCGTAAGATATTTTGATGAAAGAGGTTCCAGGGGTGCCCTATGGATCCAGGAAGAGGACTACAGGTATGCAAATTGCCCTCTATAACTTGTTAGTAAAGGCAATTTTTCTTTTTCTTCTCAGTCAAAGTAAAAAGTATACTGGGTCGAATTCAGTAAGTTATTTTATGTTGGATTTATGAATGTCGTGAAATGTGAGGTGGCTCAAGTACAGGAAATAGTATCCTTGTCCAACAGGCGGGGTTCCAGGGGCCACCTAGGACCCGCAATCTCTCCATTTTTAGTGAGGTAGAGATACGTTTTAGGCGATATTGGCAACTGAAATTATGATAAAAAGCTGAGATAAACCGACCTTGCGGCGTTCATCGTATAATTCTTCCTTTTTAGTAAAAGTTCAAAATATACTGGGCTAAATTCATAAAGGCAATTTAAGGTGGATTTAGCCTAAAAAAGCTTTTCTTTTACATGAGGGATAAAACAAATAGCTAAACTGGGTCTATAAATCATAAACAGGATTAAACATTCGCTGGTTCGAATTCGTCTCAAACCGCTCCCAGCTTAATTGAGTGAACTACCTGAAATGTAGGCCTACACAGACATTTGTCTTACAGCATAAAGAATTAATGATTTTATTTCTCCAGGTTTAATCTTATTAGCTACTAAGATATTTCTGGTGAAACTAGGGGGCAGTGGAACGTCGTGAAATGTGGGGTGGTTCAAGGAGAGGAAATATTATACCTGCCGCCTTGGAGCTCTGACTTTTAAATAGCCTGGGGAACGTCAAGTAATTTGGAGGCAGCGGAAGTCGAAGGCAAATGTGCAAGGGTCCAAAGGCGACCAAGGCCCAGGAAACTCTGGCTTTCAAATAGTCGCAAACTCGTTAAGTTCTGGATGATCTTTTCCTGACTAAACTTTTAACAAGATACTGAAGAACAAAAACTGCCTATTTTCTTTTCGATGGAAGATCATATAATTTTGACATGGTGTTAAATGTGGACCTTTACCCCGTCTAGTAAGCGAGGATCCTGCGGCAGCCTATGCCCCGGAAGCTAGGGCCTTAGCAACCAACCGGAGGAAATTTCGTGCAATTTCTGTTATGATGGGAAGGGGAGATAAACATTACCTTAGGCCTGCATCACACGCATACTCGCCCTTTTCATTTTGGAATCAGTCGATGCCCTGTTTAAGTGACATTGTGTCCTGTTATGAAATGGCGGTTGAACAACCTTTAATTGTTAAGTCTTTCTGCTTTGCTTTTCTGACTTTGTTTGCCACGACAGCCATTGTGAATTTGTGACAGCAAATTCTACATACATGTAGAAATCAGTTAAGTGTTATCTTTACATAATTGGAGAAATTTGTAAGAGTCGTGGAAAATAAACAGTCAGCAAATGCGAAAAGTCTGCTCATGTAGGACCATGATGCCAGCTCCTTATTACTGATACAGCCACTGGCTTTGCGGTAAGTGATTTGCACCGTTGTGAGCCCTCCGGCTTTCTTCGTTTTGAACAGCCTGAAATGAAAGTTTCATGCTTACGACGTCGTAACATCTAGGCCAACACAGAAAGTATTGTTCTGTTTTCCTGGAATTCCGTAATCCGAAGCAAGACCACGGCGGTCATTAAAGACGAAGGTGGAACAGAGTGGCCCGGGTGAAGGCATCCGATCCGGGGAAGGGAGGACTACCTCTCATAGATAGCTGCCGCTGCAAACCCACCGAGCTTGCGCCGACATAAGATTTGGCAGTGACCTACCTACTTTCTGAATGTGAGAACCTGTGTGCCTACGCTCACTCATCACGGTTAGAGAGTCCACAGGAGCCGCGGTGAGTGCATCATTCATAACTGCTGAAATGGCTCTTCGGCAGGCCTGCATGTAAGCAGAATGAATGAAGATTTGTGGTTTAACACCCTAGGGGCAGCGTTGTATTCGTAACGGGCAGAGAACCCTTAAAGTACATGTAGGCTGGCATCTGATAGTATGCTCGTATAAATGACGCATGGTCATACACAAACATATACCGAACCGTCCAGGCCGACGTGGCGATATGCCACATGGTCATATCTAATTAGATGTTAGCATGCATATGCTCACCGACTTCTCGCTCATTACATAGTGCACTGTATATACCTTGCAATAAAATACATGTAGGGCCTTTAAAGTGTTTTAATACCTTCAATTTATTATTGATATCATTCTTGGAATTGACTCGAACAAAAACCAAACGTCCGGTGAAAGCCCTATAATACGTTACCAACAAACTGAGCAAATCCTTGAGTTGCCATTTTAATAATGAAAGTAATTCAGCGTCGGTTATGCAGAGAAAAGCCAGTTCTCCTCGCTGATGTTCAGGTCATCGATTTGCGCATGTGCTGGTACGAGGGGATATAGCACACATAGACGTACAAATTCTGGGTCAAGTGGAAGGCATGTCAAGCCAGGTAACACGCAGCTCGAAAGCACTGGACCAATTTGGGATCACGTTCAAACATTAGATACAGAACTGTAGCTCTCCTTTGTAAATATTTCAAGAGACGGAGAACTACAGAGCGAAAGTTAACGAAATTGAGTGGCTGACCTGGCTGCTAAGAGACACTGATCCTTGTGTAAACATTATAGAAATAAATCAAGGGCTTACCGTTCAATAAAAACTCTTATTTCAGTGTAGAGATATCTTGTGGCGCCTAAGCTCTAGCTGAGTCCCACCATGTCTTCATATGGCCTCCGTCAAAGAGATGTGGTGTTCTGCATCTAGTCAAAACTTGCCTGGTTTATTTCACCAGATTAGCTAAACATATCTCTGAAGGCACCGGGTTTCCTCCAGGTAGAAATATTTTAAAAAGCGGCTGTCAAACCTACACGTATATACATAGAGTAGATATATAAATGCAGAAAAGGACACAACCTTGATGAACGCCACTTTTGAACATTTGTGAGTTTGTTATTGCGTAAATTGAACGGGAATCTAAGTTTTGGATCATTCTAGTTTAGCTGAGTTTCCCTTTGATTGCAACTGTCCACATATCTAATGTGGCGCTTCAACTCAGCACGGTGTACATGTACACGTACACGTACAGCCTCGATCTAATATCTATGCCAGCAGCCACTGCGGATGGCCATACGGCGTACAACACCAATCAAATAAATAAATAAATAAATCGATCTAATATCAGGTCAATAAGCGGAATCAGACACACTAATGAGGCAAAGTTAGCACCAGAGATTTTGGATACTCTTTCCATGTTTACGTACAAGAGAACTATACCCAGTGTAAATCTTAAGAAACTTGATGCCAAAGCGCGTGGTGGAATATCCTATAGACACCCTATTTTTTGTGTACAATAACTTGTGATGCGTTTATTGAAATGATCAACCAACGTGCATGATATGCATGATATAACAAATGCTTTAATGCGATATATGTACACGCCATATATAGGTAACTATGTCAAAATCTTTTATTTTATGTTATTTATTTGATTGGTGTTTTAAGCCGTACTCAAGAATATGTCAAAATCGAAATACCTCTAACAGTTAATATAAGCAGATTAGAACACTTCTCGGTCAGATGGAAGAGTTAACAATGCGTGACCATCACTAGCAGATATACTCGCGAGCAAGTTGAAATTCAAACCCAGCCGACGAAATTTTCGTTAACGTTTTAATGTTGATGTTTTTTGTCAAGTCCGATGAATGTTCAGCCGTGTTGTAGTAACCCCCAGTTACGTCACGTCCAAACACTTTTTAGGAATTTTGATAAATAATGCATTGTGGACTCGACCGATAAACACCTGTCATCATGCTGAGGCGAGGACTAGTAGTGTAACTAAAACTGAAAAATACAGAGCATGCGTACAGCTTGTCTGGTGGCATGAGGTCATATCAGTACCGTGACACATGAACTAATCGTAACTTATAAAGTGCAGCCTAATTGTGTTTTTATTAAAACTGGCTGTGAGCAGTTGCATTTGACCTCACTGTTGGACCCTGCCTGACGCCTGCTTTCGGAAATTTGTTTTATTTGATTTTATTGTATTTTTTATTGTGGCATGCAGATAATATTTTTATAACTTCCTACATGTACATTGTATTTATTTCTCAGTCGCAGATGTTTTGTATTTTTCTTCTGCTTTTTTCGTGGCACAAGATCCCGAATGAGGTAGATTTATCGTTAAAAATTCTAACACTAAATAATCAAAATAGTAAACCTTCGTCTTCACAATGACGATTGGTTACAAATTTGCCTCCAGTTTTTCATCTGTTTTAAATGTGCTATAAGATTTGAAATACATATGTATAAAATAAAATTTGAACAATCCTACCTGTGCTGAAGATGAATACGCTGAGCTGAATACGTATTCGAAACGAGTCTTACCCAGAAAAATGCCAGATATCGGAGTGGTTTGCCCAGTACAACCCTGGATATGATAAGTGCCTAATGTTACCATGGTAGCACACACAGCTTGGCTGTTACATCAGCGGTATGATCGATTGTTGGGTCTATTGTGGCGTGAATGGAATAAGGTTTAATGTGAGATTTCATTGACCTCAGACTTGTGGTAAGTGAGCTGAGGGACAGCTTGACCTTCACCTACATTGAGTTTTATATTTCTGTCCATCAGGTCTGTCTGCAATCAAGCGATGAATTTCTGCACTTGGCAGGCACCGATGTGGTTCACCTGTCTCCGCTGAATCACCATGGATACAGAGTAAGAAAACGAAGTCATGAATTAGGTGTCTTTTAACCAGTAAAAATGAAGTTTTGAGATTTTTGGCTTTCCTTGTTTTTTTTGTTGTTGTTGTTATTTTTTCTCATTAAGAGGTATTGTTTCAAAAATCGGCCAGTTTATGTATCCCCGGTAAGTGATCCATCTGCATATGCTACAATGTCAGCCTCTTTATTCCAAATATCTCTGCAGTACATGCTAACCTTGTAATTTTTTTTATATTTAGCAAACAGTTTCGTGGCAGAGAAATTATGCCGGATACCAAGACGTTGTCTTGCTGGCAGGTGTATATCATGCAGTGGAATTTTCATGGATTCTGTATTATTTTTATTTTCTTCTTGGTTAACTTAAGCTGCCTTTAGAATTTAAAAAAGGCAAATCATCTGAGTTCACTCCGCGTCATGTTACAGTGAGAGCGTAGAGACCACTCAGTCCCGGGAAGTACCGGAGCTGGAAGAGGGGTTTATCAACCATGTCTTCATCACCCACTGCGAAAAGGACTACGAGTACGCCAAGAGTCTCTGCATGATGCTGCTAAATAGAGGGTTCAGATCCAGCATGGCGAAAAAGGATTTCCTCGGCGGCCATTCCATATTCAATCAGATCATCAACGCCATTGAGACGTCCAAAAAAATCCTTCCTGTTATCTCACCAGAAGCCTTGAAGAGCTACTGGTGTACGCTGGAACTCTCCTTGACACTGGAGCGTTCCATGGACAACGACAAGTTAGCTATTGTCCCAGTGCTCCTGGACGTTCCCACCGAGGAGCTTCCCGATGTGCTGAGACAGCTCGAGTGTATTGATGGCAGGACAGATGGTTTCCTGGACGATGTCACGAAAATGATTATTGGTTAGTGTCTCAAATTCACACATTGTTTTATGGTACAAAAATGCCCCTATCTCATGGCGGAAAACGAGCTAAGGATTTAAATTTTATCTGTTACGTAATTTTAACTACGCCGATTAAATGACCAGCCTGTCATGATGTTTTTTCT
Organism: Acanthopleura granulata; assembly: GCA_016165875.1. NCBI lineage: Eukaryota > Metazoa > Mollusca > Polyplacophora > Chitonida > Chitonidae > Acanthopleura > Acanthopleura granulata. The sequence goes on from JABBOT010000011.1 coordinate 2,895,681, forward strand.
TAAGTCATAACATAGAACTTCAGCATGTCACACATAGTTTATGTCCTAAGACGTTAAGATTGTGATACACATAGTTTTATGTAACACATAGCTATTCACAGGTTTATCTCACGGGTTTCAAAAATATGCATTTAAATGAAATTTTACATTTTGACCTTAATGAAAATCGACTTTTGTAAAGCGCATGGGGTGGGGAAGAAGTTAAAGCCTCCGAAGTAAACCAATGCCATTTGGCAAGTAAATGACGAACTTTTGCACGTGTGACCCACAGACTTCCCTCCCGCAAAACGAGCTTAAATTGAATATATTATAATTACGAAAGGCAGATGACCCTAAACACTTCAGGAAAGTCCCGAAATGGGGATGCACCAATATCTGATGTCACGATAACTCTGTCAGAACACATGGTTAATCTGCATTGAAAGGTAAATGTGCAGTATTTGCCAGCAAACTTCCCTGTAGCCCTGTCGACGTGTAACGGATGGCCCTTATAAGTCATACCCACTAAATTTGTTTGGGCAGGTCCGGATGTGTCCGTAGAGTCGTTACTTCCGGTGGGAAATGTCGGTCATGGTTTGGCGTGGTCGTACTACACCAGCTACCTTAAAATCATGTTACCAAGTAAGTGGAGGAGGGCTCGGTGGCCGAGGGGTGAGTGTGCGATCGCTGCACATTGACTCAGGAGCTTCTCACCAATACCTCTCACCATCTCATGCTGGCTTCCTTTCCAGCCTGACATGGGAAGGTCTGTCAGCAGCCTGCGTGGGTTTCTCGCGGAAACCATCGGGTTTCCTCCCACCATAATATTGGCCTCCTTCGTGTAAGTGAAATATTCTTGAGTGCGGAGTAGAACGACAATCAAATAAATTGTGGACACTTCGAAGTGTCACGGGATACCATGTGACGCCAAAGAAACATCTCCCCAGCACAAATCTAACGTGCCCCTAATTACAAGAGAAATACTCTGGATAACTGTTGACATGATGTTAACCTAATGTAACTGGATAGGTTGTCATGTACAGTGTCTTCGGAATGGCATTGAATTGAGGAAACTACCTGTTATCTGTCATTAAGCTGCTCTATAAATGGATCTTTCTCTCCGATTGCTGGTCGGTAAACTTTTAGACCACATCTTATCTTTTAACATGAGCCACTAACATAATAACAACGTAGAATACAAGGTATAGAAAACCCTTTGTGCGGGAGTTTGTTAGCAACCTTGTTCTTTGGTCATCTCATTTTGCTTCAACATGAATCCGCGTACGTTTTCTGGAGGAGTTCAACATTATTTCGGTACATTCGGCTTAATATCTTCTCGTGGTGAGATGATCTGAGTGATAACATATTTATCCATTTAGGTCTACTGACGCCGGGTCGCTGGCCACTTGGTCTACCGTCGTAAACTCCGCGAAAATAAAAACAAGTGTCGGTATTACCGATTTTAAATCCTGTTATAAACCAACCCACTGGGACGTTAATCCCTCTCTACCACTACAGCCGTAACGACCTTCTAACACCCTGGTGGTCGTGGGTTTCCCCCAGGCTCTGCCCGGTTTCCTACCACCATAATGATGGCCGCCATCATTATAAGTGACATATTCTTGAGTACGGCGTAAAACACCAATCAAATAGATAAATAACTAAATATATTTCTAACATCTGGATCAAGGTTCAGTCAAGCGGAGAATGTATGTATGCTTTGGTTTTACGTCGTATTTGTTGTACTAGTTTTCAGTCACATGACGACGAGGAGTCCTTAGAATGTATATGTACTGTGTCTTCTTCTGGCAGGCCACGCCGCCAAAGTGCTGCCGGCACTGGAACATCATGCGGAAGATACCAGATATGACACCTCACCCAGTCACATTATACTGACACCGGGACGACCAGTTCTGTTTTCTTACCTCTGAGCGCCGAACGCCAAGTGAGGCAGCAACAAGCACCATTTTTAAAGTCTTTGGTATAGCCCGACCAGGGATTGATCCCGGATCTCCCAACGTCGAGGCGGACGCTCTAACCACCAGGCTACCGAGGCGGTCAAATCAAGCTGAGGAGTCCCCATAAAATGTACAAACAACAAACCAACTCCGCCTGTTGTTAACGTTTTGGTGAAACGTCAAGAGCAACTATCTCGATCGTAGATTTTGCCTCAACAGATGCCTGGAAGTGGAGGCTTGACAATTTCCCGTTCCAAATGTCTGCATGGAGTAAGGTTTGTCCAATACCTACCATCAGCACGTCTGGCAGAATAAACTTCAAAGCCTGTTCTACAAGATGGCACCCATCAGACACATGGAAACAAATGACTGACAGGTGAACCCAACGAGTGATCGTTATGATATGTATCCATATGATAATTTAGGGTATTTGTTGCAGTGTCCTTAAAAAAATAAAAAGAATAACAGAAAAGCATTGGAATGCACCATTGCTGTTTTTTCTTCTTTCAAGAACTTGATGAACGGATCCGAAGGTGTCCCCATTGGCTGTCGGATCCCTTGCTCCGCTGTATGGCACGAAGAATGTACCTCCTTTTACCGGAGAGCTGCAAATGTCCTGCGAAGTTGACGAACTGGGACGACAAGATCGTGGCTGACGATCCACTCGAATCTGTAACCGAGATGAGGGCTGGCAAGGAAAGGCATTATAAAAATTCCGTGTACAAAATCCAAGATGACAGGGTGAAAATATTATCAAGCCTTTAGTTGTTCTGTGAAAGATATAATGTATGAATAAGCAAGGAAATATATGTTTAAAATGTACTTTATCTTTCAACAAACGGTTTGATGCTATGGCAGAAGGTGGAACAGGGGATTTGTGGGTTTCAGACAGTTATAAGTCTATTATATTAACCTGAGTATAATCTTCAAGATTTCTTCTCTGTGGTAAAAACAAACCGACGTGGCATATCTGGAAAGCACAGTTGCCCTCAGCATTCACACACGTTCAGCAAATTTCATAAGTTCCAAGCTGACAACCTTGAACTAAATCCTGGGCTGAAGTCTGCAATGTTAAAAGAAGCTGGTGGGGGCCTCCATGACCGAGGAAAATTATAGCGCGCTAGTGCGGCGCAATGGCCCAATGCGATCACCACTGCGATCGCTGTGAATTCAATCCCAGCCCACGCTGGGTTCACCTCCAGCGGATGGCCGTGGATTTCTCTCTGGCTATGCCCCCCCCCCCCACATAATGCTGGCCGCCGACGTATAAGTGAAATATCCTTGAGTACAGTAAAACAACAATTAAACACCAAGTATTGGAGAGAACAATTAATGTCCTCAGTAGGACCAAAGGCACCAGGCTGTCAAATGAAATAACCATTTTGTGGAGACATCTACATGTAGCTTGGACTGTGGCAAAATGTACGTAGACACTCTCTGTATAAAGGGTTTCTTTAGCATTTACCCTTTATCCCTACAAAACGTTATTTTTGGTTTCATTTCTCTTTTTGCCGAAGGACTGGTATTATTTTGTGGGCGAATTTTGTTCTGTGGTTCTTCCCATGAATGACATGGAGAAAGGTGGAATCGCCCGGATGAGCGCTGACGAGAAGAAACGACAGTTGTATCGCTTCAAATGTACACTGGATGATATACTCGGCTATTACCACTCAAACAAGTACAGGCTCATTCTGTATAAGGACAGTGACGGTGAGTAAATGTACTGTGAGGGATATACTCGGCTATTACCACTCAAACAAGTACAGGCTCATTCAGTATGATGACAATGACGGTGAGTAAATGTACTCTGTAGGATATACTCGGCTATTACCACTCAAACAAGTACAGGCTCATTCTGTATAATGACAATGACTGTGAGTAAATGTACTCTGTAGGATATACTCGGCTATTACCACTCAAACAAGTACAGGCTTATTCTGTATAATGACACTGAGAGTGAGTAAATGTACTGTGAGGGATATACTCGGCTATTACCACTCAAACAAGTACAGGCTTATTCTGTATAATGACACTGAGAGTGAGTAAATGTACTGTGAGGGATATACTCGGCTATTACCACTCAAACAAGAACAGGCTTATTCTGTATAATGACACTGACAGTGAGTAAATGTACTCTAGGGGATATACTTGGCTGTTACCACTCAAACAAGTACATAAAATAACTAATTTAACATGCATGTGTAACACACCACAACATGTAACACAAATGTATAGAGCTTAATAAAATACCAACCCAGCTAAACGCTGGTCAGTTTGCTAATTTGCCTACAAACTGATACGTTTTAGTGCGGGAAATACCTTTGTTCCCGAGAAAAAAACCAAATGATTATAATTTTGATTAATTAACAATTTCCATAACCAAATTCTGGGCGTCTTGGAATGAGAACTCAGGGTTTGATTTTTGCAGCAAATTGCTTGCAGTCCTGTCCACAAACATTTTATTTATCCGTTTTCCCACCACAATATGTCAAAGGCATGTTACTGGAGAAATCAAATGTTTATTTCTTTATTGTCTGTACCAAACGACATTGTTTAGTATGTCTATCATGATTATTTTGGGCAGATAACCTGGGTGCCGGGACAGTGTCCAAAGTTCTCCTGGATCTGATCAAAGAAGACATACGTGCCGATATCAAGGCCGAGGAAGTGAGCGGTAAGTTGGAGGGGTGGGAATAGTTCTTCCCAAAATGACGTCATCTAGCTATTATTTATGTGTTATCATCATTTTTGACTTATCATTTTGGTTGTAAAATAATTGCCAACTTTTCATATATGAGGTATCAGAGGAATTTTGTGAGAAAGTTATGGAAAGGCAATGTTTTCATATTCCGTTTGGAAGAGTAATGCCTGTTTTTAAAATTTGCAATGGCCACGCGGTGTTTTTGTGATAACCTGGTATCTTGTGTTCGTTTTGGTAGAATACCCAACAGATCGAGAAGGCAAAAGGCAAATACATTCCCGAAATTCAATTAAAAGACAAAAAATCGAATAATTAGTTACTGGTACAATTACAGAATGCCAAAAAATTCAAGGTATTTTCTTGTTACACTTAAGGAGCTTTATCGGGTTAAACCTAGGCGTCACGTCCAGTATTCGTGTGTCACTTGTAAACCATACAGGGACGTTGCAAGTCGATAATCACAAGACCTTATCTGGCAGTTTTCCATTCACAATTCTCTTTTCAGCTTCTGCGCCCAGCAACCAGTGGCGGGACATTGATTCGGAAAGGTGAGAATTCATTCGCTAATATATGTTCATTGATGTATGCTTTGTCGTGCCACGCATGCCCTTGCGTTTGTGGCATTTACTGTAGTCTCCAGAATGGGAACTGTTTCCCACCTAAACAAGTTACACCGAAGTGTTTATAGACTGTTGTCTGTGTCTGTTTGCTTTACAGGCACAACTATTAACAGTGGAGTGTCACAGGAAAGAACACAAGGGTACACCGTTTTGACCGACTTCTTTTTGGGCGAACTGTGTTCCCCATTACAGATTCAAGACAGTTAATATTCAAAAAAGAGCGAAATACGTCTCCATTTGAAATTTTCACTGTATTTCAACATTTGTTCATGTGGACCATTGATATAGTATGTATACTAGGATTTAGCATAACAGGGCTCTATGCCAGAGCTGAGCGAACTGGTCGGGGTGCTAGTAGTGAATAGAGCTCCAGCCACGTAAACACTTGACCCTGGCTTCAATCATCACTCGAGTCACACCCAAAACTTTATCACCGGTCACATCAATCTTAGCAATGACTTACTGGGTGTTCAGCTTAAGAGGAACAGGTCAAGTACTTGTTCATGGATTGTCAGTATTGTGTGACTAGGTGCGGCGTCGTGTCTGGTGTCTTCAACATGGCGTTCCAATGATGCAACAAAGTAGGGGTATTTCGAGTTCGGCCTCTTTTTTGACTAACGGTAAGAAAAGTGCTACTTTTGCCACGTGACCTGTGCAAAATTATTCCTGATGACATTTACAATAACGTTGGCATCTAAAAAAGCGCCACAGAAAGTTATTTAGACTAGTTGAAGGATGGATAAAATTGAGGAGCTGAAAGTTGTGAACTTCAGAAGTTCCTGAAGTTTTGTTCTCATTTGTACCTCTCACACACGGTGATATATGTGATCGGTAAATTAATATTAACAAAGGTTGCCAAACATTCTTGACAGTAACATGATACAGTACGACTTCTTTTACCTTCAGTGAGAAAAGGGTGCGAAATAGAAACAACTCCCCCCCCCCCCCATTAAGTATGTTTGCATTGCGTTCGGCCAGAAATGAAGTTGAAAGCGACGGTAAACTGCAAGCAAAGAAACCTGAGTGTGGTTATGTGTTCAAAGCCCGCTCTCTCTGCTCGATTTGTCAGAAACATAACGAAATGCCGCGGAGGCCTTGAGATTGCTTGTTTGCTATCTCAGAATTACGTTATTCTGGAGTCAGAGAAATGAAGTAATAACTACAATTAGCAAGTTAAAGGTTAATTTTCAGAGAGAAACCTGTCACCTAGGTGTCTAAGTTGTGGAAGATAAATGTTGTAATCATTAGACGTTCCTTTCATAGATTTAAATGCTTTTTGCTTATGACATAATTTATGCTTTCAAAACCGTGATCTGCTATCCAGAGTAACTGTAAACTGACTTATAAATTTTATGAAGATCTTTTCTCCGTAAAAGACTACAGAGAACAATTTTCGGGAAAGGGCTCCTTTTGAAGGGAAGGAATTTGTGTCACGTGCTGTCTTTCAGCTCCCAGCACGACGAGGTCGCCATGGAAATAGCAGAGAGTACTGACAATGGTGCCTTTGCTGTGGAAACCGAAGATGTAGGGCAACCGGAAGTCAGCAAGGCTCTAGGTCTAGGTCAACATTGGAAATATCACGCTTTCATCATGTACGGTGAAGGGGAAGAAGACCGGAAGTTTGCCATAGAATTAACGAACTTTCTTGAGAAAGAGAAACACATTAAATGCGCTGCCAAAGATCGAGACTTGAGCTCAAATCAGCAGATGCTGAACGGAATGCGAGAGCTGACGAAGCGGTCTAAGAGAACCATCTTGATCCTGTCTGATGAGACGTCTGAAAACGCTTTGATGATTTTCCAAATGCTGAGAGTTCCGAACACGGACGAACTTGAGCATTCCGTCCCGCCAATACCGGTCCTACGAGGAAGTCCCAAAAATAAAAACATTACAGATTTTTGTAAGAATCTGACGTATGTCGAAACTACTGATATGGATTATAAAGAGCGTTTAGTCAGAGCTTTAACAGGTAAGAGTTTGTCGAAGTTTTATATGGATGTTTTGGTGTTCTCGATGTTGATGCTGACAAGAACGCCAGCTAGATGGTATTGACTTCATTCACTTGTCCGCACTGTCTTCTTTTAACATTTGATTAGTTCAGCGACGTCAACATTGCTGCGTTTTTTCTTACTTAATTCTGCTTAAGCTACAACGCTAGTGAGTCTGTATGTTGCTTTTTTAAGCATTAGCATCAACAGTTTAGAAACAAGTCCTAACTGAGGGAACTTGAGAATCCGCGCTTCACCGGTTACGTGTAACCATGTGCCAACTTTCACACTGTAGGTGCCTTGGTTTACTTTCCATGGCTGTAGGTGCTCTGGTTTACTTTCCATGCTGTAGGTGCTCTGGTTTACTTTCCATTCTGTAGGTGTCATTATATTGGGGATATGCAGTAAATGCATGATAGCACTCTGTTTGGTCAGCCGACGACCATCCACATTACTGGTGTTAGAGATCCTGCGGTACAAAGTTTGCACCTTCATTAAATCCTCATCTTTGCAGAGCAAAGTTTAATGGTTACACATGCGCAATTCGAGCAATGGGGTCTAAGATTTGGCTTGGGATTGAAGTGTGCTGCAGTACTAATGGGATAATATTGCCACACACACACAGTCCACGTTGTCGACACAGTATAAATTTCTATACTGTCATTTTACACCTAGTTAAAATATATCAGAATTTTTCGGCTTTGGATAGAACTAAAAACTTTTTGGCAGGGTTACTACGCACCCCTCCCCCCCCCGTGTTTACCAAGGTGACCAAAACCTATGCCGCCACTTCCAGGAGCAACAGCTCAAAATAATGATGGTTGTGCTTCGTTGGTTTTTGATGCAGGGAATAGTCCAAGCTGCGTGTGATAGTATGGCATACCGCCACGCGAACGTGTGAAGATATAAATTTCGGGAGATGAAGTTGACAAATTTACTACATGAATAGTAAGGAAAATCAATGCGCTCATGTAACCTATAGGATATTTGAATGACAAAATGGCGGACCTGCATGGCCGAACTAATTTTAGCGCGTCTCCTGGAGATAATCATAATCATTATTTGCCGAAATTGGTAATGTTTGTGTGCGTGTGAGATACTGGGACATAAAACTGGGACGTAAACAGACGTGTTTTTGTGTATACTTAGATTGATTTCTGTTCAGTTGCAGTTCGGGTGCCTTGCCTTCCGGCAGGTAATGTCGCGGAGGGATTTGCTTGGAGCTACTTTTACAGATATCTAAAACTGGTGCTTCCAGGTGATTATATGCGTATCATGGTTCAAAAGATTCTGATGTAGATAACGGACCGTGATGAAGTGATTCGTATGCTTGATTTTCAATCACAAGGGAGGCCTCCCTGACCGAGGGGTTTAACGCGCCAGCGCGGTGTTATGACCCCGTGCCTCACACCAATGCGGTCCTTCTGAGTTCAAGTTCCACCGCACGTGGGAAGGCCCGGCAGTAATGTGCGGATAGTCATGGGTTTCCGCATGACTCTGGCCGGTTTCCTCCCACCATAATGCTGGCCGCCATCGTATTAGTAAAATATTCTTGAGTACGACGTAAAAGACCAATCAAACAATTAAAGAAATCCAGTCACTAAGCGAACGGATCATGGCCGAGTGGTTAATGTGTTTTTCTTTCAATCTCTAGTTTAATTCTACGAGACTCGGCTTTAATCCCATTCTCAGACAATAAATGTTACTGATTCAAGGATCGTTAGAATTAGCTTTGGGGTAGACCCAAGGCGCAGGTTCAAACCCCGGCCTTTCTTATGGACTTTCTGACCGGTACACACTGATCTCATGTAGCCATAAAACTGCCCGCCATTGTGTGACTGAAAAATTCTCGAGTATCCCATTAAACAATTAATCAGTAGAATAAACAAATATGATTAACTTTGAACTTCGCTATCGTATCACTTTTGGACTTCCGCTTTGGTGACGGTATCGCTTAATATTTAACTACCGCACTCGACAAGTCACATGAAACCCGTGCTCTTGTCGCCATGATATTAGTTTGTTAATTCCTGTATACCTGGTGAATATAGAATTGCAAGCAATTAAGTGGCATTGTACTTTGTTCCAGGGCTGAAGAGTCTGATGATGGACAGCCCTTGGCATTCGGAGTATCAGTGGACGATCTCACACAAGATGTTTTTGTTTATGCCGGACAGTGGCAGGACACCGGAAAAATTAAACGATATCCCTGGAGTGGAGTTGGTCAAAAGTGTGTCCTGTGAGATGCATGCAGCTGGAAACATCAAAAGGAATTATGACAGCACCATTTACAAAGTGCAAGACAAAGAAACTGAACAGGTAAGAATTGATTTCCTGTCATTTCCCTGTGTACAGGTACGATGATCGACAGTTAATAATGTCTCTCAAGTCGTGCAGTACTCTGTGTCGCCCGCAAGACAAAGATGGTCAACAGGTAAGAATGTCTCAAGTCGTCCAGCGCTCCATGCCGTCCGTGAGTCAAAGATTGTCGATCAGTGAGAATGTCTCTCAAGTCGTGCAGTACTCCATGCCGTCCGTGAGTCAAAGATTGTCGATCAGTGAGAATGTCTCTCAAGTCGTGCAGTACTCCATGCCGTCCGTGCAGTACTCCATGCCGTCCGTGAGTCAAAGATTGTCGATCAGTGAGAATGTCTCTCAAGTCGTGCAGTACTCCATGCCGTCTGTGAGTCAAAGATGGTCGATCAGTGAGAATGTCTCTCAAGTCGTGCAGTACTCTGTGCCGCGCCGTAAGACAAAGATGGTCAACAGGTAAGAATGTCTGTCAAGTCGTGCAGAACTCTATGCCGTCCGGAAGACAAAGATGGTCAACAGGTAATAATGTCTGTCAAGTCGTGCAGAACTCTGTGCCGCCCGGAAGACAAAGGTGGTCAACAGGTAAATCGCGCAGTACTCTACACCGCCCCGTAAGACAAAGACGGTCGACAGGTAAGAATGTCCCTTAAGTGGGAAGAGGTAGACATTTACAAACCTCTCAGCCGTTCTGTCGTTGTCGCCTACATTTAGGTGTGTGCTTGGTTCGTCAAACCATATAGTGCATTTGTTCATGAACTGTTCGGATAAAATATAGTTATCTCACCAGAACAATTAGTCGAGAAGAAAACAGCACAAGCTCTATTTCACACGATTGGTCTCTTTCAACTAAACTTCATGGGCAGTTAGTTCACAACTTGCCATTTTGTTGAATCCAGTATGATAAGTGGCACCGTGTGGACTCGGTTGTTGCACCACACTCTTACAATGGCATCGTCTAGTTAAATGGCTGATTGTTAGCACATGCTTATGACCAGGTGTATTACTTTGTTGGGGAGTACGTGACGCCGCTGGCGGTGATCCAGGACATGGAGAGTGGCCAGCAGGCGGGACTAAGCTCTGATGCGCGTGTCAAACAGGTCAATCGCCTCTACCAACGATTGGAAGAAATCTTGAACCATGAAGATGCGCAGAAACTCAAGGGAACATGGCGGCTCTTCCGCTATGACGGTTAGTGATGCATTTGCAATGTTTAAGTGATTCATGGGTGATATATTTTGGATTGGAAGGACTGGTGGGAGCGGGGGGGGGGAGCGGACAAATGGTTTTAAGTGAAATGCTACCCTTCAGGAGTGCTTTCTTTGGAACGACACCTGCTGGCCTCGAGGTTAGGAGATCCAGGATCAACCTCGGATACAGTCGGTTTTAAAAATGAAACTGGATGCTGCCTCGCTTGGCGTTGCTAGGTTAGAGCAAGGAAACAGGACTGATGGTCGACCCGGTGTCAGCATAATGTGATGGGTGGGGTGTCATGTCTGGTGTCTTCGGTAGCACTTTGGCGACAAGGACTCGCCTTGCCCCAAGAAGACAGAACATATAGACATTCTAAGGGCTCCTCGTCGTCGTATAACTGAATTTTTTTAAGGGCGACATAAAACCCCAAAATACATACATACATACATATGATATTTACCTAGAGGGGATTTTCTTTGCCTTGAACCTAAACAGCTAACTTCGTCGTAGCTGCCTCCTGCATTTGTAAAGTTTCCTTTGATGTTTTTTTTGCTTTTGAATTGTTTTTCCTTTGGGATTTCTTTTCGTGTAGATTGAATCAAATCAGGATCGGTATCACTTTAGGTCAATCATCTCATTTATCAAATATTAATATCTCAACTGAGATCATGAGCCACTTTCACAAAACTTCTTAAAGTAAATTTCTTGTAACTGTTTTCGTAAATGACGTTGTCTGCCTCATATCACCAGAAGGAGATGTGTGCAGTTATGTGAAAAGTCATTAAATGTTATCTATTTTGTTTTCCTTCGGAAAGTGTTTCTATAATTACGATTTGCTCTCACTGTGTTTTTGTCATGTGTTTACACACAGGTGTGATTTTGTCTTTGTAGACTCGCCCGACAAAATCTCCAATGTATCAGGGCAGCTTGTAAAGCTTATAAAAGAAGATATGGAGCAAGAAAAGTGGCAATAATTTGTCAGTTATTGGCTTCGTATCACATTTGGTATTACGTCTGCCTTTTTACTACGTGCTTGGAATCTGCATTATTTGATCTACACCAGCAATGTATTAGACCACCTAGTCCTTAAACCCTTGTGCACGCATTAACGTAGAATCGTTAATGTAATTTTGATATTTGTAGCAAAGACTCTGTTCTTTATACAGTTTTAATGACTGGCGAATCGTATGAATAGGAATAGGCTCCAGTATTGTGATTTGCACCCGCATAATATTTTACAGAAACAGACCAGTGTTTAAATAAGAAAAGCCTCGCAGGAAGACCATGGAACACTGTACCTTTACTTATTTTTTTTACATATTTTCACTGATTTAAAAGCAATCAAATATTTTGATTGTAAGGAAGGTTTTGTGAAAGGTATCAATAATGTATGTGGCCTGTGACGTCACGCCGACATTTACTTTACCCGTAAGTTGGTATTTGATGTCGGATTATTTTTTTTTTTTTTAGTGGACAGACACACATTACATAGGTACAGTTATTTTTTACAGATTTGAACGTGGAGGCGTAGAAAAAGTTGTGTGACGTTACTGGCCTCAAAAATTGCTAAAATGACCCGTAAATCCCGCCTTGCAATTACAATCCCGCCTAATACTACTATATAGGCTTTTTGTCATTAGCGCATAACGTATATTGTCGCAGTGTGTTAGTATATCTCATTATTATATCTGAATCAGTCTTAACTAATGCAGTATAGGACTTTTTTTTATAACTGTTGTATGGGCCTTTGGGCTGATACGTTGACGATACAGTGTATGGCCATAATGTACTGGCATTATTTCTGCTATATTTTTCGTGTTTGTTTATATACAGTATCTGTGGCTGTCATGCATTGTCCCCCTGCACATAACCAGCCTTATGGGACTGGTTTATGTTCTATACCTCATGGATTATTAAGCTTTACCGTGCTTGCTGACGGGTACACATTTTCATTCCAACCACATGCACAAGAAGCGAGATTCCACGTCCGCGATAAACTCGCCAGAGCCGCGGGATTTTGCAAGTAGGGGTATCTTGATGCGGGAAGACACATACATCCCTTTACATGCGTATAGGCTACCCAAAAGTTTTGACATGGTATCGGAATATAAACCAAGTGTAGGCCTCTCCTATATACGTGTCTACAAAGTATATGTGTCGGATACATCTTCATGCAGGAATACGAAATAGCAGACCTAGATAGCCTAAGCTTCAAAATAAATTAATGGCCAAAATATAGGACAACAACTCTTTTAAACAAATACACTGTAAAGTGACATGCCTTCCCAAAACCTGTTATCCTGGTTACAGCACTCTCGCGAGATTTCCGTGGAAGTTATAGGCCTATTCCTTGCTTTTGTTTGTCGCACAGCTCTTTATAGTGAAATTAAGACGTCCATTTCACGTATGGAGACGTATGGTTGTGCAATATGTCTTAATGGACATGAACACATGTTTTGTGTGAGTGTGCGTGCTTGCGTGCGTGTGTGCGTGCGCCTGCGTGTGTGTGTGCGTGCGCCTGCGTGTGTGTGTATATATATATATATATGTTGTTATTGTTTTGTTGTTGTTTTAGGCATTTGGGAGTTGCCAGAACGTTTAGTTAAATTCCTCTTTGTCGATTTTAGGTAGGCCTGTTACTTTGTATAAATTGCAAAACTTTGCAAAACAAATCATTCAGTCACTAGACCAGATAAAGGATGAAACTGTACAATTTAAGAATGACTGATTCCATTCAAATTTTCCATCGAATTTTGATTTAATTAATTGTTGCTGGTTTGACTCGCCGGTCACCAAAAGGTATATTTTTCACTTGAAGTAAATTCTAGGTTTTGCAGCTAGTGCAAGCGCGTATTTGGAAGCGGTTTAAGATTGAAAATTTCGTGGTCAAGGTATAGTTGAAACAATGTATCGAAATATTAATGAAATTAAGAAATCTTTGAATAGGCGATAACTCTCGATAGCAGATTTTTTAGAGTTGCGCCCCTTGGAAAATTTTATCTATCTTCTATGTTCAATGACGTTTTTCAGCTTTACTCTATGGTTTCTTCGTCCAAGAGGTTTTACTGTTAAACCCGTAAACTGATTGAAGGATCTCTCAAGAAACCACTTAATCGAGAATGTCTTTGTCCCAATGTTAGTCTCCGAAGTAACATTATACCGGTAAACGACAATGAAATTCATTGGAAAAGGTGACCAAAATGACATGTAGCGATTTAGTTAAGATTTCATCTCGCACAAGACGATCGAGATTTAGTCAGGATTTCACCACAAGACGATCCAAATCTAATGAGGATTTCAGCACAAGACGATCCAAATCTAATGAGGATTTCAGCACAAGACGATTCAAATCTAATCAGGATTTCAGCACAAAGACGATCCAAATCTAATCAAGATTTCAGCACAAAGACGATCCAAATCTAATCAGGATTTCAGAACAAGACGATTCAAATCTAATCAGGATTTCAGAACAAGACGATTCAAATTTAGTCCATGCAAACAATCAAGACTTAGTCAGGATTTCATTTATAATCTATAATTAGTCAGTATGTCAATCCAAAGATATCCAATCTCAGGTTTTTACCGAAAAAACATTAAGACTGAATCAAGATTTCGATGGGCTGATCGAACCAAAGCTTCGTAACGGACAGAGGATGTGGGTTCAGTCAACCTCTCAGCTCAAATATCCAGATTTGATTAAGATCTAGTACCGTTAAATATCTTACATATCTCGTGCCGGGTATTGATACGATTATGTCAGTTCTTACAATCTGTGATCCACGACCTCGTAGATAAGCAAGAGAGAATTCGCTTAAGGCACGTCGAGCACAATTATATAAATATAAATATTATTAACAGACATCTGTTGTTTTACCTTCGCCTTCAGCAAAATCTACATGGTGATCATAGCAACGTTAGGCTTACCATAAAGATCTCAACCTGTACGTTTGAGACTCATGCCAGTAAAATGTCCCTATTATTATCGATAATGCTGTTTTGGTCAAGTTAAGTGATGCAGGTTTTTTTTGGTAGCCGTTCATTTGCAAGTATAAAACATTCCGGTGTACAATAATGTTGTATTGTGTTGCAATATTTAGCCCTAGCTATTTACACCAAGCACAAAGTATTTATTTCCAATAGTTGGTTTTGTTAAAAACATTTGCTTCAATTTTACGTTGTCTACCTGAAATAACAGTGTAAAGTAAATACACAATACCCATCAGTAGATTTATTCCCTAAGCCAGCACCTTAATATAGCATGTAAAAGTCAATATGTGGACATGTGCAGAAATTTAATCGGCATTTATGTACTGATGATTATTGTACATTTATTTTACACGGATACTGTTGATTTATAGTAGAATTGATGTGCTCAAGATTACCAGCACTCTTTACAGTGTACACCTTATACATGTTTATTTCTGTTCGCCTATTTGTACTTGTGAACCTTTGTTACACAGCTTCTACCACCTGAGTCACTACTATGGTACGACAGTAGTTTGTGTGCTGATTTTATTATTGTACAACTACGCCATTGTTCAGTGGATACTGAAAGATAGGACCTGGCCTCTTAGTGATATACTAGTATTATAGCTACTGTTGTCACCAGAGAGCTCTGGTTTGTGGAAATCAGTCATTAGCCCTGTAATGTATTTTGAGTATTCTAACGAATCCGTGTGCTTTTCCGCTAGAAATAGGGACACTAGCCCTGACATTGAAAGCTGACCATTATGTATCGAGTTTTGTCTTTCTTTTCTTCTTTCTCCCTGTCTCTTTTCAAGTTTCAACGACCGTAATTTTCAGCCACGCTTTCAAACTCCTGACAGTGCAGTTTTCAAAGATTACAATTTCGGCCATACTTCGACAGGCATCACCTTGTACGTTGATGACAAAATAGAACAACAAATTCTTTCATGAATAAATATAAATACATCATACATTTTTGGTACACTTGGTCTTTTGGTCTCCGTTATGTGTGTCTGTTTATACACATGGTGTGTACATATCTCGCTCTCTAGCAATTTTTAGATGCTCTATGTTGTGTGACGATTTCGAGAATCCCCGATCATCCGGAGGTTGCTGGCAGACCTTCATACGTACGGCTGGAGAGAAAGTCGGCATGAGTAAGAAGCTCCTGGATCCTTACGCTGGGCTAGCTCGCTAACCTCTGGGCCACGGAGGCAACTTGTAATCTATAAGAATATCTAGAATTACTGAAAGCGTTTACTTGAAAACAAATCTAAGAAAGATGCACCATTTGGAAATACTGTAGATTTCTTTAAATCCATTGAGAGTTTAAATATTTCCTTTGCAGTCGTTTACACCTTTCAATAAAACCTGTTTTCGTAGATGTGAGAAGCTTCTCTAACAGAACGTGATAGTCATAATTCTTTCAGACATGTACGTACGTGGGAAGATGCGCCAGCAACCAGGTAAGGACGACTTCCATGTGTGTATCCTGTACACTGTTTACATGGTGTGGAAGACAGAGAAAGTTAAGAGGTAAGGATGGCTTTTGTGTCTCTACCCGGCGCCTCCGTGGCTCAGTTGGTCAGCGCACTAGTGCAGCCTGATGGCCGAGAAGCCTCCCACCAATTCGGTCGCTGTGAGCTGAAGGCAAGCTCATGCTGGTTTCCTCTCCGACCGTACCTAAGAACAACCTGCGGATGGTCGTTGGTTTTCCTCGGGCTCTGGCCGGTTTACTCAGACCGTAATGCAGGCCGCCGCCGCACAAGTGAAAAAAGAGTAGGGCGTAAAACACTACACAATATTGTTACGAGTTTTTTTGTTTTTTTTTTTGTTTTATTTTTGTTTTTTTTGTTTTTTTGGCAAGTGGAACCATTACGGAGGCATACATTCTTTGATCGTCAGCAAGCATCTGTTTCACAGCAAGCTTTTTGTATACGATTCAGCGCCATGGCCATGCAAGTGTGATCGGATTTCGTGCTTTATGTTTACGTAAGCTGCATAGCGATGAACAGGGTGGATATTACAGCTGTGGTATATATATATGTACTTTAGGATGATATCTTGTGACGGTACAGACTCTGTCATTCGTCATACCAATACAAGGAAATGGAGGTAAATTTATACAGTCATATTTCCAGGATCACCATCAGCCCGGAACTCCGATTTCAGGATGCACATTTTATTTCTGATCAATTCAGTAACCCGGCCCTAATCCCATGTGGATATGATTTGCGGAAACAAGAAACTGTTAGATCGGCTTCCGGGATAATAATCATCCTAGAATTCCGGAATCAGGATCTGAATGTCTTTTCTACTCTTTTTTTTTTCTTCAAAATTTGCATTTACAAGATACCGATTATCTAATTGTGCTAATGTCTATTTAGCATGGGCCCCACTCGGTTTAACCCTGGTCCCCTTTCGGTTTCACACTTGATTTCACAGTGGTCCTTACTCGATTCAAACCTGGGCCCCACTCGATTTCACCCTGTTCCCCTCTCGATTCACACATGGGCCCCACTCGGTTTAACTCTGGTCCCCGTTCGGTTTCACACCTGATTTCACCCTGGTCCTTACTCGATTCACACCTGGGCCTCACTCGATTTCACCCTGTTCCCCTCTCGATTCACACATGGGCCCCACTCGGTTTAACTCTGGTCCCCGTTCGGTTTCACACCTGATTTCACCCTGGTCCTTACTCGATTCACACCTGGGCCACACTCGATTTCACACCTCGCTTTCCTCCTCATATACAATAGCTCGCCTTCATGTAAGTCAAGTATTCGGAAGTATGGGGACAAGCACCCATCAAATAAGTAAAGATTGGTGAATTATATAGAAAAGCCATAGTAGAAGACATCGGAATCCTTGTTACTCGCTCATGTAGTGCATATGATGTAGTGCATTCGCGTGGTAAATAACACAGTACCGTGGAGATGAATAAAATGTAAAAATGTTCCAATAGTCTGTTGAAAAGCTCGAGCAGGAGAATTTAAATGGAGAGATAAAATCGACTTAACATATCAACTATCAACATATCAACTGAGGTGTTGAATCTGTGTGTGCGGAAATGTATAACGCAAGCAAAATCGTCCTTCATGAATGATACCAGCGGAAGAAAGAAAAAGAGAATAACAGGAGATGAGAGGGGCCAATTAGCCTATGGGTTAAGTCAATCTCTTATTGACAGAGAATGAGCAGAACGGCGAATGGACGATGATATGCTTCGTGTATGACCTGAGTGGGAGCATGTCACTGAGTGCGATGTAAAATGGCGAAATATATCTTGGGATCATACACTTTTACTTATTCCACCATTGGCTCTTAAACTCTTCCAAACGTCCAGATTATAAGACAATAAAACAAAGAAAATGATTGATCCTGTGAAAAAATCTGTGCAAGTCTCATTATTTTCAGTTATTCGGAAACGTAAGATGGCATTTTAGTTAAGGTCGCTGAAAACAAGAATGGGACATTTAATATACATGTTTATGCCGATCTTTACCCCCTCCCTCTTCCCCCCATGTGCAAGGGAATGTCTCCAGAGACGCACAATTGAAGAAAACAAGTCTGCTTAAGTTACAACTATCAGCTTTCTCCTGGTCCAGAAAACCCAGGCTAATGCCGCACAGGCAGATATCATTGACCAACCAGAGAAATAATATCCACTGAAATTTGAGAACCTCAATGGCTGCGGAATGTGGAGCGGTCGTATCAGTTATACACAGTTTCCGGTCAGGCCAGATGGCACGGGATTAGAGTCATGTTGCTTTCATTCATAAAATCCCATTCATAAAACTCCGCAACTTACTATCACAGACCAAAGAATGACACTTAGAACAGATCATACAGTTCAAACTGGGCACGTGATGCGTTATGCATGATTATGCAAATTGTATTCAGCTCGTGCGATTACCTATAAGAATGTCATTGGTCGGTGACCGACTAAAGATGTCCAAATTAGGAATCGACATTTCTAAATTACGTCCATATCTCCATGTATATTTCCTAAGGTTACGTTAAGTACGTAGTCTGGTACGAATAAAGTCCTACCTACTATGCTAAAATGACATTGCGTGGGAGTGAATATGTGGTCTTCCTGGGTTAGGCCCAGCGTCTCTTACCGTATGGTTTCCTATGTACTACACTGGCCTTCTGAGACGCCCAAAATGGGGAATGATGTGACGAGTGTTCTACACAGTTCTGTGTAACAATTCCCCTTCGTGTGCACGCTTTGCATGCGCCAAACCCTCGGTTTCTACTGCGTATCTAATACGATATAGACTGTTGTGTGGTTTGCACCCTGACAGACATGGGTGTTATTTGGGTAGAGAAGACAATGTCTGATTTAAGAAAGATAATTCATTCCTCGGACAGGATGTACCAAATAATAAACCTTGCAATAGTTAAAATTGCTGAATATTTACAATATTAACTTCTACAACAACTGTAACACAACTTATACATGTATATGCCTGGTATTTTCATTGATAACGACTGTATACCAAGCTATTCAGTAGCTTATATTCACGGACGTATTTTCATTGTTAACGACTGAATTTTCAGCCTATATCAAACATTATTTCTAGTTTTAATTTAACACGCCGTCATTTTCAGCCAAGTTACACAGCGCGAACGATAGAATGTCAGTCATCATGAAATAAGCAGGAGAATCTTATTCCTCCACGACACCAGGCTCACAAATGTAGGCGTGGGTAACATCCAGTGTTGACCACCAACAGCTTCGAACTAGGTCTTTTTAGGGATAGTACGTTTGATAATTCAAAAATTTGACTATTTTTTGAAGTCAAAAATATATTTAAAAATAAAAGAATAAAAATTAGAAATAAAAGAATATTTTGTACCGTCTTACTCAAGCATTTCCCCCCTTAGGTCTCGTGGTGTTCACGCTTAAGGATGGAGGAAACCGGCGTGCCGGATCAAATTATAGATTCCTCAAAGTTATCTCCCTTTTTCTTTCTTATCACGTTAATTTCACAAGTGGGAATTAAGCAATGATTATTAGCTTTCACTGAATGGTGTTACTTCAGCGCCGTTCACCGCGATATTTCAAATACATGACGGTGGTCATCCGTTTCTAGGTTCGGAAGTTAACTAACGGCCTTTGGGAAGTCACCAATCAATTTTACCCTGGTGATGATTAAACATTTCTCTTCATTATTCAAGATGGCTTCTTATTTCTAATGCATTTCATTATCGCTACCGGTATCCTAAAATGTGAAATATCTGAAAATTACATCGTCTACATATATTAAACAAGACTTTAAAATTCCGTGAAACCAAGGCTCTTATTTTGAACAGAGATTTAATAAAAGCTGATCAAATGCTGAGAAATACACAATGCCCATTGTCAAAGCAATCATTTAGTAGAAATTCCAACTCAGCATCGTCTTCACAAAGATTGTGAAATCAGCTGATTTTAAAGACCGGAAATTAACGGGTTTGGGGAAAGTTTAAGGTTTTCCCCCTTTTTTTAACCTTTTGATTGTACTATGAATGTTCCACTGGGCTTACGTGCACGTGTATATTTAGGCGCATACACGGACGTCTTTCAGGACGTCAGTGATCTCAGCGGAAGGCCTTGACCGCAATAAAGTCTGGATCGGGACAAGGTTCGGAGAGTCCATGGTGTGCCAGGTCACCCTAGACCTTCATTCATACTATCACCAGACGGTGGAGGAGGGAGGGGGAGTTGGGGAACCACACTTACGAATCATAACCGCTTAACCGCACAGGCGTGCCGGGATAGCCAATCAGAGCACGATAATGCTAACGTCAAAACCGGCACGGTAGTATAAAAACCTTAACCAGCATTAGGGCTGGACTGAAATTCTCTGTGCTCACATCGGCAAATCAAACAGTGCTTTCAGCTGCCAGTTGGACAGAGTATCTCTCTTTGTTCGTTATATTTTTGTCAGGAATTCTTTAATTCTGGTGAGTACAGAACACTTTTCCATCCGATTATTCGAAAGATTTATCATCATCCGGTTTTTCATTGTAAAATAACGTTGTATTTTTTTTTTACGTGGAATCTTTTTCAGGCTTTTCTCTTACACTTTTTTTCTGATTTGGTTAGATTACAATTTGTGAGCAGATTTAAGCGTTATTATCTTGTCCTATAATAAAAAATTTTCCCCGCATTTATATCCATTTATATTCATTTCCAGTGCTCCCGTTCCTTTCAGAGCTCTTCTTCCACCATGAACTTCTGGAGTGTGCTATGCTGTACATTTCTCTCTCTCGTCGTGCTGGCTCATGTCATCGTCGCCTCTCCAACTGGAACACGACCGATACACGAGGTCTCCAGTCTTGATCTTGGTGAGTACTTTGTATCATAATCATTGAATCGTCATAATGACACACAAGTAGTTTCACAATGAACACAAAAGTTCTGAGACCTTTCATTCACTGGACTCGCTTGTCGGCCCTACATCTGCTGCAAATGACCATGTTTAAGGCCTCTGCGTTTTTGTTTTTTTTTACCAGAAGTTTTGCCTGATTAACCAGCTCCTCCCCACGAGGTGCTGTCACTGGTTTCCTCTGTTTTCAGGTCGGTTTCTTGGTTTGCTCTTCGCAGAAACCAGTTTTCAAAATAAAAATTAAATTTAGTTCGGTGCTTAAACCTTTTCAAGTATGTAATTTAAATAATGCGAGCGTCCTCGACTGAATCTGATGAAGAATATCCGACTGAATTTTTTAAGGATGATACTTAATTTAACTCCCTTGAGACAGCTCTTCATTATGGTGTTTCCTTCCCGATACTTGTGCATCTGTCGCCAAGCATAAATCAGCAAGAAAGACAAGGTCACTCTCATTAAGAATGTATATCTGTTTTATTGCCACTTAGTGTAAAATAAATCAGACATTTTCACTGCATGTATGGTAACTTTGCTGTACTGATCGTTCAATTTCTTTTTTTTTATCTGTTTACTTTCCAGTAAGTCCTGGTATTTATGATCTGTTTTATCTGTCCTTGCAGAAAATCCGTCGAGTCCTTTTTGGGCAAAACTGATCGGATCCCATCATGCAGTGCGGGCCAAACGCCAGATTGCACATGCGCATATGATAGTGTGTTCGCGCAACCCCGAGCTGTGTCGCTCTTCTTACCGTAGCTCATCCAGACGGCGTCGCCCTTACCGGAGACCAGAATCATCCAAATATTAATCCGGAAAACTACGAACCAGCCTACTTCATTTACTCGGACATTTACGTAACTCTTCGTTGATCGAAGATTACCAACCGCTGGAACAAAGGTTTTGGTGACGGTCATCTTAATCAAGTTGGCCGACATTGGTAGCAGAGCGGAATCTGTGATACACGAAAACGTCTCGTGACCTGCCTGTGATAGCTATACTTGTATGTGTTTGGGATATTCGGTCTGTACTGGGTATGAGGTGCAGAACTCTGACTTTGTATGCAGTTTTTACAAAAGCTAATTACACCGAAAGCGCATAAGAGTGACTTCATTCATCGACACGTCTTGAGCTGATCGAGCTCAAGTAGGAAAAGATTCCATGCAATTCCCTCATTGTTTCATATTAATTTATTTCCTTTTCACTATGTGACGTCTTTTTGTGTTTCTCGAGCCCTGTCTACTTGTTTGTTTGTTTGTTTTTTGTTGGTTTTTTTTGTCATGAATAAATTAATTTTTGTCTTCTAAAATATGATAAATCTTGTGTTCCGTTCCATTCCTCTATATTTTGGTGGTGTCAGTGATTGCTCGCATGGTTGACTGGTTTATTGATTGATGCTCTGGTAAGATTGTTTATTATAGCTGGTTGAACTGGAGAAAACTTTCTATTTTAGTTAATCTCAAAATGTACGTTAAAAGCAGGCGTATCACTTAAGTCTGTCACAGTATCGGACACCAGAACTGACACGCCACGATGTCATGTCATAATGAACCGCCTCGGTGCCATATTGGTTAGAACTACCGCCTTCTAGGGTAGAAGGGTATACATACACACACACACACACACACTAAGGACTCTCTGTCGTCGTTTAACTGAACAATTGTTGAGCACGATGTAAAACCCAAGCACACATACATACATACATATATTCTATATTATGGACAATAGAATAGAGTCTTTTCATTACTTGAATACTGGCATTTCGAAGTTTGCGTTCAAACAACATATCAGTTAGTTTGCATATTTTTGACTAGTATTTAAATCACGGCTATAACTTGACCGTATATGGTTTCCTTTTTGAAATGTCTAAGTGACACTAATAAAATGATTAATTCATATAATACAAAAACTACAGCATAGAGGGCAAAAGTAGAGCATCGACGATAGTGTGACAGCCGGCACCATGTCTTAGCTAGAATAAGGTAACAGAAAAATACATAGATGTTAATAGCTCTGCATTAGACGTCTAAAAGACGTCTTATCTAGAATTACTCCTAAGACTCACGTCTCCACATTTAACGCACGATAACATGACAGTGTCTTATATTACGCATGAAAGAGATGTTATTTCTATTTCACTGGTTTGGTTATGCAAATTGATAGCTTCGGGTTAACAAAGATCCAAGATGCTTATGGCTGGCCAAAGCGATCTAAGTTAGTCCCTAAAACATGAAACCCTGACGAACGGTTTGGCATGCTCCAAACTACACCCTGTACTCCCGAGAAGAAGGAGTACGGTGCTGGCCTTTGCCACCAAATAAGCCTGAATGTCGTCATACAAATGACATATTCTTGAGTAAGGCGTAGAGCACAAATCAAATATTCGGCAGGGTGTTTCAGTGAGGCAGCACGTCCAGTACGTCTGCACTGAAGCCGGCTTTGTACAAAGAAACACCTCCGTGATACGACTGAAACTAGGCGCCGTGCTACGTCTAGATGTCATATCAGACATTTGTGTACTTATCGTTAACCATAATGGTTATTCCAGGTTAGTGATAGCAAGAACAATTTGCAAAACAGCGTTCTACACAAATCAAGAGGGAACTCAAAATTACGGAAAATTAAGATGTGAGGACGGAGCCATGTAAAGAGGAGATATGAACGACTTTCACTGGTGATAGAGACCGCAACGAATTAATATCCTGAAGACGTTAACCTCCAATGAAACTCATCATGTAAGTAAATATAGGAACAAACAAATGAGAACTGGAAAATTAATTTTTCCACTTGATAACTTCGCCATAGGTGAGACGATTTTAAGGCCACACCCTCGGATGTTTCATTTTTATTTCAAAGGAGCAAGCGATTTCTGGGCGGAGGATACTCTCACCAAATGAGCACGTCACATAATCCGGGGCATAAAACCTCAGCCATCCAGCTAGATGAAGCCAGAGGGTTTTTGTCTTCAACTATAAATGCCTTTTCCTTGAATTCATTTTTTTTTTTTTTTGGTTCTCACTAAATTTGCAGTTGTGGTGTTATAATCATCCGCTGAATTCCGTTTAAGCGTATGCCCTTTCTTCTGTTCCCCTCTGCATTATTTATTGTTAAGCCTACTGGCTTTTGTGTCTTTTGTCATGAACTGTAATCCATGTTGTTGTGCTGCCTTGGCGTGAATCATTCCAATGAATGGAACGCCAATAATATAAAATCCGTCTGCCTGTCTGTCCATTTCTTCTGTTCCCGCTGCACGTGTCTGTTAATCATCCAATGACATAAAACAAGCGCAGTGCCAGGGCCATGCCGCCAAGGTTACCGATATATCCTGTTCAAGGCAACCTCTGACCTGTTTATATATAACACTGATATACCCTGGTTCCGATAACGCCATCAGAGTTATTATTACATGACGCTTGCTGTCATGCTGAGAAGGCACTAAACAACTGTTATAGGGACGCATCCTCTAATCAAAATATTTCTTAACAAAAGCAGAATTGTTCAAGAAATTACTATAACATGTCGTGCAAAAATCATTCATAAGCCATGTGCTTTGTACATTTTCTTCAAAAAGTATAAAAGATCTATGCAGGATTATAAAAAACATTAAAATTTTAGCTGTTGTCTTCTAAATGATAAACATTCGTCTATAATTCTTTATAATTGTGACTTACGATTATGATCATAAAACACCAAAAGAAAAATTCTTATGCAAAGATAAAGGGGATACTTATACAACCGTAGGGGATGATGCTTTCATAACCACAGACGATGATGCTTATACAACCGTAGGGGATGATGCTTCCATAACCACAGACGATGATACTTATACAACCGTAGGGGGTGATGCTTCCATAACCACAGACGATGATACTTATACAACCGTAGGGGATGATGCTTCCATAACCACAGACGATGATGCTTATACAACCGTAGACAATGATGATTATACAACCACAGATGATGATGCTTACACAACCACAGACGGTGATGCTTTTACAACCACAGGCGGTGATGTTTACACAACTACTGGCGACGATGCCTACAGAACCACAGATGATGATGCTTACATATCCACAGGCGGTGATGCTTAAATATCCAAAGACGATGATGCTTAGACAACCACAGACAATGATACTTACATCACCGCAAACGATGATGCTTCCATAACAACAGGCGGTGATACATGTACAACCACAGATGATGATGCTTACATAACAACAGGCGGTGATGCTTACACAACCACAGGTGACGATGCTGACACAACCACAGATGATGATGCTTACATATCCACAGACAATGATGCTTACAGCACCACAGGTGATGATGCTGACACAATCACAGGTGATGATGCTTACATATCCACAGACAATGATGCTTACAGCACCACAGGTGATGATGCTTACATATCCACAGGTGATAATGCTGACACACCTGTGTATGCTTACATATCCACAGGTGATGATGCTTACACAACCACAGGTGATGCTTATACAACCACAGGCGATGATGTTTACACCACCACAGGTGACGATGCTTACACAACCACAGGTGATGATGCTGACACAAATTTGTATGATGCACTTTATTTCATGACAAAACAGATCTGAAGTTCGTTGGTGACCAGCAAGTCTTTCACCAATTTGGTGTACATGTATCTACATCACAAGTGAGACAGTTTGCCAGTAACTTGCTAAAGGTCCGTGGGTTACATACGGCTAACTCTTACCCGAAAATTGACCGCTGCCATAGAAGTAAAATACTCACCAAAAATAGTCATTAATAATTCATTCATTGATTCATTTTTTGCATCTGTTCATTTACTTATTTATTCATTCATTCATATATATTATGGTACGTGCGTCCTAGAGTGTTTGTCATAGAGTAAATACAATGTACATGTAGTACAAATACCACAGAGCGCTACTGAACACAAGTCATTGCATATCCAAGTACGTGTATATATGTCACACGTGTACTTGTCATAAAGGACATATGTCACACGGAATGTGAGTGGCGTAGTGTGTGTTAAAATGGACATATGCCATAGAAGGCGTGTCAACTATGCATCATTTCCATAAGAGGAGATGCTCTAAACAGCGCATATCACCCTGATCGTAAGTCATAGAGTACACACCATGGGCGACGTATGTGGTACAGAACGCACGTGAACGCACTTAGCGCACTTGTGTCATATAGAACGTGTATATTTTAGAGGACATCCGAGTAAGACATGCCACGCCATACAGTATATTCACTGTGAAGTGCATGACATATAGTGTATATGCCATCCAGCATGTCATACAGAGCAGGTTCTAGATTTTTGTCTTTTTTTTGTGTTTGTCTGCTTGCAGTTTAGCATCGGCGTAGTGGAGTATCGGGGTGGGCCTGTCCTGAGTGAGTGAGTGAGTGAGTGAGTCCGTGAGTAAATGGGTAAGTGAGTCAGTGAGGAAGTGAGTAACTAAGTCAATGATTGAGTGGTTGGGTCGTTGGGTGGTTGACTGAGTAAGTGAGAGTGACTGAGAGTGAATGTGTGCGTGCGTGTATGTGCGTGGGTGAGTTCGTTCGTTCATGAGTAACTGAGAGAGTGATCGAGTGAGAGACTGAGAGAGTGAGTGACTGAACGCGTGAGTGATTACGTGAGTGATTGAGTGAGAGTGAGTGACTGAGTGAGTGAGGGACAAACGAATGAGTGGTTGAGTGAGTCAGTGTATGAATGTGCGAGTGAATTAGTCAGTGAATATGTGAGTGAGTGAGTGGGTGATTCACAAACGACCGAGTGAGCCTAACTGGAGATGAGTTAAAATGTCGATTAACGGGACCCTGCTTGATAAATGCGGAATTTTACAGCAGTGTTGAATGGAAACCTTGGTTCACTTGAGACCTGATTTCAAAGTAGGACATAAACAACTCCTCGTGCGAAAACAACTTCGGCACAACAAGGACGCCCTATAGCTGGAGAAAACATCTCGCGTGACCTTGAAGCGTGCGAATCTGGGAAAATTATAAACCTATTTGGGTTACGCTTATACGCATCCATCTGGCATGAAATACCCTCCAGATGCTACAGAAGCTGTTTTCCGTTATCTGTAGAAAAAGAAGACGAAAAGAGAAAAAACTCTCGCACATACTGTTTTAGCTTATGCTCTGAAGTCAAACATACTTAGCGATCGGGCCAGGCCTGGCTCGAGCCCCTGACACACCCCTGAGTTACTCCTCCACGACCATCCAATCAAAACACGGCCCGGTAACTAGGACATCAAGCCGGTTCCAAATATGGCGTTTTCGCTGTGTTCTCCGTTGAGGTGGCGTGATATTTTGCCGGCTGGATAGAAAACCATTTCCTCTCCCTCCACAGATTTACAGCAGGGACGTCTCGTTTTGTCAGCCTCCAGCGAGCAATTACATTAAGGTATAGATGTGACAGTTCTTGACCGTGGCTTATTTTGCATGTGAATTAAGTTACCTTTAATACCGGTCTGGAAATCACGCCCGGCTTTCTATTTGAGTGGGTTAACTAGAGCGAAAAACAGCTGATCGGCTTCATTCAGATTCACGGCGGGTTGAGCAGAAGAAAGACGCAGCTATACCACCGGATTCGCTATCTACAGGTACGATAAAACGAGGCGAGTAACACAGTTACTTATGAGACTCTTGGGCCGATTCCCCCCAAAAATAATAATAACAATTTTGACTTCAGTCAGAATGTAAAATTTGATTTAAATGATTATTTCAAGACCGCTGGAGTCAAAGTCAGTAATGGCCAACAAGTGAGAAAACTGAATCATAACAAGAACGTCTCAGGCCGTAAGCTATAAGCAACACTTCAAGTTTTAAATTTTTACGGAAGTCAAAAATGCTGCTGTTGGAATCGGTGCGTGATCCTTGTAAGTTGTAAAACAATTGTAACTGAGCTTTGAATAACCTTACATGGATTAATCCACATTGTCATATTAATCAAACACCTCCTTGTATGTTTGAAAGAAAACTTGTTGAAATGTTTCACATTTCAAACGTTATTTCTCTCCCAGTGTGTGTTTTTTTTTAATTTCCTCATCGCGTCTTTCAAAATGATGATCGAGTTCGCCACATGTATGTAAATGTCCTCATGATGTTTGATTGCTGTTATACTATAGTATTGTCAGATTTCCATCTTGTCTTGCTATTTGATTTAGTATCCACATACAACGTTTTATTTCAAATGTTGTACAAGACTTTGTCGTATGCACTCTCCTGACTCGAATGAACGTGTCGCCATATTATTGCTGGTATACTGCAGATGTGGCGTAAAACCTCACAATTATTGAATATGAGCGTAACTTTAAGTCAGGATTTTTGTCGGTTATACCTGGCGAGGTGTTGCGGTGTCCACGTCACTCCCCAGATCCCCCAACCCAAAGACCTTAGCACCGTCGTTCAGGTGAAGCATCCCAGAGTCCGGTGTAAAAACCCATTGAAAAAAAGTAGATATACATATATTATCTTCATGTAATTCGACATAGTGGAACGTTAAACCGCCATCAAATGGGTGTTAATATAGTTGTTAAAGCTATGATTCAACGCTGTTTAGTGTCTAGCTGTCTAAATCTAGGCGACGCATCAGGCACTGACAAGAGCAGTTCCCAAAACAAAGATTAACAGAAACCACAGAAGAAATGAGGAAGTGTGTCAAGTAAGAAAGTAGGACGGTGACATTTAAAGATAATTAGCCAATATGCACTTAGTTTTTAATGATGCCGGAACGATCTTGGTATACCATTCTAAATTGTATGTTGTCTTAATTCAGAATATGTATCTCAATCTCTCTTTGATTGCAGCTGTTCATTTCGAGCAAGGTTATTTTGTTCCAGACGATGCAAATACAGATATTTCTAATTTAAGTGCATAGAAGTATGTCTGAGTTTTGGGGTTGCTCCAAATGGCGACACTACATAATGCGCTGTTTCCGACTCGTGATGCACACCATGTACATGGAGCACCTCTCTTAGTCTATCCAGGGTCTAGTTTGTGCTCAGATTTGTACCGCGTATTAAACGTCATTCTAAACAAATTTTCACGTACATACAACATCGGTCAGTTTTAAGCGTGAAAGAAACAGGAGGTCCCGGAATAAGACGCCTACACCTTTGTCAAGTTTCTCACGAATTTTCCCACTTGTGACGTACAGGTGTGCGCCCCATATGCAGGTGGGACGCGATAGATTAAATACATGGCCACACAAGCCGCGTCAACCGCTTGTTGTCAACCAACCCGTCAACATTTTAGCAAACCTGCGAAAAGAAAAAACTGCTGACTATGAATAAATGAAAATAATGGTGCCTGGTAGCCTCGGTATAACACCACAATACTGACTTTGTTAGTAGAACAATGGGATCTGTCTTTCAAAATATAAAGTACAATTTGTAAAACATAAAACACAGAGTAAAGACACTTGCCCAGTAAAAGCTACAAATGTACAGCTAGAGCGACAAGTTCAAGCAACTGACGACTGCATTATTATATCAACATCTGGCATACGGCGTGCCAAACTAGGCGACACGTTCTCAGCCCTGAATGTCACGCAGCCAGCGTTTTCGCACTATAGCGACATACTTCTGAATAGCTTAACGTTCTGCACAGTGCTTGTCATCTCGATAGGCGAAATGTACGGTGAAGATATATTGTTTTCAGCTCCATGCCCGAGATGTATTGTCGTTGTAGCGTGTGATTAGCTAATATGAATCTAAAATAATGTCATGGCAATACAAACTGGCGTTCTCTTTCAAAATTGTCGCAAAATATCCACATTGGAAGCCAAGAAAACCTTCGAACAAATCAGCACAGACATTCGAGAGACTTTTTGGCAGACATTTCATCTGAGCACTGACTATTTGTGTGCAATCCATACTATTTGTCTTTGCTCAATTGATACACAATTAATATAGTTTTTCGACCGATATGACGCAATATACAAATCAGGTTACATTCTTCATGTCTTCCCCACATCGTTGAGAACTGTGGACATTCCATTTCTTTTAAAATTTGTTCACATTACATATATATATATATATATAAGAGTGTGTGAAGAGTATAATTAATCATATATGAACAGGGCCTGTCTTTTATGCTTGATTTTGAACATGAAGTCTTCCAGTTGACGGTCTGAATGTGCCGAGACTTGGAAACTTTTGTTCCCAATTTTCGAAGAGTAACCACGTGTACGGAAAATTTCTAGATCTTTATCTCCCCCTACCCCCTCCCCGGTCGGTTCTATATTGGGATGACCCGGATCAGCTGATCGGAGCAGTCATATCGGTTAGGATCTACAGTCAGTGTTCCCTATTCTGCCCGGGGGACATGT
Source organism: Acanthopleura granulata (assembly GCA_016165875.1). Classification (NCBI taxonomy): domain Eukaryota; kingdom Metazoa; phylum Mollusca; class Polyplacophora; order Chitonida; family Chitonidae; genus Acanthopleura; species Acanthopleura granulata. The sequence continues at coordinate 2,926,108 of JABBOT010000011.1, forward strand.
GCTAAGTGGGGCGCGTCCACCCCAAGTGGGAAGATTGATCAGCGATGTTTAGTCCGAGTATTGTTGCAGTGTGCTGTTCACAACAGCTGATACCCGGAGGGCGTGCCATACCAGAATCACTCGAGTGTGACCATTCACTTTGCATAGATATTTTGTGGCGCCTCGCTTTTAAAATTCCACAAAGGTGAACTTGACTGTGTCAGTCATGCAAGAACCGATAGGACACTTGCAGCCACTCACGTAGCCAGTCCGTCGGCGGCGTCTCGCGAAAGAGGACGATGTTAACTATTTCCGGTTGTAACGCTTCGATCTTTAGATACCATGTTGCCATGACATTTATGAGTAACGAGAGCGAGGCCAATGAGTTTAGCTATAGAGGTAGTTTTATATGACTCACATCCAACTTTATTTTTAGAATTTTTATCTATCTAACTTTGTTTTTAGAATTTCTATTTACACATTGACATCTGGCAGATAATGGTCGCATATGAACGACAAATTACATATGTGTAGCCAACACGCACAGATCAAGTCAACAATTCAAACATGATCACAGGTATAATGTGATAAAGATCAGCTATAATTCAGACAACGGAAACTCTCACTTCTGTTGCGAAAGTCGATACACCCTTACCACAGCAAAACACAACAAGCCATGGTCAGTAAATGTTTGTCGTGTAGACACGAGAGCACAATCCAGTGGTGGAGTACACTAACTGAATTTCCACCCTGTCCGGTAGAGTTCCAGATGGCTAAAATCGATTGTAGATAATCTGATGTTAAAGTAGGCGCTGAAGTGCTTTACCGGTGTTAGAATCACACTTAAATGATTTAATGGTTATAATTTATACACCACTGACTAAATATACTAGAAACCCTTAGGGGTGAAATTTGGTCAATTTTTTTTTATTTCACATTCTTATTCTCCATTCTCCTATCTTCTTCCCACTGAAATATGAAAACCAAATTCGAACTGTAAATTCCTTAAATCTGACAAAAAGTATAACATGTTGCGAATCAAGGCAGTTGTGTTTTCATAGTTTCCCAGGATTAGGGGAATTAGCTCATTGCAGAGGGTTTCCTGCTGTGAATAAACACGCCTCTGTAAATCTGTATTGCGTCCTGCCATAAACTGTACGTGGCTGCTTGTGCAGGCTACTCAGGCAGGCCTATTTACAAAAACAACAGTCTGAATCAACCCACCGGGGTGCCATTCGGGAAGGGGTTTGTTGGTTTTTCTCAGAAATGTCAACATAAAAGACCAATTAACGTTTTTATGGAGCATGATAAGTTTTAAAATTTAACATAAGTAGGTTGATATGTTCATATTTTAACTGGAGGCAGGACAATTCTTGATTGATAAAAGAAATTAATGACGAATTTTGTCACATGTAATGATACTCCAGACATTTTTTTTCTCCCTTTCTATTTTTGAGAGGGTTGTGTGGTGAAACACTTTTATTTCTGGCTTATTTTTCAGCATAATTCTCTGCAACTTGGAACACATGAAGCTAAATACTCAAGCTGAAAGCCCGGTTCACAAATTGTTGATATCTTTTTTACTTTTAAAGATATCGGTAAAAGAACGTCAAAGTTTTTTCAGCATTTTTTTAAATTTTTGAAAGTTTTAACTCTAAATAATCACTCAGAACAATCTAAGATGAATGTTAAAAATCTGAGAGACTATTTTTAGTTTATATAGTAAATTATCCGCTTGGACCAAAAAATTAAAAAATTTTGAAAATTTGCTAAAAAAAAAAATAGCATTTTCAAAAAGAGCTCGATCTTTTTTTTTCAAACTTTATCGTTATTTTCGTTAATATTAATGCTAGGAAAATTTATAATTCAGCAGCCGTTAAGCGTTCAGAATATATATACATATGGCCATATTTGATCAATATTTTGGGCTGTAGAGGGCAAAACGTGAAATTGTGCTTACGAGGAGTTCTAATACAATAATATAATAATAATAACAATAATAACAATAATAATAGAATTCTATATAAAACTGATTATTTTCTTTTCAGACTTCCTTACCCCAACAGAATGCAGCTCTGCCTACTTTTCCTCATTTTAATAGAACTGGCCTTACATGCGAAGGCAATTCCAATTCCTGGTCATAAAGAAGACGTCGAGGTCATTAATGGGTCAATGGATCACTCGCCTTCACTCACCTCAAGCCACGGTCAGTACCTAAAATACTCTTTTCTATATCCAGGAAATTGTAAATGAAACTAAAATGCTTTTTACAGTGCTTTCCCTGTCTGGCATGTTAGACCCTTTACGTTTGTTTGTTTGTTTGATTGGGATTTAACATTATTTCGATCATATTTCGGCGATGATGTCTTTGATCCAATGGCGGCATCTTTACAGTGCTGCCTCACTGTGACGCCATTCCCAAGACACCCGAAAGGCCGTATCACTAGTCGCATTACGCACCGGGCCCTGTAAGTCCTTGGTGAATAGGCATTTTGTGAATTTATGTTAAGCCTAAATTTTGACCATGAAGAAGAAAACAGAAGTTCCGGAAACGAAAAATACCGAATACCGAATGAACTAATTGCTAAATATGACAAGGGTGTCAATTTTTCGAACTTTGTGTTTAATAAAACTTAGGGAAGCCTTAAAACATCAATGTCCGAGAAGCTGACATTTGGTCTCCCATTCCTCTACATTTAGCCACCGTTATGAAAAGATAAGATATTCTGCTTTCCAAGAGTTACATAACAACAGACAAGGTAAAAGATCTTTCATCTCAAAGAATCTTGTATAGTCTCATTTGTGAATGCGCGAGTAATATTTGCACGTGTTTTTTTTTTTTTTTTCGCATGCAGATGAATTGCCCGCCATGTTGTCCAAACTACTGGCTGGTGATATCCCTACTGTGCTTAGAACGAGGCGGACTGTTCCGCACTTGCAGGCGGCGTGGACTCTGCACATCGTGTGTAAAGCTGACCCGGATCATCCTCGCTGTTCCCAACACGTCGTGCAGGACTCCGATGAGGATATGGACATTATCGCACGCTACAACCGCCGGAAGTATCGCCATCGGAGACGCCATTCTCATCGCCATTAAACTTTTCATTGGTGCGCATGCGCCGTGCATGATGTCATCATATATATTGCACGTTTATCCCAAGAATGTCATTTAGCTGTTAAATTCTGTTTGGACGATATCGTAAAGTTATTATAAGCACAAGGTACAGCCACACCTACAGTAAGGAGGTTTGGATTGTTTGATCAGTTGACTTCACTTAAACTCTATGATTTGCATACATGCAATCGCTGTGGCTTGAAAATACAGGCAACCAGCACAAACGTAAAAATATCGCCTGTTTCACGCGCTTCATACTTCATAAATAACAAACTCATTAACACATTTATTTCATTCCCCAAGGTAACGCACTGTCATATCATATCATATATTTCATACCTCCATTGACATCCATGGCGCCACATATAAATGTGTATATGTATATTTATATATCAAATGGAGACAGCTCAAGTTGTGTTTACAAATAACAGGACGAACGAAGTATATATATTAATATATATATATATTACCTTAAAGCGGGGAGTTCATGAAACAATAAATGTATGTGTACATATTTAAGTCATCTTCAACTAATCAAACCAAATTGGTAAAAACACTTTTTTGTCAGCATTTAGAAACCTTGCCTCATGATATCTACTGATCGTTTTAGTGCGTATACATGATAAGAATGCAGCATTTTTTGCTACTTGCTTGTGTGTAATTTTATAAACCATTTGCATCACTTTTTTTATCATGCTTTGTTCAGTTTATATACATTATTACAATTGTACTTGCCTATGTAATGACATTGCTTTGTCGAGACGCACAATTTACCATGCATGTATTCGGGTGAATGTATGCAGCTGTATTGGACTAATTGAAGTATATTACATTTTTTCCTATCTTGCCAAGCTTTATTACATGTACCTATACTACACGTATTAAGACAGGGCGAGTCTTTTTGTACGAATTATGTATTTCACCTGAAACTGGGAAAAAAAATAAAATTCTGAATTATCAATTATTATATATTGGTGGTCTTCTAAATGTTTCTAGATAAACTAATCAATTAAAGACAGATGGATCACAAATTGGTTGTTCAGCTTTGTAGTCTGCCATCAAAATTCGGATGGTCGAGGCTTTCCTCCGTGCTCTTTACGTGTTCCTACCACCGTAAAGGCGGTCGCCACCGTTTAACTGAAATATTCTTGAGAAAGGCGTAAAACATGAATCGAATAAATACAAGGCTTTGTAAAAGTGGGTACTGAACAGCCTGCTTGGCAACTACAAGAAAGATTGTTGTTTAATGCCAAGCTCAATAAATTCCTGGTTACTCCTAGCATATGGGTGGGGAAGTGCCTAGAGTAAACCACCGACCTTTGGCAGGTTAAACTGGCAAACTTTCCACGTGTGACAGGTTGTTGATGGAGGACTTACAAGCGGTCTCCATCTTTGGATTTCGAGTGGCATGGAACAAAATGCCATTCCACATTACGTGAAGTGAGCCAAGGTTTGATCAGTTTATGGTAAATATGTGTAGCGATGAGTGTAACAATATTGTCACAATGGAACGTAGCTCTGAGAGCGGTGCGTCATGCGCCCAGCTGAGCTCACACATTTACATTTGCATTTCTGAAAGCTAAGCTGGGAAGAATGACACAGATCTCAGACCTACGTGGAGCGTAGCCTGTATAACGTCACCTTGGTAATGTGGACGGCTCGCTTTCGCCTCGCTGTAGGAGCACCATTGACTGAAATGAGCAATACAAGTGGATCGACCCAGATCTAGACTACCTAAAACCAGGCCATCCAACGAATTCACTGAGCACAAACCTTCAGGTATTGATATAGAGTAAAATGGTACACGATTTGGATATTGATTTTATTCATACGCCTAGAATATTCATTGGGTCTTTTCGTCGTCATTGAAAACTGTAGAATGCTTCTCTTTGCATGAATCCGTTCTGATTTGATATTATATTTTCTTAGTTATTTGGAGGTTTGTGCTATATATCGTTGTCGTTTTTGGAAACTGGTCTTGCGATTATTGACTCGGATCGCCCATTTTGGCCGATGGCTAGTATACGAATGTCCGTTTCGACGCCTAGATTACAAAACTGAACGTCAGATAGAATCGTTCAGGACAAGTGCATGGTCTTGAAAGAACGCAGAACTGCTAAAATATCCACACGATCGTCGACGATTGAGTATTATCACTGAGGCCCCGTGAACATTGACCGATTTTGAATTCCCCTGTCTTCCTTGCTCATAGGGGTTTTCAGGTGACAATAAACAATCATTAGCGATACAAGGGACGTTTGTGCAGTCTTGGGTTCGTTCAAGACCTTTTGTATTCGGAGTATGTTAGTAAGTCAGTAACTTGCCAGAGGTTGAAGGTTTTCCACCACCGATAAAACTGACAGCCGTCATATGATTGAAAAATTCCTCAGTAAGGCGATAGACAATAATAGACTAATCAGTTAATGCAAAGTGACAGTCAGTGATTCTAGGTTTTTAGGTCTATATAGGCGATTCCTAAATATGTAATGTGACAAAGTTTCAATGGACTGTAATTAGTACAAAATACCGGCCGATATTGCGTACTGAATACCTTGTTTGGGATGGTGGACCTGGAGAAGGAGCGATGGTGACGTGGGGGTGGGGGGGGGGGGGTGGCGCTCAGGTTACACCATTCACCGTTACTTCTTCATTCACAAAATATCTAGGGTAAAACTTGTCGTCAACAGCGGTCATCTAGGGTTACTGGCCAACCCGGTCAGATCTGTGCCTCACGCCTGACATTAATATTATCTGTATCAGGACGGTAAATCGTGGACCACACGAAGGGCATGCAGCATCAGCCGATGACGCCATAACTGCCGGCTTATTTCACAAGTGTCGCTCCGACCATCAGTTGATGACGCCATCACTGCCTGCTTATTTCACAAGTGTCGCTCCGACCTTCAGGAAGTAATACGCGTATTGCAGAGATCTACAATTTGAATGAGTCAAGTTGTTCGCACATTACATTCTAATGAATAAATTATAGGTTTAGCGGTAAAGTCTATGTTAATTGAAACAACTGCAATTATTTATTATTTCATCGGTATTTTATGCCCTACCCAAGAATATTTCACTTACATGACGGCGGCCAGCAATAGAAAGAGAAAGCCAGCAAGAAAGAACCAGACACAGCCCGCGGGAAACTCACATCCGTCCACAGGTTTCACGACCGGAGAGGTAGCCAGCGTGAGTTGAGCTTGAAATAACAGCGATGGCATTGGCGAGAGACACATGAGGTCATTACGCTGCACTAGCGCGTTTGCTCCCTCGGCCACGGAGACTCCCAGTTTTTCAAAGGGCTAGCAGTGATATCAATTGCATATCAACCGGATTTATGGCATAGATTCCATAAATCACGGCCATCTGTAGCACACGGTGTATTTAATCTTTTGTACCTCTTGTGTCGGTCTACCTGGCAGATTTCGTGTCAGCAAATAAGCACTGAACTGTTAAATTCACCAATGTGATCGCTGTGGGTTCAAGTCCAGCTCACGTTGCAGGGCTTCCTCTCGGCTCGTACAGCGGATTGTCGTGGGTTTCCCCCGGGCTCTAACAGGTTTCCTCCTGCTATAATGCTGGTTGTCGCCCTATGAGTGAAATATTCTTGTGTACGGCGTAAAACCCCAAGCAAATAAATAAATAAATTCAAGAAAATTGAGAATTGAGTATGTGACCCATTTGTCCAGCGCCTCAAACCAAAAGGTCAGAGGTTATTGATCATGTGACGTTTGTACGACCAAAGATTGGCACGTGACCTTATTAACCAACCAGCTGTTATGTTTGTGACCCGCGATTCTTTCCGAGGAGCGTCGTTACTTCAGAAGGCGTCGTGCTACAACAGCTTTTCTCGAAGATTTAGCCACTTTATCCACGATTTGGTGATACTGGCAGTAACTTCTTTAACAGCTTCATAAACTGGTAAGTCTTTTGACCACAAGCAGTTGAAGGTATGCCCATATTCCGGCGAGATTTCTTGACAAACAGCGATCGCGGGAATCAACGAGCTATCAGCCAGACGCGATGCATCCATTCGTGTTTCTGGATATGTGCAGACACGCGCGTGCTTTAATTTATTTCCCTGTGTCGGTTAAATTCGGTATTTCATAGTTTTCAATAATGCTGAGATGGGTTTGATTTTTATAAGTCAGTTTTGTTTTTTTTTAATTGCTTTTTGACTGTTTTACGTAGATCAGAAAATTCGGAATGTGATGCACCGTGTAAAAGAACGTTTGTGGCAATCCCTTTAGTGTTGAAATTTACCAGTACAATTCAGTTTTCCCGTTGCACATTTAACGCTAAACATGGAGGCATTTGGTTTGCTATAGTCTATAAATATATTGACATAAGGAACTCTTGTTTTGTTGGTCGAAACTACTGTAAATCGTCTGCTACATTTCCGCATTCAACGAGATGTGCTGTCTACTAGCTGCTCATTATGCGCATGCCCAGAACAGCGGCGTGATCAACTTCCTCTTTCGTTACCGCGGGTCAGATGTTGAAAATTGCCCAAAACATGTTATTCCTTACGAAAGTAAGGTGTTGTAATTTTAGCATTCTCCAGTGCCACACATTTCCAGTACAATTTACGATATAAATTCTTAGGTTTTTGTTTTTCCCATAGGCACAACTAAATTGACGTGTCGGATTGAATATGAAAGCCACATAACTCCCATCGCCACATGTCACTAGCCATATGTCCACATCACCGGCGGGTTTGTCTTCTGCGGGACTGTACCTCAAGCCTGACACTCATATTACTCTATATATGCTGAAGATAATTTGTTTTCAGAATTTTGGTGCAAAAGTCAATGAAATTATTTACCATAGTAATGGAAAATAGCACTATGTATCTTTAGAGCAGTCCACGTATCAGGCTAATATTGCTATCCAACTTAACTCCCTCGGGGCTATTCCTAGAGCCCTTTTAGTTCCGGAAAACGTCCGATCTCTCAAACTTCTTGTGTGTTATTTCCACGATTTTTGTTTATGTAATATTTTGTAGTATGAGGCATGTAACAAACAACTGGTCAGGAAGGGGTGGCCCAGAGGAGATTCAAAATGGCAAGTCAGACAACTCCGATTTATCCCTCCTCAGGGGAGAAACGCAAGGAAGAGAACTCTGACCGAGCTGCCTCTAATTCACACGCTCATATTTTACCAGCACCATCTGCAGGTCACGGAGAACAGCATGTAAAATTCCAGGTAATAAGATTGTAAATCATGTTGATAAAAAACAAGTTAGCTAGCTAATTTAACTCATGTTTGAATTTGATGTACCAGCTTATGTTTTAAAATTTAGCTGGAAGCAAACATTTTCCAAATGCATATAAGCTATTGCATTTATAACTTCCTCATTGTATTGAAAATTCCAAAATCCTCCCCTCCCCCCAAGAAAGGAAGAAATGGAGAGAAAATCATACCTATAAGGAGCTATGCATCTTCTTCATAAGTTGATGCTCATTAATGATTATTGTGTATATTTCAAAAATATGAATTTGTATTTTACTTGGTGGATAGATTTACACATGGAGTATTGTTCTCTGCATCCTTTACAGAAGACCACAATCGTTGCTCGGCCGATTGCACCAGCACCCTTGCAAGCCCAGATGACATCCCATACCTTGGCCCGTGTTGGCCAGGGGCAAACCGTGGGAAGTGTACTGCCCAGCAGTAAGTTTGTTAGCAATCTGCATCAATGGTTAATGAAATGTGCCTTTTGGGGGGCAAATACATTATACAGTGCAAAATTTTAGGCCAGGGAATACCTCCAGTGTGGTGGATCAGTACATCACATAATGTAAAGTTATATCCCTTGTCATTTCCAGGCACCTTAGTATCCACGGGGACACCCTCGGCATTGCTGGCCTCAGCAGGTGGCACTCTTGGTCACTCACTGACCGGGGCCACAAGCACGGCAGCCACGGTCAGCCAGCCAGGGATGATCCAGATTGCCTCATCAGTGTCCGGGGCACCTATCAACTCTATGATCCGCGGGGCCCCCATGCAGCCGGGCTCCAGCCATATGCAGTTCCCGTCACATCTGCCGAAAGGTAGGTATTACCTGATATTTGTTACAACATATTTTTGTCTTTTTGTCTTTTTTTTTTGTGCATCATATGATCTAGGAAGTAATTTATGGACTTTGAAAATACTAAGGCAGTGCTCACTGAAAATAATTCATATCTACCTCATGGTGTAAATGTCATGCCTCTTGTACTTGATGTAGTCTTCATTTCACAGCTGCTGTATAATTTAATCATTCCTGATCTGCACAAAACTTTTCAAAAACCTTGTCTCAACACAGCACTTCCTTCGGCACAGGAGCAAGTGTGGTGAAAATCAAAAGACAGACATACGCACAGATTATTTTTAGTGTTAGATTTCTTTTTGTCCAAACTGAAATGTACAATTTGCAATGTACTGGAGTCATTAAGAACAAGTAAAGCATATGGTGAAATTTTAACAGTTTTTTTTACCTGACTTCCAGGTGCAGCTGCTGCAGTATCTGCTCTTACAGGTCCAAAATCAGGTCAGACTGTTGCCACGGCAATACTCCGCCCGGGCACCCAAGGAGCGACCATTCAAATCCCAGTGTCATCAACACCTTCTGGCCAGCAGACTTTCCACCAGCATATTCAGCCTCGTGGCAGCACTCTGCAGGGGGCGCTGGTTACCTCGGTCCGCCCCGGCACCCCGCCCATCACGAGAGCGGGCTCTCCCGTTATTACGGCTCAGCTGCAGCAGCATATAGACCCAGCCCAGGCTCAGAACAGGTGCGTGTTACACAGGCTTCTGTACCACTGAGAAATTCACAGTGCAAATGTTAACAAGCACAGTTCTTATTGTGCAGTCTTGACTACCCAGTTTTTATGCTACAGCAGTTTGTGAACTGATCCCAGGCTCACAACAGATGCTGATTATACAGGCTTCCATACAACTGCTGTAATTCTGCAATATTTTTGCATGTTTGCAAGATGTTTATTCTAACTTATTCTAGAGCGTTGTTCTGTGTAGACCAGTGAAATTGTACATTTAATGAAGCCCTGAAAATGGCCAACCGAAGTGATGTAGTCATGTGTCCAAAGTCAGATAAAAACGAGGCTTAAATTGCACTGGAAGTTGCTCTTTTATATTTGAAGTGATTGATTTATTGATTTATTTATTTATTTATTTGATTGGTGTTTTATGTCGTACTCAAGAGTATTTCACTTACACAATGGAGGCCAGCATTATGGTGTGAGGAAATCGGTCAGAGACCAGCAGAAACCCATGACCATCCGCAGGTTGCTGGCAGACCTCCCAACGTAGGACTGGACAGGAAGTAGAAATTGGTGGGAGGCTTTCAGGGTCTTTGCGCTGGGCTAACCGACTGGGCCATGGAGGCCCCTAGAACAGGTTGAGGAATTGGGGTCAACAATGTACAGTTAAATTACATAGTAGTCGGGTGTACCCATTTTTTGTTTTATGGAGAATATACATGTACTAAACTAAGAATTTGGATGTTTCTAGCCTTGTTCTCTGTGTTTGTACAAGTCGTTCAGATAATATATCTGTGTTAGACCTGACACAGTATTCTAGGTGTAACATATCTCTCAGTGTTGAGGCTCTAATTTTGACAAACTGACCTCTTCTGGGTTGGACATGTTCCCTTTAGTCTGGCTTTGAAAATGATCACGTTATACAGTCATGGCTTTGGTAAGTAATGAGCACCCAAGTTTTTGTTTCTTACTTCACTGTGTGCCATCCATAATCCCAATCATCACCCCAGCATTTGATCAAATCAGTAAATAAGTTGTTTGTGATTTTTCACTTGTGATTGTTTTTTCATTGTTTCTTTCTTAGGTCTCCAGCAAACAGCATGCAGCTGACGTTACCCCAGCAGAGGACCAATGTTGACATTCAATCCAGCAAACTGCAGGGGCCCCGCACCGGCACAGGGGAGGTAACTGGGAAGGCTTCAGCAAGGATGTTAGTGGACACATCTCTTAAGCTGCAGACAGGCAAAACAGAAGTTCTGACAAAGGTTCAGCCCCCTAGGACCATGGAGACAGCGGCCAAGTCAGGACAATTCCAGCGGTCGACTATAGACCCAGGGGGCAAAACTGCGGTTCACAGAACAGCCACTGGAGAGAACAGCGGTAAAATACAGCAGAGGTCGGTTGCTATGGATTCATCATCGGCCAAGATTCCTGTGCAGAGGCCGGTGGTGGACCCAACCGGAAAAGTTCTGTCTACAAAAGTCTCCAGTGATTTACCAGGGAAAGTTCAAACGCAACGAGCGGGGATGGATGTGCCAGGTAAACAGGCCTCTTACCCTGTGCCCTGGAAAATGCTAGACGCAACGGGGCCAAAAGTTCAAGCGCAGAAACCGACAGGTGTCGAGGTGTCGAACAAAATACCGTTGGACAGCAGTGGTGCAGGAAAACTGCAGCTGCAGCGGACTGCCCTCGACAGCACGCAGAACAAAGTGCAAGTTGTGCGCGCAACTGTGGACACTGGTGAGAAAGTGCAGATTCAGCGAGTGAGCCGAGACCCCCCTGGGAAAATGTTACCCCACAGACCTGGTTCGGAGGTCACGGGCAAACCCCTGCAGCCTCATCTACATGTATCCCACACTCAGTCAAAGACAGTGCATTTACCCCAGCCCTATGCCACCACCCCCCTCCCCTCAAAAGTGGTGCTTTCCCAGGTACCAGTGACGAGTGTCAACCCTCAATCTCACCAGGGACTCCATCAACCTATCACCTCGAAACCTATCAAGACAGGTAAGACAACAGCCAAGCTAGTTGTTAGCATTTCCTATGTGCACTGTGTTAACATTTTGCAAGCAGCGCTTTGGGAGGTCTGCATTGCTGTTGTTCCTGTTTTGGGTTGCATGTTTTGTAAAGTGCATGCGTTACAGCCAGGTTATCCATACTGCATTTGCAAAATGCAAATAAGTTAATATACAGGGGTTTTTAGAGCCAATTTCTGTTTAGAAACTCAATTTGAACAAATCAGAAAACTCAGTATTTTGGTCAAAATGTATTGAAAACTCAATACAAAATTGGTCTAAAACTCAATTTTCCAATATTTCTCATACTGGTTACGAGGATGAGAAAGTGGCTAGTAAAACTCTGGGTATAGGCGGGGCAGTCATGAAGGAAATTGTTAAAACCATCTGGCTTAACAACAGGTAGGGAGATTGTTGTTATGAAAATCGTGTTACACACTTTAACTGAGATGAAAGCAAATTTTAGTGGAGATGCGAATAAATGAATAGCAAAGAAAAGGACAGTCACAGAAATGTTACTTCTGTTACCATTTTCCTTTACAATGACATCTGCTTCAGACAGCCGTGAGTTTGCCCCGAGTTAACTTTTGACACCCGTGAGGTAGAGAAGCAATCAAACCAAGCTCTAGAAACATATTAATGGTAGCCATGTTGTTTACGAAAATCCGCCACTCAGCACATGCATTATTAACATGGCACCTGTCAGGGATTTAGTTTAGCCCTGTGATGGAGAGCAAAGTACAAAGGCAAACTAGGTACAGCCAGGGGCAGAATAATCTGGGTCAACTTGAACACAGACTAAAGTTTTGTTAGTGTGAATGCAGCTATTACAGTACATGTAATGTTATATGAAAGAACTACATGTGAATTGGGAGTGGGAGGGGTTTAAAGTTTTGATAAATTAAATTGAAGACATTTTTTTTACAACTATGATGTGATGAACATATTAACAATACATATTCAAGAGGAGTGGCAAAAGTGCTGTTTTAAAGAATGTGATATTACATATTAGGCCCTCATGGTGTTAAATTTGTCTAGAGTTATGTCCCCTGAAAAGCATTTCATCTGTGTCCATTAAATGATAAAATACGAGTTCTTATGGTCTTGAGTCTGATTTACAATAAAATAAACATATTTAAAAACATTATAAAATAGAAGTACATGTATGGAATGCATGAATGAGGTATAATTGTAAATCAGTATTATAAGTTAGTCGGTAAATGAGCTCTCTATGGTGATTGATAAGACCATGATGTGTATAGGTGTGCAGAATTTACTAAGCCAAAACTGTACTATACATGCAGTATGCCTTAAACTAATGAGTAAGGAAAATAATGAGCCTGGGTAACGACAGGCTCCAGGATTATTATTCCTGAAGAATTTCTTGAGGGGTACAGGTGGCCACCCAGTGACCCGCCTACTTTAGCGGGATGCTGTGGTTGATGCGATCTGCCCGACCCCTACACTTCAATAAAAAGATCAGGTATTGCAACATTCATATGCTGTTAGTGTGGGAAGGATGTGAGTGGAAGAGCGATTTTTGAAACAATATGCCATTCAAAATTCATTTATTTTATGTCCCTGGCTGTTTGGTGCTGAAAGGTTGAAGCACCTCAAAGTGTTTTAATACATGTTTTAATGTTATTGAGACCGTTGTGTCAACATTCCTTTGTGATGTTGTGTCGTTGGTATCGTTGTGTCACATTGTAACTGTTATGTCATATCGTTCTCCCTACTGTTGGGTCACCAGACACACACAGGATTCAAAAAAATTTCATTCCCACATGACCATTCCTGTCTAATGAACAAAAAGAGTATGTTGTCTGTTACTGGGTAAGGTCACTAGTTCGAATCCAGCTTTTGTTGTGTGACTTCAGTCAGACTAAAGTGAGGAGATTTTTCCAACCCCGCAATACCTAGCGCTTGATAGAGAATAATGTCAGGGCTCAGAGCGCTCTGGTTTCCTTTAACCTGTAAACTTGTCCGCCATCAAACGAGTCAAGAACTCTTCATCAGATAAATAAAAAAAAATTCTGTGTCTGTCTTCAGATTATGTTGGTTAGGACCTACATATAACCTGTGTATACGGTTTCAGGCGTCATGCCGCTGTCAGTGAGCAGTATCAGTAGTCAGCTAAACTCCAGTCTGTCTGTCCCCTCGCTGACCACAATAGCTACCTGTACAGGCATCACCTCCACAATGACCACAACCTCAATACCCATAGGTAAGTCTGTGTACACTGTCAGTGGTCAGCCTGTCCCCTCGCTGACCACAGTATGAGATGCAGGGGTTTATAGAAGTCATCTGCACCAATCGGTATTCGGTTGGTCGATTGAATAAAAAACGCAATGCATGGTTATATTTTATTCAATTTATGATGTTTTTGGAAACAAATATTCAAAAGTTTACATAAATGGAATTTAAACATCTGGAAAATCCTGCAGTGCATTTTGAGCTATCTCCTTTGTACGGAAATCTCCAGGACCTACTGCATTGATTTAGACTTGAGAAGGCTTTATTTGGGCAGCGGAGTGATGTGTAAAATCAAACGTGACGAACAATAAGCTTTTTTGGTCTCTACCAATCCTCATGAACAAATTGACCTACTTCTGTGGTTCCAGATAGTTCTGTTTGTGACTTCACTGTAGCGAGACTGACCACAGGTGCATCCAAACTGGCAGGTTTCTTCCCCCTGATGCCAGGTGGCGCCACTAGATTCAGCAACTTTCATTGCACACAACCTGCGCTGAAGGTCATCTGCAGATTTCTGTTTTGATCTTGTGAACTTTGATAGATGGCTTACAGCCATAAAATAAATCAGGGCTTAAAGGTAACCACTAATTGGTAGCATATGTGAGTAAAAGTTTGTTCTCTGCTACCAAAACATTTAATCTCTTTTTCTATCGTGTGAACTTCGAAAGATGGCTTTGCAGCGGGTTTTTTGCCAGACATGCCCACTTTCCCACGTGTAACTGGCGCACTTTTTTACCAACATTTTTACAAAACGCCCTGTGTCAGTTACATGGGTATATGAATTCTCATCAAGGTTTTACACTGTGAACTAGGCCTACGAACCACTGGGTTGTATGAAAGGTCAGTCAGTCGTGCTGTCATTAGGCAAGGCCCAAAATACTTTTGAAAACCTACATGCACACTGTGCACCTACCTTTCAAAAGTACGTGCACCAGCTGAAAATTACATCCACAAATTATTATATATGTTAAGTAAATGTAATTTTGAAGATGAAATATCTTTTTCCTACTGTTTTTCCTAATCATCATACTCAGTCCACAGCATGTTTTTTCCAGCATGATCAAAAGTAAATCAGTTTCTACACCATTTTTTTCTCGATTTCTGGAACTGGTCCCACTGATGATTTTCATAAATTAATTCTCAACAGCTTCACCCAACAGATTTATCAAGAAATACAGGGAGCAGCAGTTTTGGGCTTGTTCACTTTCAGTATTGACATAATGTTTGGGAAAGCAGATAATCTCCCTTTGATGAAGAAAGTTTTGCAAAGTCAGTCTACATGTATGTAGATATTTGTGTCCTAAAATGTAATTTCTCATGCAAGAAAATATATGACAAAATAATAATGTGCAAAATTAATTCATTTAAATGCAGCCATATGATCTATACATTGGATTAAGATAGTATGAGAGAAGGAATTAGACTTTTTACACACTCATGAAACAAGTAGAAGTACATGTATCATCAGTTAATGTATTAAGAAAAATTAAATTTACAGGTGGAAAGATTATATGTTTCAAAGGAGGAAACTTTATTTACGGACCTTATACTACCTACATGTACATTTGTCTCCCAGGATGATGTTTTGATTAATGCAAATATGGCGACCACGAAAAGCGTTGTAAAATATTCTGTTTTTTTTGTCCAATATACATGTAGAACAAAAATGATTTTTCAGGCGTTATCTCATGTAAGTCAGCTTGCGACAATGGTAGACCTCCTTTTGTGAATTTCTGTCAAATCAAATGGCGTTGTTGTTCTATGTGAACGAAGCCATGTGAAATAAAAGTATAACTGTTCATTTTTGCACACTTTAACTTATTGTATGATCAGCAGGTGGGGAATAACTAAACCTTATTTTGCCACTTTTCTCACAAGCGAACGTTTTCATCAGAAAAATAACCGAAATATACGAAAAACTGAAACAGTGTGCTTGTTTAGATTTAGTTGTGAAAAGTCCGCGAGCCAAACAGGTGCTCTTTTGTAAAGAAGGGACATTTACTTCGCAATCTCCAAAACTTTTTTTACATTCAACCAATGTCTACTGTGCTTGGGTCTAAAGGAAGCATTTAGAACGATATTGAATGCATTACTGCTGGACAATAATTATTTACTTCTTTCTGCTTCAAAATATTTAGGTGCACGTTGTACACATTACATGAAAAAGTTGGGTGCACTGGCCATTTTCTTGTGCATATGTGTGTGAGTTATTTGGAGCCTTGATAGGGATCATGGGGGAAACTGTAACAGGGAAGGCCACGTCCACTTCTGTAACAGGGAAGGCCAAGTCCTCTTCTGTAACAGGGAAGGCCAAGTCCGAAGGCCAAGTCCACTTCTGTAACAGGGAAGGCCAAGTCCACTTCTGTAACAGGGAAGGCCAAGTCCACTTCTATAACAGGGAAGGCCAAGTCCACTTCTATAACAGTATAACCATAAAAGCCTTAAAGGCCCTAATTAGGCAAAACAGAATGAAGACACAAGTCAAGGTGCAATCAAACACAATGGCCAGGCAACCAGATAAATCATCAAAGGAAATCATTCATGCATGTAGATGAACCCACAGGAGATCGGATTATTTACTAGTTTGCCGTCTGCATGTGACCGGCTGCTGTATGGCTTTTAAACCTCTGTTCCCAGTCACAGTGTCCAGTGACAACCAGCTGGGCATAAAGAGAGCTACATTCTCCAAATTAGTCAGCAAAACTTTTATGAGTACAAGGATTTTTGCTGGAATTATCTCATTAGTTACCGGTGCGTCCCTTACCTGAATGCCCCACTTACACATGCGAATACGAAACATTTTTGCCACCACGATTTGTTTTAAGTGCATCTTTTCTTTTGTTCATGGCCAAGAGACTATCTCCCAGACAGGACTTCAAGCTGTTAAGATCCTGTGGTAATGGTCGTGGAACAAGTGACAACCCATTGTTATTGATACATGCTGTAGAAGTGAATCTCTCCAAATCTGTAACCTCTCTATTTTAAGATGCTGGTAATTATAGAAGTAAAATTCCACCATCCAGGCCAGAGAGTCTCTGTATTTTCTAATTTACCGGCATTGATTTTCACGGTAAATTTTATGTGACCTGTAACTTGTTAATAAGGGTTTCAAGTTCTTCACATTAATCAGTATCACTGTTGTCAAAGTTTTAAACTGTTGTTATGAACTGGAATGTTTATTTTCGGAAGTAAGAATAATACTTTAAGAAAATTTACATAGTTAATAGAACATTCATCTACATTCATTATCATTTTCATTTAAGGTGTGTCATGATTATTAATTACCTATACTCTGTCTCAGTTGTTTTTTGTTTGTATGTTGTTTTGTGCTCTTTACCCAATCTTTCAAGTTAATCAGTTTTTACCTGCCTTTTCACTGACTAAGAGTGACAGCCACAATTTCCTGAATACATTATGACATGAACACTGTGTCATGATTCAGGACTGAGGTATTGTTGAAAGTGAAGTAACATCAACTGCATAGAAGTTTGGTCCAGATGAACTGGGTTGTGAACTTCTGGGCAGGTCTTCACGGACCTCAACACTGTTTGTGTGTGGAAGCTTGAAGTAACATCAACTGCATAGAGTTTTGGTCCAGATGAACTGGGTTGTGAACTTCTGGGCAGGTCTTCATGGACCTCAACACTGTTTGTGTGTGGAAGCTTGAAGTAACAACAACTGCATAGAAGTTTGGTCCAGATGAACTGGGTTGTGAACTTCTGGGCAGGTCTTCATGGACCTCAGCACTGTTTGTGTGTGGAAGCTTGAAGTAACAACAACTGCATAGAAGTTTGGTCCAGATGAACTGGGTTGTGAACTTCTGGGCAGGTCTTATGGACCTCAACACTGTTTGTGTGTGGAAGCTTGAAGTAACAACAACTGCATAGAAGTTTGGTCCAGATGAACTGGGTTGTGAACTTCTGGGCAGGTCTTCATGGACCTCAACACTGTTTGTGTGTGGAAGCTTGAAGTAACAACAACTGCATAGAAGTTTGGTCCAGATGAACTGGGTTGTGAACTTCTGGGCAGGTCTTCATGGACCTCAGCACTGTTTGTGTGTGGAAGCTTGAAGTAACACAACTGCATAGAAGTTTGGTCCAGATGAACTGGGTTGTGAACTTCTGGGCAGGTCTTCATGGACCTCAGCACTGTTTGTGTGTGGAAGCTTGGTCCAGATGAACTGGGTTGTGAACTTCTGGGCAGGTCTTATGGACCTCAACACTGTTTGTGTGTGGAAGCTTGAAGTAACAACAACTGCATAGAAGTTTGGTCCAGATGAACTGGGTTGTGAACTTCTGGGCAGGTCTTCATGGACCTCAGCACTGTTTGTGTGTGGAAGCTTGAAGTAACATCAACTGCATAGAAGTTTGGTCCAGATGAACTGGGTTGTGAACTTCTGGGCAGGTCTTCATGGACCTCAGCACTGTTTGTGTGTGGAAGCTTGAAGTAACAACAACTGCATAGAAGTTTGGTCCAGATGAACTTTCCCGGCAGGTCTTCATGGACCCAAAGCACTGTTTGTGTGCGGAAGCTTGGAAGTAACAACGTAACCGCATAGAAGTTTGGTCCAGATGAACTGCCGTGAACTTCTGGGCAGTAACATCAACTGCATAGAAGTTTGGTCCAGATGAACTGGCCAGAACTTCTGGGCAGGTTCTCACTTGACCACAACACTGTTTGTGTGGAAGCTTGAAGTAACATCAACTGCATAGAAGTTTCAATCAGATGAACTTAAGCTGTGAACTTCTGGGCAGGTCTTCACGGACCTCAACACTGTTTGTGTGTGGAAGCTTGAAGTAACAACAACTGCATAGAAGTTTGGTCCAGATGAACTGGGTTGTGAACTTCTGGGCAGGTCTTCATGGACCTCAACACTGTTTGTGTGTGGAAGCTTGAAGTAACAACAACTGCATAGAAGTTTGGTCCAGATGAACTGGGTTGTGAACTTCTGGGCAGGTCTTCACGGACCTCAGCACTGTTTGTGTGTGGAAGCTTGAAGTAACAACAACTGCATAGAGTTTTGGTCCAGATGAACTGGGTTGTGAACTTCTGGGCAGGTCTTCATGGACCTCAGCACTGTTTGTGTGTGGAAGCTTGAAGTAACAACAACTGCATAGAAGTTTGGTCCAGATGAACTGGGTTGTGAACTTCTGGGCAGGTCTTCACGGACCTCAGCACTGTTTGTGTGTGGAAGCTTGAAGTAACAACAACTGCATAGAAGTTTGGTCCAGATGAACTGGGTTGTGAACTTCTGGGCAGGTCTTCATGGACCTCAACACTGTTTGTGTGTGGAAGCTTGAAGTAACAACAACTGCATAGAAGTTTGGTCCAGATGAACTGGGTTGTGAACTTCTGGGCAGGTCTTCACGGACCTCAGCACTGTTTGTGTGTGGAAGCTTGAAGTAACATCAACTGCATAGGGTTTTGGTCCAGATGAACTGGGTTGTGGACTTCTGGGCAGGTCTTCACGGACCTCAACACTGTTTGTGTGTGGAAGCTTGAAGTAACAACAACTGCATAGAAGTTTGGTCCAGATGAACTGGGTTGTGAACTTCTGGGCAGGTCTTCATGGACCTCAGCACTGTTTGTGTGTGGAAGCTTGAAGTAACAACAACTGCATAGAAGTTTGGTCCAGATGAACTGGGTTGTGAACTTCTGGGCAGGTCTTCACGGACCTCAGCACTGTTTGTGTGTGGAAGCTTGAAGTAACAACAACTGCATAGAAGTTTGGTCCAGATGAACTGGGTTGTGAACTTCTGGGCAGGTCTTCACGGACCTCAACACTGTTTGTGTGTGGAAGCTTGAAGTAACAACAACTGCATAGAAGTTTGGTCCAGATGAACTGGGTTGTGAACTTCTGGGCAGGTCTTCACGGACCTCAGCACTGTTTGTGTGTGGAAGCTTGAAGTAACATCAACTGCATAGAAGTTTGGTCCAGATGAACTGGGTTGTGAACTTCTGGGCAGGTCTTCACGGACCTCAACACTGTTTGTGTGTGGAAGCTTGAAGTAACATCAACTGCATAGAAGTTTGGTCCAGATGAACTGGGTTGTGAACTTCTGGGCAGGTCTTCATGGACCTCAACACTGTTTGTGTGTGGAAGCTTGAAGTAACAACAACTGCATAGAAGTTTGGTCCAGATGAACTGGGTTGTGAACTTCTGGGCAGGTCTTCATGGACCTCAACACTGTTTGTGTGTGGAAGCTTGAAGTAACATCAACTGCATAGAAGTTTGGTCCAGATGAACTGGGTTGTGGCTTTGGGCAGGTCTTCACGGACCTCAACACTGTTTGTGTGTGGAAGCTTGAAGTAACAACAACTGCATAGAAGTTTGGTCCAGATGAACTGGGTTGTGAACTTCTGGGCAGGTCTTCATGGACCTCAACACTGTTTGTGTGTGGAAGCTTGAAGTAACATCAACTGCATAGAAGTTTGGTCCAGATGAACTGGGTTGTGAACTTCTGGGCAGGTCTTCACGGACCTCAACACTGTTTGTGTGTGGAAGCTTGAAGTAACATCAACTGCATAGAAGTTTGGTCCAGATGAACTGGGTTGTGAACTTCTGGGCAGGTCTTCATGGACCTCAACACTGTTTGTGTGTGGAAGCTTGAAGTAACATCAACTGCATAGAAGTTTGGTCCAGATGAACTGGGTTGTGAACTTCCGGCCAGGTCTTCACGGACCTCAACACTGTTTGTGTGTGGAAGCTTGAAGTAACAACAACTGCATAGAGTTTTGGTCCAGATGAACTGGGTTGTGAACTTCCGGCCAGGTCTTCATGGACCTCAACACTGTTTGTGTGTGGAAGCTTGAAGTAACAACAACTGCATAGAAGTTTGGTCCAGATGAACTGGGTTGTGAACTTCTGGGCAGGTCTTCATGGACCTCAGCACTGTTTGTGTGTGGAAGCTTGAAGTAACAACAACTGCATAGAAGTTTGGTCCAGATGAACTGGGTTGTGAACTTCTGGGCAGGTCTTCACGGACCTCAACACTGTTTGTGTGTGGAAGCTTGAAGTAACATCAACTGCATAGAAGTTTGGTCCAGATGAACTGGGTTGTGAACTTCTGGGCAGGTCTTCATGGACCTCAACACTGTTTGTGTGTGGAAGCTTGAAGTAACAACAGCTGCAATTCGCGCCTGTTATCAGTTAGTAATATCATACAGTTTGAAGACCATCTTCAATTCATATATGGGAACTTGGTAATTACTTCAGTTAATGAGGAATGGTTAAGTACAAAAATATTCAAATTCAGTACCTCAGAAGCTCGGTCGAAACGAAAAAATATTCAAGTTCAGTTGAAAGTAAAACTCAACTTCACCCAGAGAGTAGTGCTTGGTTGGTGGAAAAATGACTTTTATGAACCCCTGGAGATGGAAAAAAAACTGTTGGTTGGAAACTGACCCATCCAATGTGACCCTATTTCACCTGTTACCAGAATGACCTCCTGCCCTCTAGACCGTACCCTGTACCAGGAGATAAACGAATCTGTTTGATTTTCATTTAGACAGGAGTGAAGTGCTACCAGGTTCGGTGGCATAATTGATAGTGCATTGGTTTCATAAATGGGAAACCAGTCTCGAATCAAGTCAGACACTATACCTAAGACTTCATTATTGGCAGTCTTAAACAACCTCACTGTAGGGCTTAGTGTAAGAGGAATGGGACATGTACTGGTCGGCCCGGTGTCAGTATAATGTGACTGGGTGGGGTGTCGTGTCTGGTGTCTTCAACATGGCGTGCCAGTGAGGCAGCACTATAAATATGTCAGCTTTGTGTCTGGCCTGCTACTGTCTTCATATGGAGATATTGTCGGGATGTGACCAATGACAGTGTAGGAAGTGATGTTATACCCAAATCAAACAAACAGCGATGTTCTAAAGTGGACTGTGAGGCAGACCGTGATGAATTTACTTCTGTGCTGATAAGACTTGCCGGTTCACAAGCAAATTTGAGTATGAATGTCATTTGAGTCTTTTCTTTCTTGTTTGTGACACCTCTCAGAATTTGCAGGCTGGAAAATCTGACCACATTGCTATTGCTTTACTGTACAACGTTATAAATCCTGTACATATCATATCTTACAGCTAAAGTCACCCCTCAGCGCCATCACCAACCACAGTTAGCGCCCTTGACCGGCTCCACAACAACAACAACGACCCCAGGGGTTGTATCCATGACAACAGGTACAGGCACAGTGACGGTTCAGGACATGCACATCGGGGCCCAGCCCCAGGTGGGCGGTGTGTACATGTCATCTGTGAACCGGGGGACCACAGGTGCCACGCCCATCACCACCTCCATGACCATGGCAGCCCAGCCGTCGCACGGAGACGCACGCACAGACAGGTAAGCTGATCACCTGACGTGCAGTAGAGGGCTGCTGGGAATGGTCGCGCTACTTAGGTGCTCATCTCGCGACCCATCAAGCGGTACCTATTTTTTGTTGAGTTTTCGAATGAGCAGACCCTAAAAAAATTGTCCAAAAATGGAATAAATATAAAACTGTAGATTCCACTGTTTTTTAAGTCTTATTTGTATAACTTTTTCTAACACTGAGAAAAGATCTGTTGGTCTGCTCCCTGCTCCCGCAGTGTAACAGTGAGGGCTGTGTATTCCCCTGCTGCCACTCTTATGTTCAGGACCATGAGGGCTGCAAGTGTCTGTAAGCCATTTGGAAAGTCCTTGCAGATGTATCAGAATTTAGTACAACCCATACAAAATAATACAGTTTACCAGAATAAGAGTTCAGTGTGTTAAATTTTCAGTAGCTAATTGAAAATCTCCAAATTAATTTCACTTATGTGCTTGTTGTTTAATGCCACACTCAAGAACTTCTCACATGTACGATGGCTGTCAGGTTTATGGGTGGAGGAGACAAGGGTTGCCACTGTAAACCTCTGCCATTTGGGGAGTCACGGATTGAACCCATATCACACCTGTCCCAGTGATTGAAAAGAAAACCTATAAGTAGACATTTTGATGATTGTATCAGACTGTTTCATGCCATTTGTCTATTTTCAGCTCAGTCAGTTAGCACGCGCTAGAGTAGCGCAATGACCAAGAAGCCTCCCACCAATGCGGTCGCTGTGAGTTCAAGTCCAGCTCATGCCGGCTTCCTCTCCGGCCGTACGTGGAAAGGTCTGCCATCAACCTTTGGATGATCGTGTGTTCCCTCCGGGCTCGGCCCGGTTTCCTCCCACCGTAATGCTGGTCACCGTCTAATAAGTGAAATATTCTTGAGTACAGCATAAAACACCAATCAATTAAATAAATAAATAAATAAATCTATTTTCAGAGCGGGTGGTGTACCTCACATGGGTCAGCTTTTCTGCTCGGATTATTACCAAGGGGGTTACGGGATGCCCGCGGGTCCTTACCAGACCATGGTCTACCCTAACATCACCACCTCACAGGCTCTCCCCCAGGGGTCACTAAGGCCAAGGCTCAGTAAGCTCTCACCTGTTACATGTGTTCCTATTGTAGCAAGTCCATACTTACTCTAATACCTTATCCCTGTTACTTATGAAAGAGTAAATTTCAGCCGGATGTATGCACCATTGACGTGTTACAGAATGATGTGATGTGTAAACCTTGGCAGGGTAGGATATGGTGTCATGTTGTGTCCCCAGTAGGACTTCTCCTGGAAGTCAAGTGCCCCAAAGCATATAGGCATTCAATTGAAGTTCTGCATTTGGACACTTCTGATGGTTTTGGGCTTTAAAAATCTTTAAAAATCAATTGAAATGTCGTGATTACACAGTTCGAAGCTTTAGTTGCCCTGTTTCCTTTTGTTGATTGTTTGACATGTTGTTGGATTAATTCTTCTATACACTACAACAAAAAAGTCAGCACCATACCACACTCATTCCACAACAGTGTGACACGGGTGTGATTTACTCTGAAAGACAGCATGTTAAGCTCAAGCAGGCAGGCTTACGTAATGCATTCCACAGGCTTGTAATATCTGTGTGGAATCCATTCCACACGCATGTAATATCTGTGTGGAACCCATTCCCCACGTGCAATATCTGTGTGGAATCCATTCCACACGAGTGTAATATCTGTGTGGAACCCATTCCCCACGTGCAATATCTGTGTGGAATCCATTCCACACGAGTGTAATATCTGTGTGGAACCCATTCCCCATGTGTAATATCTGTGTGGAATCCATTCCACACGCATGTAATATCTAAGGAACCCATTCCACATGCGTGTAATATCTAAGGAACCCATTCCGCACGCGTGTAATATCTGTGTGGAACCCATTCCCCATGTGTAATATCTGTGTGGAACCCATTCCACACGCATGTAATATCTGTGTGGAACCCATTCCCCACGTGTAATATCTGTGTGGAATCCATTCCACACGAGTGTAATATCTGTGTGGAACCCATTCCACACGCGTGTAATATCTATGAGGAACCCATTCCGCACGCGTGTAATATCTGTGTGGAACCCATTCCCCACGCATGTAATATCTATGTGGAACCCATTCCGCACGCGTGTAATATCTATGTGGAACCCATTCCACAGGCGTGTAATATCTAAGGAACCCATTCCACATGCGTGTAATATCTAAGGAACCCATTCCGCACGCGTGTAATATCTATGTGGAACCCATTCCACAGGCGTGTAATATCTAAGGAACCCATTCCACATGCGTGTAATATCTAAGGAACCCATTCCGCACGCGTGTAATATCTGTGTGGAACCCATTCCACACGCCTGTTCATGGTGCTGACTTTTTTTGTTGTAATGTAAGATCTAATCAAGAATCAAAACTTCCTACACTGTTGTGTGTCTTCACATAGAATTCTTTTCCATTAGTACGCTGTACCATGGCGTTTCCATCAATACAGTGATGTCAGATGTATGGATCAGCTGCCATGGTTACAGGATGTCTGAGGCTGTGTCAACAGTAAAATCTCCAAGGCTGCCAAACGTGCTGATTTTCAGTAGTGATGTAAGTCAGTTGTTGTAAACTGCCATTCTAATTTCAGTCACCAGTTCCACACCAAACCTGGCCGCCTCATTGCAGGCTTCGATACAGGGGGGAGGCTCTGTCACCAGGTTACCCCATACCATGCTGCAAGTGGACTCTTCTAGGCCACTCCAAACTCATTTTCCTGTGAACACAGAAGGTGAGTTATCTTCCCTGAATTCAGAGTGAAATGAATGATTTATGGCTTTGTCCCTTTAATTTTATTCCTTAAACAGTTATAAGTCTTGCTATCAAGGTGATTCCGCTGGTCAATTTGATGCCAGGAAACAAGCATTTCAAGACCTCTGTAAGAGATCATATAATTTGATGAAATAATGTAATCTAACCAAATTCAGAGAAGAAAGTTTTCAATATTTTTATCTAGAATTCTTGATTTAAAAAAAAGAAAAAAGTCTAATTTCCTGGAAAATCATAGAAAAATTTGCTGTATTTTACATATAATAGGTAATGTGACTATTTCTAGACTTATAACATTTCTTTTCTTTCACCTCTGCAAATTGAAGTTATGAAACTTAGGAGGGAATAACCAGCTGAAGTTTTATCTGTGTTTCCATAGAGTTATAAATTCCACTTCCTGCTCTGTTCCTCCCACCCCCCACAGGAAGCAGCCTGACCTCAGAGGCAGTGACGATAACAGTGACCTCTGGCCTCCCCTCGTACACGCTCTCCCCCGCAGGCCCCACCATCACCTCCACACAGCCTTCCCAGAATACAGCTGGCCACTCCTCTTCACAAAGTGCATCTCCGCGCCCCAGTATCCTGAGGAAGCGCACCAGTGATGGGTGAGCGCTGGGACATCTGTCGTCACAAGTTTTGACTTTCAGTGTTAATGGTTCTCTGGCAAAGAATTTTTTTGAAAAGCAGAATAATTTGTTTATATTTATTCATTTGGTGTTTTATGCTGTACTCAAGAATACTTCGCTTGTATAGCAATGTATAGCAGTACAGTTGGAGGGTGGGGGATCATTCACAGCCCGGGGGAAGCCCATGACCATGTACAGGTTGCAGGCAGGCCTTCCCACATTTGGCTGGAGAGGAAGCCAGTCAGAGCTGGACTTACAACAACCACATGGGTCAGAGGCTCCTGGATCATCGTGCTGCGCTAGTGCATTAACCTTCTCTGCCATGGAGACCCTCAGAGCAATTTACAGATCAAAAAACACATTGACCAGTAGTAATGATTCTCAGTTTTAGTAGAAATTTGAAATGACAAAATGTATTTTGGTGAAAATTAATAATAGTGGTGGGTGTGGCAATGTATCTCGATCGAGTTATCAGATAGCTCTTTGTTTTTAATCCTGTGCATTGGCTTTGGGAGATAGATTTAATCCCTGATTCCTGTAAACCACTAAATAGAATACACCTTCATGTCGTCTACTTTGCCAGGTGTTTTGCAAGGTATGGTGATCACGTGAATCTGTACCTGATTCATGTGGTTGTCCTCGTCTTTTGTGGGTTTGTATATATGACATAATCTGAAAGACTACTTTTCAAAACCCGTCTTGATAAGTAGTGTGTTGCAGGATACCTGTGAAGATTCCGTGTTTAGAGAACATGTGTCTACATGTACCTGGTATTTTAGCATTTCTGAAGATATCTGGAGTGTTTTGTCTGCTGTGTGTTTGTCAGGACCCCGGTGAAGAAACCCTACTGCGCCCTGAATGACAACCAGAGTCCACGACCAGAGTCTGCCCCTCAGTCCAACAACAGCTCCCCCAAAACTCCAGTGTAAGTCCCCAACATTTTTTGATGTATGTTATGTCTCATTTCATTTCGTGACTTTAGCCTTCAGCAAAGTCAAGA
This sequence comes from Acanthopleura granulata, assembly GCA_016165875.1. Classification (NCBI taxonomy): domain Eukaryota; kingdom Metazoa; phylum Mollusca; class Polyplacophora; order Chitonida; family Chitonidae; genus Acanthopleura; species Acanthopleura granulata. The sequence goes on from JABBOT010000011.1 coordinate 2,953,040, forward strand.
ATGTTTTGACACCTGAAACATGTATTGAAATTTGTATAACATATAATTGTTTTCTGTAAAGAATTTTGTTCATTCCGTCCTCTCTCCTTCATCTGCATCACATTTGCCATTGGCTTTTTGTCTTTTTAAACATGACTGCCAAAATGCCACAGTTTGTATATTATTCGGTTGTTTAATCTGTCTGTTCAGGACTGAGTCAAGAGAGAACAGCCAGTCCTCGACCGACACAGCTTTATCAAATGAGGCGGCGCCACTGACCTCGGAGCTCAAGGTCAAACAGGAGCTGGTTGATCCCACAGACAACTGTAAGTCATGAAAATCAACACTAACTTCTCGTTGTTTGGTGATGAGGCCTTGTATGAGTGTTTTGCACATTTCTCCATTTCTGTTACAAGTCTGTAAAGTCAGATCATGCTGGTGGAGAACTTTTCACGTAAGAAAACATCCGACAGTAAATAATAGCTGATGGGTTTGATACCCAAGAGGGAAACCTTCCCTCAAGAGACATAAATAGCTGATGGATTGATACCCAAGAGGGAAACCTTCCCTCAAGAGACATAAATAGCTGATGGGTTGATACCCAAGAGGGAAACCTTCCCTCAAGAGACATAAAGAGCTGATGGGTTGATACCCAAGAGGGAAACCTTCCCTCAAGAGACATAAATAGCTGATGGGTTGATACCCAAGAGGGAAACCTTCCCTCAAAAGACATAAATAGCTGATGGGTTGATACCCAAGAGGGGAAACCTTCCCTCAAGAGACATAAAAAGTTGCTTCAGATTTTTCATTTACTCTCAGACAAGTGGAAGATCTTTTGCTGGTTCATAGGCCTCTTACCGTTCAACAGCTGCATATGACTCTAATACCAGTTGGTTGTGTTTATGGTCTGTTGTATTTGATAATTACATGTGTGCTTGTTCTGACCCCTACAGCAATTCCAGTTCTGAACAATGTGGAAGCATCACCCCGGAAAAAACCCCGGAAACAACTTCTGTGAGTGTTCATGTTCAGTTTTTAGTGTAGTAGTCGGTTAGAACTTAAACCTCATCAGTTCGTAATCAAATGTACATCTAATAAACCTTGCCCACATGGCATAGAATAAAGGGAACAAGGCAGTAGATGACCAAAACTAAAACAAGAATTGGCCAGGTTTGACCATGGAGGTAAAATAGAAGGAGACACAACTCTGGGCCCCTCAAAGTGTTCAGTGTACAATACCAATACAACAAGTCTCCAGCTTTTGACAGCAGATTAATGTGTCTGGCCTGTGGGTAGGTCATCGCGCATGCACCGTCGAGACGAGTAGTTTTTGACACATGTTGTGAAAGGTATTCAGCACCCAGTCGCGCGTCACTCAGAAGCCCCTTTATTTATGTGCCGAATAATTAAGACAGGCAGAATGCATGTCAGACTGCCTTGATTCATGTAGAGCTACAGGGGAAAAATTGAGTGTTTCTGTTTAAAAGAGAATGGTTGCCTTTGAGTGGCAGTAAATATATTTGTAAGCTCAGTTATTTTTATAATATCATGCTATCAGCGACTAACTCAAGGTTTTATGAACAGCGCTGAACGGTATATGTCAGGTATTTTCCAAAATTTAGGCATGAATTATGTTTTGCTAGAGCAGAAAATTTTGGTAATATTAAATCTGCAGCAACACAAAGATTAATTGCTCAGTACCTTCAAAGCTGGAATGCTAGAATTTACTCTCTGCGCAAAAATTACCACCACTTAGAAAGAGACTCCATTTCCCTCCTCTGAAAGGTGAGAAAGTGTCCAGCAAAATCTAGAACTTCAAATCATCACTCATCCATTGAGATAGGTAGATGGGGGAAAATTGATAAAATAGATGGGATATGTAACTTATGTAGCCTAAATCTCCTAGGTGATGAATTCCATTATTTATTGGTATGTCCTTTTTTCCTGAAAGAAAGCAATATATTCCTGCTTATCAACTACAAATGCTGCCATGAAATATTCTTGAATACAGCATAAAACACCAGTGAAATAAATACATGAATTATGGTAGGCCATTTTACTACTCTTGTGCTGCCACCTTATACATGCTTATTTTCTTTGCCTCATGTATTGCTAATTAGCGATCTGAGCTGAATAAAGTTTCATTCATTCATATATAGCTTGTGTGGCGATGCTGTTGCATGTGGTGCTCTGAACAAGGACGATTTTCTTGTCAACCTTGTATGTTGATGCACCAAAGTTTATACCCTTTCAGTGATAGTACACCACAGTGTTGCTTTTGCAGGTCTGCACATCAGGTGATATACACATCAGACAAACATTAGCGACAAGCTAAAAACCATTATTCAGAGGTGTGTGTATCCACAGCTGGTAATGCTCATTAGTGAGGTAATCCCCTGATCACTGGGAACAGTATGTAGAGGTGTGTGTATCCACAGCTGGTAATGCTCATTAGTGAGGTAATCCCCTGATCACTGGGAACAGTATGTAGAGGTGTTGTATCCACAGCTGGTAATGCTCATTAGTGGGGTAATCCTCTGATTACTGGGAACTGCGCACGCATACAATTACCTATGCCGACCGGCAGTGCTTTTTGACAAATATACATATGTAGTGTTGACAAAAACCGAGCTTGCAAAGAAACTGCTTGCTATACCCATAATTGCAACATATCCACATTCAGTCAAGTATTTACCAGATCTTATTTATCTGAACAGTGCATCATAAATTGACCAGAAATGTGATTTTATAGAATCCATGACCAATTTTGGATTTTTTTTTATAAAAGGCTCATTTGTTTTAAATTGGCAATTTTCTCAAATGTCGATCTTGATTTTGAAAAAAAAATAAGATACTGTACCCATATCCCCTCACCGCGAGGTAAATGCTACTAACTGAAACATAACTTTAAAGAACTATGTTGACTGGAAAATGTTCCCCGATAGGTGAATGAGTAATGCTGTTCATTGGGGGTTTTAACTTCTACAAAAAAAAAAAAAAAAAAAAAAGAGTCCTATCGATGTGATTTAAATGGCTATGTAGTCTCCTAAATATGACCGCACTGAATATGTGTTGTGCGCAAAATTTGGAGATCATGCTTTTTCGTGAAACTAAGTGTGCATGATGGATTCCTTATAGAGACAGATCACACTGAGACCCACTCATGCACTCGCTCTGACGCGCAGTATCATACATAATACATCAAACACTGCCCAGCCATGGGAGGTTCTGTTCAGAATACAAAGGCACAGCGAGTGAGTCTGGCCGTCTTCAGGGACTGACCGAAAGAGTTGTGTCCCCTTCATTTTACTTCCATGGTTTCACATATCAATGCTGACTTTTTAAAAAAACTGCTCAGTTTATTATTTGAGATGGTGAACTTGTTTCAGAAGTGGTCAATTTTTATTTTAAAAGTAGTGTTTTTTTTCATAACACTTTTAAGTGTTTGTGAGCTGGTTACTACATGCGTGGATATACTTTTTCTAAGAAGCACTGTGGAGGAGATTCGAGATGCGACATCGTCAGACGAGGACGTAGAACGCCACCTGGAGGTGAAGGAGGAGAGGCGAGACTCCGTCAAGCAGGAAGTCAAAGAAGGTAAGTCAATCAGTCAGCCTACAGGGTTTACAGAGAACATCGTTTAAGGCTACCTCGCTGTTAATGTCTTTTTATTGATTACAATTTTTCATTTATAATCGGATCACAATTTTTCATTCAATGACAACAGTTTGTGATTCAGTGACAATCGGATCACAGTTTGTGATTCAGTGATAATTGGATCACAATATTTCATCCAATGATAATTGGCGAAGTTTCTGTAGTAACATGGCTCTGTAACCTTTGTAAACATACATGCACCTTCATATAACTGCAACAGTGATGCGCGTGGCAGTTGATGCATATAGCAAACCTAGGAAGAGCGCAAGCGCATAATGCCACATTCCGAGATTACGTGTCATAACCATAGCTGATTCTGCATTTATAGGTCCCTGATTTTGTGCGGTTAAAATTAAACTAACACCTCATTATCAAACGGTATATGAGTGGCTGTGTACAACTTCAGTATGGAAACTTAAGATATGGTGATTGTGTTTTTGTGACATTTCTTGTGATGATATATTTATTAAAGATAACTTTTGTGTCCATCTCAGATTTTTACGATGAAGAAGGCGTGCGATGGACCGTAGAGAGGACAAAGCCCAACATCTCCATCATGAATTTCTACAACTGCTCCTGGAAAGCTCGCAATAATCATTTTAACAAATATCAGGATGTCAAACCAAAAGGTGATTTAATCGTTACAATTCAGCCAAAATGTCGTTCTTACCTCAGATTGGATCATTCTGACATGCAGCCGTCATGAAACTGGCTCCGTATGCTCCATGTTGAGTGTGCATGACTAGGATTTCTTTGCGGCAGGACAATCCGGCCTATGTAGCTAGCCTGGAAAGCATTATAACCCTAGGTAGTTAGGTGGACAATTCACCATACTTTGAGCATCTTCTGTGAAGTTTTGCTGTGTCAGAAGTTTGGACCTGAGCATAGGTTGAAGTCAAACACTTGCAGCAATACACGCCAAAAAAATAGAACTGAGGTTAATCCTATGCTGCTGCTGAAGTCACCATTTGCTTGTGTTTGAAGTCTGCAGACTCAGGTCGCTGTGTGCTGGTGTCTGACGTCTGCAGGCTCAGGTCTCCATTTGCTTGTGTTTGAAGTCTCAGGTCGCCATGTGCTTGTGTCTGACGTCTGCAGACTCAGGTCGCCATGTGCTTGGGTTTGAAGTCTTCAGGCTCGGGTTGCCATGTGCTTGTGTCTGAAGCCTGCAGGCTGAAGTTGCCATGTGCTTGTGTTTGAAGTCTGCAGGCTCAGGTTACCATGTGCTGGTGTCTGACGTCTGCAGGCTCAGGTCGCCATGTGCTTGGGTTTGAAGTCTGCAGGCTCGGGTCGCCATGTGCTTGTGTCTGAAGTCTGCAGGCTCAGGTCGCCATGTGCTTGTGTTTGAAGTCTGCAGGCTCAGGTCGCCATGTGCTTGTGTTTGAAGTCTGCAGGCTCGGGTAGCCATCTGCTTGTGTCTGAAGTCTGCAGGCTCAAGCCGCCATGTGCTTGTGTTTTTCACATCTGTGAAAAGTAACCAAATTAGTCCTGGACGAAGTTTGAGGTTATCATTGGTATACTGCAACATTCAGGACACCACTCCACTATTGCTTGTGTGGTACCGACATATATACCATAGTAGACCAGTTTTGGGACATCTGAGCTGCATGGGGCTCACCTACACTGGTGAGGTGGAGTGTATTAGTCCAACGTGAGTTTTGACGAGGCCTTCTGATGATAATTTCTGTTTTCAGAAGAGAGACGGCCAACAGTGAATGAGCTATCCAACAGCAAGAGTGTACTTCAGAAAGCCACGGGCTGGAGGCTGTACTACATGGCTGCCCAGTTAGAGGATCTGGTAGGTACACCTCTGTATGACCCCTCAATATCCACCCCTCCCTACATGCTCTACCCCTGTACTTTACAAAGCCACAGACTGGAGGCTGCACAGTTAGAGGATCTGGTAGGTACAAATCTGAATGGGGCTCGCAAGCCCTCTGTAAAAGCAAATTTTGTACATGTACCTCACAGAACAGTAATGCCTGATAAAACTACTTCTGGATTGTTGAAATTGTGAGACAATGTACCGATAACACATTTATTCAATTCCCTGAATCATATGTACATAAATTGTTATTCTCCCACGTTTGCTTCTGGAAATCACTCACTTCTCTTGGAGGTGCAGAAATCTGACAGTTACATCATCAAGCCTTCAGATAGGTGCCTGACATTTTTAAAAACACCCCTTTGGTGAAATGATATCCTCCAAGAAACATGCGTCCAGTTATGAATAACATGAACAACATGGTCACACCACTTTGTCCGAAGGGGTGTTTTCAAAAATGCCAGGCACCTATTTGCAGGCTTTGATCATTACATACACAACCATGTACACAGTACCAGCAACAGTACCCTCTACACATTTAGCAGTAAAAACACCAGTTACGGCAGTAACTAGACAAGTGATCCTGAATAACCTTAGCTGGTATTGTTGCTGAAGTAACTTAGAGGGCACTGCTGTTTGCAACAAGATTTTGTTTCCTGTACAAAAATTCATTTTATAATTCTTGGTCGCAGCCCGTTTGCCCATGGCCAGTGATGATGTGATTGATTTCACCTCCTGCTGCCTTGGCTGCGACTTTTAGTGTGAATATATCACTAGGCAGATTCTCCTGACAAAGGGCAGCAGTAGTGTCCAGGCATTGTGCGGGTCCCTTCATGCATATATCTGACTGACAGGATATAATGTCTTGTGAATGGGGGGTGAAAAATTCTAGAGCATTGATTTTGCTTTAAATTGCATTAATTTGGGCACAATCTGTACTGTAATTTTTAGCACGTCCAAAATTTAAAGGTAGTTTGAGATGAATCATCCTGTTTTTGAGGAGGTAAATTGAATATCTTTGATTTTTACATTCATTTTTACATTTACATGAAAAATTGTAAGGCATTTCTGATGGCTAGTATTGGACCTGTGTATTTCAGGTGCACCCCTTTATTGTCATGGGTTGAGAAAGTACATGTAAATTAAAGTTGTGGATGAGTTCAAATCTAATGAGATAGATGATCTAATAAGTCAGATAGTTGCAGTTTAGTGAGTATGAGGTTTGTCTATCCACAGAATGACCTGGAGAAGCAGATGTGTTCACAGATCACAGAGATTCAGGCGTCCCTCGCCCCGAGGTTGGGTACTGCGCCCACTACCCAGACAGAGGAGGTGGCCGCAAGCCGGGTGCATGAACTCACACAGGTAAGCCTGACAACATTGTTCATGAACTCACACAGGTAAGCCTGACAACGTTATTCATGAACTCACAGGTAAGCCTGACAACATTGTTCATGAACTCACACGTAAGCCTGATAACGTTATTCATGAACTCACAGGTAAGCCTGACAACGTTGTTCATGAACTCACACAGGTAAGCCTGACAGCGTTATTCATGAACTCACAGGTAAGCCTGACAACGTTATTCATGAACTCACAGGTAAGCCTGACAACATTATTCATGAACTCACACAGGTAAGCCTGACAACGTTATTCATGAACTCACAGGTAAGCCTGAGGAAATCAGTCATGTCACCAGACACCAGGCTGGGTTGACCTGTGATCAAACACCAAATCACACAGCTGGGCTGCTTCCATGTAGTGGGACACCTCAGAAGACACCACTTTAACCTCAGTGCCAATCACAAATACCAGAGTGACACAGATTTAGACTTGGCTTTCTCAGTGGGTTTTCTAGCCAATTTCTTTTAGAACTTCAATTTGAATAAATCAGTAAACTCAATATTTTTCATCTCCAATGTATTCAAAACTCAGTTTATTTCTTGAAAACTCAACACAAAATTTGTCTAAAACTCAATTTTTCGATATTTCTCGTGGTTAACACTGAAAGTGACGAGAAAAGCCCCTGCTTCTGGAATTTCAGGGGTTACAATGTGCACATACAGAATTTATACTCCCCCGCAACGAAGTTAGGGAGAATAGCTGGAATCAATGCCTGTCCTGCATTTGTCTGCGACAACTCACCATACTTCTAGCCTATCATCTATACTTGTGCATGTTTAAGTTTGATGTTAATCAGGTAATTGTTTTCATTATTATTTCCCTTTTCCCATTCAGATACAGTTTTTTATGGTCTTTTCACTCAACACTTATTTCTCCTTTTCAGGGTAACATTCAAAGATGTCAGCTGGTGAATGATCAGCTAATAGAAGCCAGAAACTCAATGCTGAAGATTTTAGACCACAAGAAAAGAATCCTAGAAATCATCAACAAGCACATGAGCAAACGACCAATCAAAAAAAAGGAAAGGTCCTAGCCAAAAGTTTGTGAGGTGAATAGTCAATGTTATTATTATTTTTTTTTTTTTCTTTTTTGTTTCTTGCTTTTATCATCATACAAAGAAACTCCCAATTCCCTGGATAAGATTGGATTCCATGTCGTTCACAAGAAACTGTCTCTGGAATGTCATGGATGTTCTCACAGGGGAATTCTCAGTTCTCTTAGCTAATTGGTGCCACAGACTAAACAAAACAGCCAATGAGAACCATTGTTACAAGACCATCGTGTCTGGCCAAAGACTCTCTGGACAAAGCTCCAAATGTTGACTTTTGTTTTTATTACTGAGATCTGAACCACATGGGCTGGTTTTTGTGGAATGTATAAACTGTTATGTTGGATTTTATCGTTGAATTTAATCAGAATTGGGTGTCAGGTTAGTGCTGATAGGCCTGATTTTAGCTGCTTGTACATTGTACAGTTTATTATACTACACTGTTTCATGTACCATGTTCATACACTTCTGCCCTCTATTGTACAGAGGACAGAATGATGTATGCTACCTGGAATTTGAAGTGTTACTTTTTGGGGGTTTCCATGGTGACTCATGCAGGCACAGCACAGATATTATTATTTGTCATGAAATTAAGGTGGATTCTGGAAGCATTTTTAACCAAGGCAGCAAATACTCCAGTAAGTCCCGCCTCTACCACCATTTGTAAAATTTCCTGAATCGCTGATTATTTTATCTTGTGTGAAAAGCAGAAAAGCAACTATGCTCCACTCAACATGAAGTTTCATGACATTCATTGAGATGATGGATAGAATCTGTTTGAAGTATATATATATGTGTGTATATTAAAAGCTTTAAGTCCCCCTCCCACTCTCCCAATATATCACTTCGTATGAATGATGTCAAACATTTTAATTGTGTGTCAGAAATGACATCTATGAAATTTAACAGTTTGTCCTTCTTAAAACAATGCATTTGCCTGTAGATTCTCTAGGATTATTTAAAGAAGTATAAAAAAATTTGGAGTCAATTTTTTTGAATTCAGACACGTAGCTTTCCTGTATGTAATTCTGTAAGCGTTTGATTTGTCAACATGCTAAATGTTGTGACAGCATTATTCCAACGACATGCGTGAACCAGACCTTTCTCCCAGTCACCCTGTAAGAATCATGTGGTTTTCACAGCATTTCAAAATTTCAAGAATATAATTGCTCCAGTTTAACCTGTTTTACAAGAGGTGCCGTGCTAGTGTTGGATTATTTATGATCCCAATGTGATTTACAGCGCACTTCCTCAGTGTCACAGTGCTCTAATGGGTTCTCCCAATAGACCACAAGTCAATCACCAATATATATCCCGTTCTTACTGACCAGGCCATAGTTCTGAAGCCAGCTGTTTACATCTGATGTGTAAGATCAGTATAATGCGTACTGTATTAAAAACAAGCCTGTAGGATGTACACTATGTGTATGTTAATCAGACCATAGATGTGCTCAGCTTGATGAAGTCATGCATGTATTTTAGAAAATATTTCTTTCCCATACTGTATGTGAAGTACTTGTGAATTCTGGGCTGAATTTAAGGTGGCCAATCCGCGAAGTCAGTGTGAATTGAAGTATTGATGTATTGATTGTTGTAAATTACAAGCTGTACAAATGGTCTGTATCTTATCAGTCGTGTAAATACCATGCTAACCTGTTTCTTCTAACTGCCTTTGTGCTATAGTTCTTCTCCCTCTTACATGCTTTTTAGCCCTTGTTGGTCCCTTCCAGGTCCTGTATCTGAGTGCATCATATGATTTGCGCTGTCTGAGCACAGGGAATCAGTCTATATTAAATTTTACAATGTCACACACATGCACTTTTTTGTCAGTTTTTGATTTGTTCTTCAGCATATTTATTGCACACTCCTTGCTGGCTCTCTCTGCCAAAGAATTTTCACTCCAGAGTTCTCTGGCCCTCTACAAAGGGAAGCAAATCTTGTAACCCATTAAATAGCACTCCCCTCTCCATACTTGAGTAACAGTGGCAGCTAGTATTGTTCATGATCACTGCTGGTGTTGAAATTACTAGAGTTGTGTTTCAAGTAGGTACACCATAGAGGACGCTACCATATCAGGAGATACAAGATTTGCTTCCCTTCGTAGAGGGCGCTGGTGTTGCCCAGGCCAGTTAGGCTCAAATCCAGGCCCATCACAAAGGTGTATTGGCCTTGGGTCATACAGTCGTAACTCATGCTGTTATTCTAGAACTTAAGACTGGAATTTCTAACACTTGTTATCAATTTTCTCCCATAATAAAACCTTTCAGTATGACAACAGACTTCCAACAGCAAGTCACAACTTTAGCAGGTCTGTTTAAGTGTAACACCATCTTGTGATTAATCCATGTGGCCAGCTGTCACTGGTTTGCTTGTAGAGCAGTCTTTTATAAAATCAGGTACAAAGGTCAGGATGCATGTAGATTATTCTAGGTACTCAGGTTTCCTCCATTCAGAATCCTGACTGCCATAATAGATGGGGAACGTTTTTAAGAAAGGTGTTTTAAACAGTAATCAAAGTACTGTAAATGACTTAAAATTTTACCCATAAAAGTGCATTTTACAGGCAAATTAAGGTGGTAAAAAAAGTAATTTTTATGTTAAAACTTACCCTAATTCTTCTAATTTTTGGGACACCTGATCCTACCCTTTTTAACTAACGTGATTCTAACAGATACGAAGTTTCTTTTTTCTTCCATGTTTAGACTATCTAATGACGGACATATCAATATCTTTAGTTTTTGTAAAAACTGGGCGAGAAATGTAATATTTTGCTTCAAGGAGGACTAATATCTGTGCCAATAATTCGAAGAATGAGGGTACGTTTTTCCAGTAGGATATCATCCTTCATGTACCTCCAAACCAACCTCAAACCACCTTTCAAAATCACTGGAACTCGCGGAATCAGGAAATCCGAGCAACTTGGTCGTGAGTGAAAGGTTAGGTCATTTAAGGTAATCAGAGCGCTGAAATAAGGATGAGGGGGTGGGTACATGCACACGCGGTGCACTATCGACTGTGCCCCCAGGGTTGATGGGTGGGACACCTGGAGACTTGATCAGCAGCGCTTACACAGTGAAGAACGCTGGTCTTACACCAGTATGGTTTAGGAATCTGTACGTCATGCAGGACAAAGTTAGTAACTTGGCAAGGCCTGGTGTTATGACCGAACACTCAGTTTCCTCCACCCATAAAATCAACCTGGTACCGCAGTTTCCTCCACCCATAAAATCAACCTGGTACCGCAGTTTCCTCCACCCATAAAATCAACCTGGTACCGCAGTTTCCTCCACCCATAAAATCAACCTGGTACCGCAGTTTCCTCCACAAATGAAATCGACAGTAAAATCAGACACTCTAGAGTATGGCGTTAAAAACGATCAATCAGTGAGTCGGATGAAAGATTTGAATTCAGCAACTGTCTAGCAGTACCATGTCACTCAGCTTAATGAAATTGATAGATTTCTGTACACGTTTGAACTGCTTTTCTCAGGCATCTGTGTTTGTCACTCTTAGAGAACGTTTGACCTACAAGACATCGCTGTATGGAGGCAGCCATCTTGATCACTTGAAATTAGTCAAATTGAAAAAATTCAAGAAGTTCAAATTTAATACTGCTTGCGTGATTTGGCCATTTTTTCCCATTCGCAATGAAAATATTTTACTTAGACTTGAAAATAAGACAGAGTCCACTTTTTTGAGGAAGATGGCCACTCAATTCACACAAGTCTAGATTCGGCCATTCTCGATGTGAATCCGAAGATAAGCAAGGTGGGCCACAATTAGTTTGAGCTGTGGGGTTCTCTGGTTCTATACATAAGGAAGCAAATCTTGTGACTCTTAAAACAATCAATTCCCTCAACCTGTACTCACTGCAATAAGCCGAATCGGCGTTGGAGCTGTCTCGCGAGATTAACGCTGTCTGGGCAAGACGTGAGTGGGTGCTCTCGCAAACCAATGCAAAATAACACTAAAAAGACGTGACTTCCAGTTGTTATGAAACTGTTGTTGTTGTTGTAGCGACTCCCGGGCTCCCTTTCCGAGAGCACCCGCTCATGTCTCGCCCAAAACAGCAATAATTTTGCAAGACGGCTCCAGTGCCGAATCGGCTCACGGGTTGCCAGTGATTTTAATCATAGTGCCGTTGCAGTTGAAGAATATGGAGGTAGAGGGGTACGCCTGTTGTTTTGCGTACAAGATTTGCTTCAATTCTGGATGGTCGGAGAACCTCACTGAACCTATTCTTCACAGTCCATTTTGTTCCAAGGCATCATTATCCATAAAGGGCACAGCAGCAAAACTTCACTGACTTACTCAAAACTCCAATCCTGTATTTCAACAATTATATTTTATATCTGAAAACATGGAAATACATTGACCTGCAGAGGTACATATACAGGATAAACCAAGATTTCACAAAGTACACCATCCATCTATTCTCGTCGACATAATACAACTGTCGATCAACTGGCTAGAGAGTCTACGTTCTATGACGTATCAAATCATCCTGAAGTCCTTAATGATTATTATACAAGATCACAAGTCAGAAGTTTGTCTGGACAAGGATTAATTAGATTTTTTTTTTATTTGTGTTAAATAATTATATTATTCGTGTCACATCAATCATGGGTATACACTCATTACTGTAAGTCATTTCCCAGCGTTCTCGCTGATGACTTGCACATAAACTTCTTGCTGGGACATTGTGGATAATGTGAAAAGTGGAAACCTGCAATCGAAACTTTAAATAATTGATCCTGTGCTGGTGACAAATAAACTTTCCTAAAACTTCATCGAAGTAGAGAGATACAGATATACCTTATTAAGTTCAATTTAGTACTGCTCTTCGACCTCTGTATTCACACGGAAAATGTACATTTTTTTTGTAACAAATGAATACAGACCCAAGAATATGATAGATACCAGTATTGTATATCATAAACTGTTAAAAACGTACAAAGTTCACTACCCACATTTTAATTATTAATGTGTTTTTTAATAGCCAAGGTAAACACAGTATATATCCACATCTATGTAATATATAACAGTTTATCAACAGCAGCAGATATAATGGGTTTAATTACCCCACATACACTGCGAATTATAAACCAAGTGTTTTTAACCTTTGTAACACCAGCTTTTATCTCCTCTCCTCACATCACTGTACATCGCATTTTTCTATGGGTAGAAAACTGTAACTGTGCATCATAAGTTTTTAAGGTCAAAAGATAAAGCATAAGTTGAGAATTACTACCACTGCTCTACGTTCCAAGAAATGCTACTGCTGCTACAAGGCTAGAATTCACATACTTAGGGACTTAAGTTATGCTCAACTTAACGTAACCTTTTTGAAAGTCAAACTCTCTTCAGACAAAGTCAACAGCCACCAGTAACTTTGGTAGCCACCAAATTTGGCAGTCTGATACATTTAAATACTCTTTAACTGGATGGATTTCTTCTTCTTGCTCATTGTTCTACTTGAGCTGAAAATGCCTCTGTATTCTACCTTGCTTTTTGTGTGCAGGTCCATGTATACATATTATTACAAGAAAATATACTGTAGTTTAATTAAGCAAAGTTCCCAACAATTTGAGCAGGTTCATTTAGTCGTAGCTTCTTCAACATGGTGCGCATGCATCTTAGCTTTAAAAGCTTCGCTTGAGTTCACAAAAAATATTAGCTCAAAATGATTCTTATGCTGGGTAAAACCCAAAGATTTTGAGCACGTAGATAATTGATCTTTCTTTTGGACAGTTCTCAATTTCACGACCAGAATACCAGAAATTAACTGCTACCGTAATTGGCCCAAAAATTCCACAAAAATTCAGCATCTCAACAATAGTTTACAAATCCTGGCGATAACGTCAGAGAATTTGGAACGTAGGTAAAATACAAGATGAATGAACGCTAATTCTCGTTTTGTTTTTTTTAAAGTCCCCCAAGAAGTAGTGTGACAATCTCCAATAAAACTTCTTCCCTGCAACATGCAGTCAAGCTGGTGTAGGATAAGACAGAGTTGTCTTCTGGTTCTGAACCTCAGTCAATCTACCAGGGTTATTATGACTAGAACAAAGCACAGCACAGACTAAGGCAGCCACAGTGATGATGGATATTTATATCAAGGGGAATGAAGTTAATAGAAAGTTAATATAACTATAATCTTGTCCTGCTTTCCAAGAAAATTACTCTTTTTCTTGAGGAACTTCAGCAAAAGATAACCAGTCATTTCATTCCTTCTTATCAATCATCCAGTCTTACATTGCTTTCTGACAGAGTCAATGTCCTACTCTGTTGGTACCAGTTTTTTTTTTTTTAAAACACACAACTCTTAATCACAAGTCTGTAACAAATCAATGGGGGTTAACTCGCTCAAGAGAATGTGTAGATTTTTTCCAGTACAATTCACATTACCTTTCAACACTGCATGACCATGCTCTATACATAGTACATTAATAATTAATTCTTAACCAACTAGAGCTTATTATGGTATAAGATACAATTCTACCCCCTAAAAAATTGCATTTTGCCCAACTGATCTGCAAAAAAAAAGCAACAAAATGTAATAAAATATTACTTTTTAAAAGCTCTGTTACTATAACTCACATTTTCATCCTAGATTTAGAACTGCTGCTCTCCTTGACAGAGACCTGCAGTGTGAAGGCTCCACACATAAGGCGCTGTCGCCTATCCAAAACGAGGATATACAAAGACATGTTGGTATCAGTTGGAGAGTGGGTACTTTGGGGTATCAGTTGGAGAGTGGGTACTTTGGGGTATCAGTTGGACAGTGGGTACTTTGGGGTATCAGTTGGAGAGTGGGTACTTTGGGTATCAGTTGGAGAGTGGGTACTTTGGGGTATCAGTTGGAGAGTGGGTACTTTGGGGTATCAGTTGGACAGTGGGTACTTTGGGGTATCAGTTGGAGAGTGGGTACTTTGGGTATCAGTTGGAGAGTGGGTACTTTGGGTATCAGTTGGAGAGTGGGTACTTTGGGTATCAGTTGGAGAGTGAGTACTTTGGGGTATCAGTTGGAGAGTGGGTACTTTGGGTATCAGTTGGAGAGTGGGTACTTTGGGTATCAGTTGGAGAATGGGTACTTTGGGGTATCAGTTGGAGAGTGGGTACTTTGGGTATCAGTTGGAGAGTGGGTACTTTGGGGTATCGGAGAGTGGGTACTTTGGGGTATCAGTTGGAGAGTGAGTACTTTGGGTATCAGTTGGAGAGTGGGTACTTTGGGGTATCAGTTGGAGAGTGGGTACTTTGGTAAAATATTACCAGCATCTGGAAGCCGTGGTAAGAAACTATACCTCAAAAGGCGGTGTAAGACATAGCTTTCTTGAAATTGGGCGTTTTTCTTTCCATACTAATTCGAGAGGGATCCATGTCTAAGCAGCGAGGTCTCACACTCAAGTTTATTAGCTTTTGCTCAGTAGTTTTCTGTATATCATCACATTTCAAACGAGAGCTGCAGTTCTGAATCTAATTTTCATACTAACAGCCAACCAAGCCTCAAAACACAGAGCTTTTAAAGAGTGATAGAATTCTCAGGATCAGGCCAAATGCGCAACTTTGGTCCTGGGCGAAATTTTAGTTCCTTCACCCCAGGTGTATTAATTGGTCACTGGTAAATACCTGCAGTACACGGAAGCGACATACCATGGAGCGACTCTATCTCACAACATTTTCACCCTGATGAACATCATCAAAGCTATTCGACAAAGCAGACTACTTTCATCAAAATGCCCTTCCATCATTTCAGATGTTTGCAGAGTACTTTTGAACACTAAAGCACATATAGGCTACTATGTTTCAATGCACACTAACTTGCAACAGGACGAATGATTGGTTGATAAAGCTTGGACCAAATCATTAACGCTGAATATGGGTGGTTTATTCATGACGTGAGGAGTCATGTGACTGGAGTCAAACTGGCAGCTACATGTACTCCTTTCTATTACACATACATAAGCCAAGTGAGAACAAAGTATATTAACATTTCATAGGATATATGGACTTGCTTTACAACCAAACAATAAATTATCTGATGATCCCAACAATGTATTACCCACCTATATCTTCACTCCTTACAGTGAAAAAGAAAAATACACCTCCACAGGGGTCAACATAAATTATCTAACAACAATGCGCAAGTAACACACCCCCCTCCCCCCCCATGTGAGTCATGACAATTTGATTCCCATTAGGTACAATACATGGGAAGGCAACATGACTGAGCTACGTGACCTACTGTACACATGGGAAGGCAACATGATTGAGCTACGTGACCTATTATACACATATGTACACACTCAAGAAACTGTTGAGTTATACAGCAACAGAATGCGCAAAGCATTAAAACATCATTAAACCCCTAGTCCTTACTAAAAACGATTGCTTTAAGAAAACAATTACAAAGCTAATGTGGGTTTTAAAATGCAAATTTCTGAAGCAAATTAATGTTGGCAATTTGGACCTTGAAAGTCATGCTGTACAAAGCGCTGAATATCAGACATGAACAAGTCCGATGTGAACACTTAATGAACGTATCTCAGATATGAACCTATCTCAGATATGAACCTGACCATAACACCTTTGACATGATCACCTAGGACGTGAACATCCAAAGATATACCATATTTGACATGAACACTAAAAAATGAACATGTCAGACTTGAACATGACATGATTATCTGGGACATGAACATTCAAAGACCTGCCATATCAGGCATGAACTTCATACAAGAACGCCTCAGCCAATGACACATACCCAGATCCACAGGGCATAGCTGATTGGATAGAACATCAGGAAAGAAATCAGAAAGAGGACGAAAGCGTTTGGCGGTTCCTTTAAGCATATGAGACAGGATGGACAGGGTACTTTAAAGTAGTGTCACGCATTAAAATTATGACAGTTTTAACCAACAAAGAGGCTGAGTGGCTTAAAAAGAAGGATGCCAAAAAGTCTTTACAAAATAACTCCTTAGTCACCGCACGCACTCTTTTTTCAAGCCAGACTGACTTTTAAACCTAACTGATTTGCATAAATACATGTACAAACTATATCTTTCTCAAAGGTTAGGATACCTCTAGCAACAAACTATGTTTACCTCCGTTGAGGGTACACTGAAGTCAAGGAAGAAGTACAGAGGATTGAAGGCTTCACAGAATCTGAATGTATGTGCCATTTTTGTCTCCTATCATAGATAGTTCCACAGTAATTTGTTGCCAAGGTAGTAATAATTAACTTAGCCCATGGTAGTTTGTGGAAAACTGCCAGTGTATACTACGAGAAGGAAAGCCTGTAGATGGCATGATTTTTCAAGCAGAAAAAGGCCATTAATAAGTTTCAAAAAAATCTCTGGATAAGTCTGTGTTAGTGGGATTTAAAACAGTGAAATATGAATTTGAGAATTCAGTTCCCGAATTCTCAGAAAGCTAGCAAAATATTTGTTTATTTATTGAAATGTTTAACACCATACTCAAAAACAGGGAAAGTTACGTGCATCTATAAAGACACCTTAAATCTTCATAAACTTCATAAATGGCCCTGGCATATTACATTTCGTCTTCATGTCATTATTCAAGAGCTTGCCTGGCCATCTCACACTATTATCTCCATTTTTTGTAAATGCTCATATATGATCAGTTAAAAAAAATGACTTTAAAATTCATATAACAAACATATTTCCCAAGAGATAAAGATAAATATAAAAGAGAAGAGAAAAAAAATGACACAAAGAGAACACCTTATAACTTATAATATCGTTACACTTTCAAAAATAATTTTTACTACACAATGGTTATAATAAATGTCAGAGTACTGTCTAAATATAACGACACAAAATATTTTTTAGATCATTGGTCGCAAATGTGTTCATACAATACATTATTATAGAGCTAGCTTAATGTGAATGATCTGATATTGAGACTACTGAGTTGTGTCCCTTTGCTAGTGCACAAGATAAATTAGATGGGTGGGGGGAGGGTGGGCTAGGAAGGGTATCTGGCAAGGGAGGATAGTGCTTATGTGCCATGTATTCCGGCAAATAAATTAAATATACACTTTGGCAGACTACATAAAATAAAGTTTTCAGGAGAAAAAAAAAAACATATAAAAGGAACACAACTGCAAAAAACAAGGCAGACAAATGATGGAGCTAATACTGGCCTTTTGCAACTTTGAAACAAACACTTTCAAGCTCACAAGAATAAATGTGACCCAAATCCTCTGTACACAAATGGAACTCCAGAATCTATGCCTGACATCCAGAGCACTACCTAACAACTTCCTTCTGTTCCTACCAACAAACCATCGATCAAGCACTGACAGTTTCAGGGCACTGCCTGACTGATTACCGGACTTCTTCACAACTCATTTCACAAAGCTGGCAGGGAGAAAACCAAGCTCGATGTTTCAAAAACTGGTATTCATTCCGTGTCTTTGGATTTACGGCCTTAATTATTCATACTACGTGCATTATTGTCCAGCGACACTCGAACAAAACAACAACAACAGATGGCGATGTGACTCTACAGTATTCACGGCAACAGCTTCAGAACTAGTGCCTGAAAACTGAACAGCCGCTTTGAGCTGTCGGCCAGCTGACAATCGCGTCATAAACATAAAATACAACTGATCAAAATGGTCAGATCTGTAATATGCAGTTACCAACTGTGAGGACCAACAAGATATGGTGAGTGAATCTCCTAAGTGTCTACACTTGATGGACAATATGCTTATGTTCACAACACTACTCACATCCATGAGGTTTTAAAAAGTAAGCAACTATGAAAATAATGCTACCATTATTATTGAATACTTTGATCATCACAGCATGATCATTACATAAACAATGTCAAACACAACGGTGACAGTCAACATAGTAAAACAACTTCAGTTAGGCAGATTTTTTTTTTCTTCCTTTGCTTTAGAGGGGTACATGTATGTGCCAACTTTCCTATCTCTACTCTGTCACGGACGCGTCCCTCCTGCGCCAAGGGGCGGGGCCAGCGCAGGTACTGTCCAATCAAATCTCGACTTTGGTAACAAGGGTTATAATCTACGTGCTTTTTGCTTAGGTCTCCCATTTTCATGACCTTGACCTTGCCTGTGTTAGAGGGTTTTGAGGAGCTAAGCCTCTGTGTCGTCTCCTTCGTGGCCTTTTAAACGCAGTCGAGCAAAGTCTTCAAAAATGAAATCGTCGTCCCGATCTCCATACGTCGGTTCTCCACTGCAACAAAACAGAACACTAAATACGTGACCTGAAAAGGGTTTACAAGGAATAACACAATTTAACGCTTATAACTGAGTAGTACTAAAAAACAAAATCTTCAACATTTCCAGAAAACTCGCTAATAATATACAGACAGTGCCTGCTGTGGGTTGTACAGCAGACCCTGTGAGCTCAAGAGACACTCCGCACTCGCTGAACATCACTTGTCCAGAGCCCACTTGCCGAAAGGAAAATGAAAAGATATGACCTGGTCTGCTGAAGCCTTATGTAGCTTGACTTCTATGCTGTCACTAGCTGACAAAGCCATCACTTGACTGTTTACTTTTCAAACAAGCGGACAATACAGAGTGGAAAAAAGGAGACAGCTGTTTAGAATGAACGCACAAGATCGTGTATTTATGCGTGATCTTTGCCTCATGACCGTTGTATATCATGTTTTGCTGAATATCATGTGATGATGTATCAACCAATGGAAACCAAGAATCACCATGTGAGGTATAATAACAGTCAGTTTGTGAGCCTGAACCAGGAAGATAGGACCATGAATAAGCCACTTATGCCGGAACAACATCAACAGCATTTGAGAGTAAAACATCAGTGATGGTTGACCCCATGTGTTGTTGTGTGACGTAACGCCAGGTAAAAACACAAACAACAAAACTTTCATTTCCATACGCGTCTCCAGAACTTATAACAGCGCCTTCAATAACACACTACAATTTTTTTCAAAATTTAGCAAAGCAACTCAGGCAAACATTTAATTCTGCTCTTAAGACGCAGAGGTTTTGAAACTGATGTGGCTGTGTAAACACGGAGAGACAAAGCACATGGAACAGGTTATAATATCATCAAAGCCTTACTTGGTGTCCAGCTGAATGAGGTTGGCATCCAGGGGTGCCTCCCCGCCCTCCGTGGGGGCAATGCTTGCGGAGCGTGAGGGAGGGGGTGTCTCTGGCGGCTTGGGGTGTGTCAGCGTAAATGGCAGCTCTACTGCCAAGTCCCTACAACAACAATGGTAACAAATATATATAGTATCGGCACAAGTCGCTACTGTCCTGCGTAGGCCACTGGAAAAAAAAACAAAAACATCACACTTTGACAGTGGCAGACCTTGTAGGATATTTTATGTGGGCCATCTCAAGGCCATTTCATCTCCAACAGAGCACAGTCTACAGCACAAAGTTCATTCCTGGCTTGAGGAATACTCACACTATACCACAGAGTACACAAACTGGGAAAACAACATTTTCACACTGGCAAAATCATTATGAGTTGAAAATTCTTCTGACCATATCAGAGTTGATCCACACTCTCAACCTGTAGTGAATATTGTACATTTCATTTTTAATTTCACTTACTTTCTGATTTTTAAGGCTTTTCGTTTATAAAGTCTTACCCTGATCCGAAGCCTAGGATCAATCGGACCTTGACCTTGTACGACACGACAATACCCAGATTCTCCTTCTGACTCGGGTCACTCACACTGAAATAACCAAAGTACACAATGACTGACATGGCTGATAGGAGATTAGAACTCTTGACTGCTCTGGTGAAGGCCTATCTCTGTAAAGGTCATCTTCCTGAGACAGATCAGACTCAGACTGGACAACTTTTGTTTGCCATCATACAACTCTGGCAGTCACAATAGTGCTGTTCTATAAGGATATTACAATCATATCTAAGTTTTAATTTTCTTTCTAAGGTCCTATTCAGAAAAGAGTCAAATGAAAGGTTTCCACTTTCCCAAAAGGCATTTGGGAACAGTGATTAATATTTTCTCACTTACATAGTTGACGATGCCAAGTTGGTGTCCTCGTGTTTCAGTTTGCCATCGAGTGCCAGTCCGCGCTTGTCCCGATTGTTAGCTAAGAGTGGTGTCAAGTGAAACACTTTACAGAATCCCGTCTGACTGGGCTGAATGGGGAACCCATCTCTAGAGAAAAGAGGTAGAAAAGGTCACACTGTAGATCATATGCAAAACTGACTGTGCGGAGGGTTGGAGAATGAAACCTTGCTCATTACGGTACACCAATGGGGCGACTGGAAACTGCTAGCAAAATGTCAGACTATGGCAGGTTGTTCTCTTGATGAGGACTGTTAACGATAATGATCTATGCAGTTTTATGCATGGTATACAAGGCAAATATCTATCAGACCAGGAGAGCCTTTGAGGCACAATGTCGCCTGAAGGTCATGCGTCATGTGCACATAACTACCAAGGCAACCAACACTGGATGTACGATGTCATCACCAAGGCAACCAACACTGGAAGCCAAAAAGTTTCTTGAATAAATTTTAATAAAATGAGCAAATGCTTTTTTATTTTCATCTGCCCGGTGATTTATGACATAGCTGAGAAATATTTCATTTGTGCAACAAGTGATGGAGAGAGAAAACCGGACACAGTTTGGAGGAAATAACTCTACTGTGCCTAAAATTTTGAGAGTACACTGATACTGAACCAGAAAGTCAAGGCATACAAACTCTTCAGTCTTTATAATATTGAAGTTTGAGCATTTCATCAGACTTTGCATTCATTTTGAGCTTTTAATATTAAAGTCTTGCTTTCTGAGAATGATAAACCTTGTTAAAGTGTTTACTCTGGTTCATTTACTCCAATTCATAAACTGATATAGAAAAAGGCTAAATGATTCACAGCTTTGAAAATCTCAAAACAGTCCGTCTGACCTTGTGTTTTCATGGCTGAACATTTTAAAATCACAAGGTTGATTACAGCTGCTAAAAGATTCTTATGGGAAAACACATATCAACTGTTATAATAAACCCGGTCACAAATCAGCAGAAAACCCATGAACTGCAATCAGTTCCTGAAGTTGATGCCTTTTCTACAGGAAGTCATTTTGTTTTCTCTAGACTTAATTCAACTAGAATTTCCTTCATTGATCTGATAGGAAGATTTTAAAATTATTAATTATTATTATTATTGATGTAAACTCACCTCACATCCATTATTTACAATTAACTACAAGTTGAAGGTTGTCAGAGGAAACAAAACAAAGAGTTCAATAAAACACGATAGGCCAAACACATTCATGTACTCCACACTTTTTAATATTGAGCTACATGTTCATGGCTCCTCATTTCCAACTTTCTAAGAGAAATATTTCAAATTTAAATGATAATAAAGGAAATATAAAGCATCAGCAGAGAAAAGCCCTACCAACTTATCATGGCCCAAAACTTTTACAAGGCTTTGCAATTTCGAAGGACATATTATCTGACGTTGAAAAACTTACATACTTATATAATACTTTCCATACAACTACCTGTCTGTAATGAAAGGAAATGTACATGTACACCTGTGGGACTGTAACTAACAAACCAGGAGGATTACAAATGGAAATGGACTTTGCAGGACTTGTGTCAATGAGTGTCCGAAGGTCAAAAAGCAAGAAAATGAAGGATAACATCACATGCCATGGTTTACGGGTAGGTGCAATGCGGAACAGCCACACAACAGTCAAAGAAAACACTGGTTTGGAAATTGAAAAAAAATTAGTAACTAAACAAGAAAATCAAATAATCACAGAAAAATATCAAATCAATTACACGTAACTACAAAGCTACAAAAATTTGTTGTCAAGTATTCAATATACCTTGCACAAGAAGGTGCATCTAAAAATGGCACCTAAATTATATGAAAATCTTCTTCTTATGTGTAAATGTCATATGGAATGACAGCATTGAGGGAGATGTTTCTTAATACATACTCTCCAGAGTCGTGAGTGGATAGTTAACATCACATGAAAAATAATATTCCACAATACGTATACATTTTTTTTAATATTTCAAGTACTTCACGAGGTGCACTGTAGCTTCAAAATGTTCTTTTAACTGCGATATGATGCCACAAATCCCAAGCACAAAACTGAAGAGAAAAACTGACTTTTGTTCTGTGATATCAGTTCAGAAAAAATCTACCCGAAGTTCAACATGTACAGCTGTCATGTCTTATAAACAGGCCCGAACAACCAAAACAGGACAAAATGCAAACAATTTGGTCGTCGGTGAACATTACATGAATCAAGACTTACTCTCTTTCCAAATCTGCCACTGTGCACTTGTATTGAGCGGTGGAGAACAAACAAATATCAGCAAACTGCCGCACTGTACAGGAAAGAAAAACACAGACAGACCAATCAAAAGTCACTATTCAAAAGAAAACAAAGAAGTGAGCATTCTCAGCCAATGAAAACAAGGTTGAGATGATGTGGAACAGTGCTGGTTCTGACCAATGGGAGTGCCTGTCTTGGATGAGGAATCTGGGATTTCTGTAGTTGGTCACATAATCAGCTGATCTGGTAGTCATCTGTTACTCCATTTACAAGTTTGATGTTTTCACACATTTAACGTGATGGCCATTTCATTCAACGAATTAGGATGATTGATTTCAGAAGGATCGAAAACACAAAAGCATGTGTTGAAAAAAAAAAAAAATTTGTCACAGACACGCAACTGGTCAAGTCATCAGCACAGAATTCCCAAATTCCCGTGAACGTATCTACGCAACAAAAAAACAATCATGACAGGTGAAATAGGTGTGAGACATGTCGGGGGGGTTTGGCCGGCACTTACGCACTCTCCATGTCAGCCACTGCACAACTGTAGGAAGTTCGCGTGAAGAGAACGATGTCTGCGTGCTGGGCCACTGAAACCCACGCCAAACAAAAATGTCTTAAAACTCAGGCAATGTCTTCTCGCCAGAAAAAAATAAGATACAAAAAAAAAATAATAATAATCATAATATACAAAGAAAGCATCGAAGTTCCTGAAGCAATGTATAGCCAGGTGTGTACATCTTTGGAAAAAAACAAAAAAGAGAAAAAAACCTGTCCCCAACAATTACTTTCTAGATACATGTGACAAAAAACAGGAGAGGCTGCAGGCTTAGTTTTCACTGCTACAGATACTGGCCTATACTGGCCAAGTGTTAAGATAAGACTGCCATAATTTGTGTTTATTTATTTATTTATTTGATTGCTGTTTTACGCCGCACTCAAGACAATTTCACTTATATGATGGCAGCCAGCATTATGGTGGGAGAGGAAACCCACAACAATCTTCAGGTTGCTGGCAGACCTTCCCATGTATGGCCAGAGAGGAAGCCAGCCCGTAGCTTTTGTACATTTTGTCAAATAGAGATCAAAATGAGGAGCTAAATCTACATTTAACAGAACACAAGGGCTTCACTAACTTACCCATTTAGCAGATAGTCATGCATAAAAGGAATTAGAGGCAATCTGGATTCTGTATATTTTTGCAAATTCAAACTAATTCACCATAAAAAGGAAGAAATAATTCTTGCAGAAATGCACTGCAAATTTTATCATAATGGATATGAAGTCCATGAAATTCCAATTTCAATGTGTAGTCGTTTTTAAAACATCATTTCCACTGGGAAACACGAAGAGCCAGTCCCAGGCAGGTTTATCTCAGCTTTGTCATGAATAATTTATCACACTGTGTATGTTGAAGTAAATTTGTCCACATGTAACCATTTAGTATGCTCATCTCCTTTCTCACAAAGCATCCTCATGGTAACCACTCGCACAGCATCCTCATGGTAACCACTCGCACAGCATCCTCATGGTAACCACTCGCACAGCATTCTCATGGTAACCACCCGAATATAATGCCACATACGCATCTGCTGTACGTTTGCGCAAAGTTTTGATTTTAACGTACCAGTTCAAACCACCTACATTTGAATATCTACATGACCCTCACCATGTTTACAGCCTCACACCAGCCAGAAGCTAATTGATGGTACTCACCCTATACCTTCAAATGCAACTTCACATGGAACACACAGTTCCAAAGTTACAATGCCAACAATATGGCAACTTTAAATGGAACACACAGTTCCAAAGTTACAATGCCAACAATATGGCAACTTTACATGGAACACACAGTTCCAAAGTTACAATGCCAACAATATGGCAACTTTAAATGGAACACACAGTTCCAAAGTTACAATGCCAACAATATGGCAACTTTAAATGGAACACACAGTTCCAAAGTTACAATGCCAACAATATGGCAACTTTAAATGGAACACACAGTTCCAAAGTTACAATTACAACAATATGCCAACTTTATATGGAACACACAGCTCCAAAGTTACAATGCCAACAATATGGCAACTTTACATGGAACACACAGTTCCACAGTTACAATGCCAACAATATGGCAACTTTACATGGAAAACAAAGTTCCAAAGTTACAATGCCAACAATATGGTGATGTGCTTTTGCAGCCTTAGTGTAAATTTTTAACCTTTTCAACCACTAAGGCGCTTTTCTCAGTGTAATTTACGCATACAATGATTATGGCAATTATCTGTTTCTGTGATTAAAGATGTCAGCCTTATAAAAACTGTGCATCTTATTTCTCTACACCCCATAGTTCTGTCAGAATGTTTCAAAATATTGGTTGCAGGGATGGTTGAAAAGATTGAAGAATTAGGGTATATACGATACTTGAAGGCAAACCCACATTCCGTTACAGAGTCCGGCCTAGTATACAGGAAGTTCATGTACCCTTAAGAACAGTACCAGTAACCTACACTCCGCTACACAGTCCAGCCTAGTATACAGGAAATTCATGTACCCTTAAGAACAGTATCAGTAACCTACACTCCGCTACACAGTCCGGCCTAGTATACAGGAAGTTCATGCACCCTTAAGAACAGCATCGGTAACCTACACTCCGCTACACAGTCCAGCCTAGTATACAGGAAGTTCATGCACCCTTAAGAACAGCATCGGTAACCTACACTCCGCTACACAGTCCGGCCTAGAATAGAGGAAGTTCAGGCACCCTTAAGAACAGGATCAGTAACCTACACTCCGCTACACAGTCCGGCCTAGAATAGAGGAAGTTCATGCACCCTTAAGAACAGGATCAGTAACCTACACTCCGCTACACAGTCCGGCCTAGAATAGAGGAAGTTCATGCACCCTTAAGAACAGGATCAGTAACCTACACTCCGCTACACAGTCCGGCCTAGAATAGAGGAAGTTCAGGCACCCTTAAGAACAGGATCGGCCTAGAATAGAGGAAGTTCATGCACCCTTAAGAACAGGATCGGTAACCTACACTCCGCTACACAGTCCGGCCTAGTATACAGGAAGTTCATGCACCCTCAAGAACAGCGTCGGTAACCTACACTCCCCTACACAGTCCGGCCTAGTATACAGGAAGTTCATGCACCCTTAAGAACAGCGTCGGTAACCTACACTCCGCTACACAGTCCGGCCTAGTATACAGGGCCTAGTATACAGGAAGTTCATGCACCCTTAAGAACAGCGTCGGTAACCTACACTCCGCTACACAGTCCGGCCTAGTATACAGGGCCTAGTATACAGGAAGTTCATGCACCCTTAAGAACAGCGTCGGTAACCTACACTCCGCTACACAGTCCGGCCTAGTATACAGGAAGTTCATGCACCCTCAAGAACAGCGTCGGTAACCTACACTCCGCTACACAGTCCGGCCTAGTATACAGGAAGTTCATGCACCCTTAAGAACAGCGTCGGTAACCTACACTCCGCTACACAGTCCGGCCTAGTATACAGGAAGTTCATGCACCCTTAAGAACAGCGTCGGTAACCTACACTCCGCTACACAGTCCGGCCTAGTATACAGGAAGTTCATGCACCCTCAAGAACAGCGTCGGTAACCTACACTCCCCTACACAGTCCGGCCTAGTATACAGGAAGTTCATGCACCCTCAAGAACAGCGTCGGTAACCTACACTCCGCTACACAGTCCGGCCTAGTACACAGGAAGTTCATGCACCCTCAAGAACAGCGTCGGTAACCTACACTCCGCTACACAGTCCGGCCTAGTACACAGGAAGTTCATGCACCCTCAAGAACAGCGTCGGTAACCTACACTCCGCTACACAGTCCGGCCTAGTACACAGGAAGTTCATGCACCCTCAAGAACAGCGTCGGTAACCTACACTCCGCTACACAGTCCGGCCTAGTATACAGGAAGTTCATGCACCCTCAAGAACAGCGTCGGTTACCTACACTCCGCTACACAGTCCGGCCTATAGTTCATGCACCCTCAAGAACAGCGTTGGTAACCTACACTCCGCTACACAGTCCGGCCTAGTATACAGGAAACACACTTAAGAACTGCGTCGGTAACCTACACTCCGCTACAGAGTCAGGCCTAGTATACAGGAAGTTCATGTACTCTTAAGAACAGTATTAGTAACAATTTCGACGTTTTAATGCCTAAGTGGCATTCATGAGTCAACCATTCATTCAAACTTTTTCATTTCAACGGCTTCTGCTATGTCCTAGTGTAAAACCTCAAAAAGTTCTATCATCGATTTATCTTCACTGGTCATCTCCTATCTTATCAGGTAAGAAGGTCAACTTTTGCTAGCATAAATCAGCAACATCCCAGCACAAAGGCACGTCACTGTCCTACAACCTGGGAATCCTGTATTTACATTATCATTATGAACAAAAAATTGACACACGTATGAATATAAAACTTGTATTTCCCTGGTTAAAAAACAAACCAAAGCCTATGTATTTATTTGGTTTCCTGCCCTGCTCATCGACAGTTCAGATCAAGTTTTTCTGAACCTGGGCAGAAGATGTGAACACAAAGAAGAGCCATTCACGCTGGACCAATCACTGACTGGCTGTATTTCACCAAAAATTTACCGTCCAATCATTTGGAGCCATGCAGTAACGTAGGCACGTCAATACGTAATCTTGTTTAAATACAGCTCTCAACATCAGATAAACATCTTTAAAAGACGCCAAAAACAAAAACAAAAAAAAAACCTTCAATCTACTGCATGTACATGTAAATATACTCTGAAATAAAATGCCAGGAAATGTTCATTAATCTAAAAAAAAGGTGGGAGAGAGAGAGAGAGAGAGATAAAGGATTATACAGCTGTAACAAAACCTTTGATTTATTTATTTATTTAATTCATTGGTGTTTTATGCCGTAGTCAAGCATATTTCACTTATACAACAGCAGCCAGCATTATGGTGGGAGGAAACCGGGCAGAGCCTGGGGGAAACCCACAACCATCTTTAGGTTGCTGGCAGACCTTCCCACATACAGCCTGAGAGGAAGCCACCAAGAGATGGAGTTGAACTCACAGCGACCACATTGGCAGGAGGCTACTGGATCATTACACTACGCTAGCACACTAGCCAACTGAGCCACGGAGGCCCCTAAAACCCTTTCACCCTTAGGATCAATACATGTTTCCAGCACTTGATCAGCTCATAATCATTGCCTGCTGAGATTGGGAGGCTTTGACATATTATTTATTGGATTGCTGTTTAATATCGAATTAAAAATCTTCTTTCATCTGAGGGTAATTGGTATTATAGATGGAGGAAATCCACAGTAAACCCACAGCCTTTGGCAAGAAACTGATAAGCTTTCCCACACGTAAACACAGCTTTTCCTCAGTGAAATGGTTAAAATTCTCAATCTGCATCAACATTTAAGAGGTCCATGATTCCTGGCAGGAACATAAACAGTTGATTAAAGAACATGTACAAAGACAGTCAATTGTAACATCTATTCAAATACATAAAGAAAACCAAAACATAATATTGTCTGAAAACGTAACAGACACATGTATATATATTTTAAATTTGATTCACTAACTCCTTGAGCGTGTTAAAACCCCACGCCTACTTAAAATTTGAAAATACAAACGAAGTATAATGAGGAGAACAAGCAATCTTCCACAACTAACCAACCAATTGATACATGTATCTCTCTACAAAGAGATTTTCTAGTAATCTTTTATAGCAATCCCTACATTTGATAACACCACTTCCGTAAATAAATGAACCCCTCAATTCTACCCTACATTGTTACTCCGCTAGACTTACCCGAGATTTTCACTTTCTTGACTGTTTTGTTCGTGTTGTTATCAACCAGTACATTAACAGCAATACTTTCTCCATGGTAATATTTCTGAAACCACAAAAAAAAAACAATATATATATATATATATACATATATACATATGTTTGCATACATGTTTATACAGACACAGATGAAACTAAACTACCAGTCAGTACTTTCTGTGACCAAATGTTTACTGTACAGGTGTACTACCTTTGCCCTTAATATTCTCCATAATTCTGATTTATCTATTCAAATGGTGTTTTATGCCGTTCTCTTGAATATTTCACTTGTACAACAGTGGCATTGTTATTATCTGAGACAGGTGTTTTCTAACAAAATATCCCATTGGAAATATATAAGTTTCAACTTCAAAAAGAAGTACTTTATGACCCTTATTTGCCACTAAAGATGTGTTTCATGGGGTAAAGTCTTAGACCAAATCCACTACCAGTAATTATTATATTTTATTGTTATTACTGAAGAGCTCTGCACTTTACACAGTGGTGGTCAACTGTTTGAGAGGAGCACACGGGAGCACCCAGGATAAACTACCGGCCTTTTTCATTTGTTTATTTATTTGTTTGATCAGTGTTTTACTCAAGAATATATCACTCATACAAACGAGGCTAGCATTATAAGGGAGGAAACCAGGCAGAGCCACAGGGAAACACACGACCATTCGCAGGTTGCTGGCAGACCTTCCCAGCAAGAGCTAGTCTTGACCTGACAGCGACTGCGTTTGGTGAGAGGCTCCTGAGACCCACATTTTTCAAGTTTCTCAAAACCTTCCCCACATGCAATGGACAGAGATGCACACCATACAGACACAAGACAAATGGTTTTAAATGGATTATCCTCTCACCTTGTGTGTCTTGTGCTTTAGTGACTGGTTATATTTCACAGCATCAAGAAAATGCCATTTGTTCCTGTACTATGTCAGATAGGTTTTAAAACCCACCCCCCAAACAATCATAACTTAGGGAGCCAGTCAGGGTACACATCATGAAGATTTCAAGGAAATCCAGTCAAAACAAACTTTAATCAACAATAATTGATATATCAAGCATTTCTGTCAACGCTAATCATCCTGTGAAGAAATACTGAATTCAAATGCTTCAATGTTTAAAAACACCTCACAGCTGAGTTGTAGAAGTACAGTGAAGGACTTTCGTACCTCCTTGTCTAGAGAGGCTTCCAGTTTGAGATTCCCTTGGCTCATCATGAATTCTTTGACAGCCTCGGCGCTGGGTTGAGGCGCGGGCTGCTCCGGAGCGTATGTCAGCTTTCGTATCGCCAGACGGACAGAGTTCCTGAAACAATCGATACCAAGTACCTCGCTAACGTTTACTGTAACCACCTGTGAAGCCATAAGAGCAATAAAACCCCAATCTAACTCGCTTAGGAAACCATAAAACAGCAACAACACTGATAAATGTTTCAAATCAATAGTACGACTTGGGATCGAATATCACCAGCAGAAAGCTGCTTGGTAATTAAATCTGACACAGCACAGGGACAGCCTGCAACAAACTTCCCATGGAAGTTTTTTCTTTGGTCAACATTGTGTAAATTATATTGTATACATGTATTTCATATTTACATATATATGTCATACTTTTATATCGCCTTAGCATCATGTAAAGCTCTACAAAGCTTTACACCTTCACACAATCATTCATATCAAATTTTCAACCTTCACATTAACCCCAAATCAAGCATATCATCCTCATATCATATTGTGTAACCTTCACATCAACCCCAAATCAAGCATATCATCCTCATATCATATTGTGTAACCTTCACATCAACCCCAAATCAAGCATATCATCCTCATATCATATTGTGTAACCTTCACATCAACCCCAAATCAAGCATATCATCCTCATATCATATTTCACACTTTCGCTTCCAATCATGTTTCATAACACGTTTCTTATCCTGTGAGCTCCACCGAAGGCCATATCAAGTTTAGTAATTGTTTAATACCTTCATATCAAGGGTGATGGTGATGAAGCATGAAGTATATGTACCTGCCTAGAATGTACCTTACATGAATACCTTCGTGAGGAGAGTTTTGACTTGATTTATTCAACCAAAGAAGCTACAAATTGATGTTCTGTACCTTACAACTAATAAACCAAATATTCTGCCAATCACCAAGTTGCATAGTTTGTTTAATTCCATTGAGTTCCATTGATCTTAAGAAATGTGGTCTGAAGAGTGTTTGGAAAACAGGACAAAAAAATGTAAGTTTTACCATCAAAACTAGGCACTGCCTTACCACATTTATTTGCACCCTTTCTGGCAAAATTTAGGTCATTTACCACAATTTGCATCTGTCACAACTATGTCCTGCAACTTCATGTAAAACAGTATAAATGATGCAGATGAATTATCTCTTTCCTAACTTTAAAAAATCTCTACCCTGTGGGTAAAACCTTTGGCATGAATTAAGCCAGATACTCAGTGGATTTCCTTTTGCCTCTAAGCTTTTATTTGTTGCCCTTAAATGCCAGACGGCAGAAGATACAGTAATCCAATCAGACGCCAGGTTCCACAGGGGCAGGAGGATTCCACATGGATATGAAGATGTACTACCAATTCCATTAGATTAGCGGAAACGCTCGATAAATGACAGAGCTCTCCGTTCAGGCCATCATTAAAACTTTGTTTGTTGGTTGTGACCCAACTATCAAACCTTCCAAAAATGGGCCCTGACTCTTAAAAAAGAAAAACTTTTCCAGATACTTTTTCCCACATAATGGCACATTGAGTCCCAGTTGAATTGGTCACTGCTCTCTTGGGTATAACTTTAACAGTATGTCCACAAATCTTTATGTAAAAAAAGGTAGAAATAAAGAATAGACTACATGACTGAGACAAGACTTCGGGAAAAAGATGGGAAACGGTTCTGATATTTTTCTCTCAATGTTAATTTCTTTAAAATCCCTACCTTTTTCATTAGTCATAATGAAGAAATAAAATTCCCTACAATTCTAACCTAATCTACTTTTTCTGCTAGTGTCTGGTTATGTTCAACAAAGACTTGCTTATTGATGGCCTGAAGTGTTGGCTTTAGCATACCTCTTGTGTGGCTTCTCGTCCATGTTATCTGCCACATAGGTCTTGAGCTCGTAATCCACCCCACATGGCTGAAACACCACAAAATGACTGAATGATTGATCGATCATTGTTTAAAGCCATACCAAAGAATTTTTGGGGTCTAACGACGGTGGTCAGTTTTAGGGCTGGAGGACACTGACAATCAGGTCTACTGACAAGTTCCTGATGTGACTTACTTTGCCATATCTAATGTACAAGCTTCCACACCATACTGAAAAAAAATTTTATTTATTTATTTATTTGATTGGTGTTTTACGCTGTACTCAAGAATATTTCACTTATATGATGGCGGCCAGCATTATGGTGGGAGGAAACCGGGCAGAGCCCGGGGGAAACCCACGACCATCCACAGGTTGCTGGCAGACCTTCCCACGTACGGCCGGAGAGGAAGCCAGCATGAGCTGGGCTTGAACTCACAGCGACCACATTGGTGGATGGCTTCGGGTCATTGTGCTGCAATAGCGTGCTAACCGACTGAGCCATGGAGGCCCCTGAAAAAAAATATGCTGTCTTTAACTTAAAGAATACATGAAACGTTTTCATGGTTTTCATTTCTTAATTATGCAGTTTACATGTAGGATAGTTCGAACCCAGTTTAGCTGAAGGTCTTCATGAACAGGAATAACAAGAATCCCCATTACCTTCATGATATAAATCTGATAAATGAGACTTCATAAATAAAAAGATAAAAAGTACTTTGAAAAACAAACGCATCAAAGCTACATGTACATGACAACTGTCTTTCTCTCTTCCCTTCAAGAAACACACTGCCATCCCCCTCCCTAATGCACCTCTCATCCCTCCCACCCCCTCCCTGCTTACTCACACCCTCCCTGCTTACCCACCCAAAGACCCAGACTGTTATCATAATGCCTATCACTTCTGTTAGCAGACATTCCCAGCCCTCAGAAGTCTCTGTACACAGATACCAAACCCAAATCACGCACCTCTTCGTTTCGCAGTGGTAGTTATACGTATAAACTCTACATGAATGGTTCAGCAGTCACTCACCTTTCCCGTGTCACCAGGCGCTGGCTGCAGCGTAACAGACGCCGGCGCATTTGGAGGCAACTGAAACAAAGGTCAAGGTCATGAGAAATTCCTGAACTATCCCAGACACGTTTCCAGCAATTCAGCCAATAAGATACAACAAAATTCTTTTTGAAATGTTTTCCCTCAAACATGGATATTAAAGTGTCGCTCATTCTTCTGGTGATTATTAGATTCCTGACATCTTATACAGGCAGCATTTTTCTGGCTATCATATTCTTAGAATTGTAATGACTTTGATCGCTTCCTTGTTGTCCTAGATGCTTTATAATGTGAAGTCC
Organism: Acanthopleura granulata; assembly: GCA_016165875.1. Taxonomy (NCBI): domain Eukaryota; kingdom Metazoa; phylum Mollusca; class Polyplacophora; order Chitonida; family Chitonidae; genus Acanthopleura; species Acanthopleura granulata. The sequence goes on from JABBOT010000011.1 coordinate 2,986,562, forward strand.
CCTTTCAATGTGACAAAATTTACTTTGCTGTTTAAAATAACTAAAAGAAAACATTTGGCAATTCCCCATAAAGACTGTCAAGTGCAAACTACAGCAGACCAATAGAGGGTAATATAACTCTTCAACCTTTGCAATTTTGCAACCTTTTCGCAAGTTTGCAATGCAAGACTTTTGTCCAAGCACATTATGGGGAAGTTATTCTGTGCAGACTGTTAAAATTATACTTTTTGTGAAGCTCTGACACTGAGCAACCCAATAGATTTACCTTGGTTTCCCCACGATGAAATACAAAAGGTGAATAAGTCACACTGAAAGTTGCTCTTTCACATTCGAAAAGGTTGAGGAATCCTGATAAATGCAATTCGTTCTGATCATTTGAAGTGACAAGGATTCCACGAGCTCACCTCAAAGTAGAACGGGTAAGCATTAGGGCCAAGTTTCTTGATAAGCCGTTCCTGGAGCCGAGTTAAGGGTTTCTGCTGATCCTTTAATGGAGGGTATACTTGCATGGACGCCAAAAACAGATCTTTTCTGAACGTCAGACCTAAAACGTCCAAGTCTTCGCGGCCGTAACGGAACGCTGCTAAAATGTGAGCAAATACTTTCCTCTCCTTTAAGTAGTCTGGATCAACCAACACAACGCCATCTGGTGGAGAAGGGAGAAAATCTAGGTTACTTCAAGCATATTTTAATACCTTGTGGTAGCCTGGTGTATGGAAGTGGAGCAGACAGTAATTCTGACAAATGGTAACTTGAAAGGTTCTAGATGATGCACATGGTTTTTCAGCGATGTTTTTATTAAAGAATAATTTGCACAGTATACATGTTTTTGCCTCTTTCTCATATGATTTTGAGTGTACATGTACCAACATTTTCTGCAACATTTTTAGACCATTATTTCAGAGAATAGTCTAAGCCAAGGCCAGTCCTTAATTAAAATGTTACCTGTAATAAATCAAATCTAAAAACAAACTACTTCTAAAGACTACAGTACTACATATATTTCAGGACAAATTACATAATCCCTGTTCTTCAGGTAACAACTGGTCCGAACGTCGACAAAAAAATATACCTAAATACCAAATTTATATTACAATGGTAGTTTCATACTGATAATAATCTCAATGCAATTGATTGCTGTGTATTTATTGTACAAGACTCAACAGGTAAATCTGTGTCACGACATTGAAGCAGCAGCCAGCGGCCATTCTCTGAACACACCAGCCTCTGAGAGTAGTCAGAGCTAGGCTGACATCTGCTACCTCTTACTTCACAAGAGAGCGTCAGGCTTGATTTCCCTCATCTTGTGAGGTGTGAAACCATCAACTGCAGAGTGGCAATAAAACTTAACCCTGATATTTCTCGACTTTTTTCACTTCCTCATCTACAGCTTGTAAAGTTTAAGAGGAAGCAATAATTTTTTTTTGCTGCCTTTTCTAAGAAAGCAGAAGTAAACAGCGTTGGGGACAGCTTGTCCAGCTTGTGCAGACAAATTGCCATGACGACTGTACGCAGCTTGACTGGGTCAAGTTTCTGTCTGCTCTGGAGCCAGCTAGGAAACAGTCGGCAGTCTTTATTCAGCAGGCCACTGCATTTAGGTAATAAATAAAGTCAAAACGACCATTACAACTGATGGAATTACATGCCATATCCCAGTACTCAAGGGTAAATCACTGATGTGATGTCTGTAATGGTTCATGCTGACCATGGCCAAAGGGAAACCATAGAATCCATTTTATATAACCTGGTGTAAGCTTTCACCAGTAAAATACTACCAAGATTAGCCGAATTATCTAATCTCGTCACCTGAATATCGTCACATGAATAATTTGTATTATTCCAAGTTCCTGTGTAAAGCATGTAATGTTGCATTTGCTAATCTACTTTGTTTATTATTAAATATCCCATACTGATTTATTCAAAGCATCTTTTATTCACAGGTCAGCTGTCCATGTTTTCGAGTGGAGGGGCATTCAGAGCCCAGGTGAACCACCAACCTTTGGCCAACTTCTGACAAACCTGTACACATTGTATTGGTATAAAAGCATGCCTACAACTGGTCTTTAATGACTATAATTACTCAGACAAAGTCCTCAGGCAGCCATGTTAACCACTTATCATCACCTGAAAACCATGAAAAGTGTAAGCCAGGGAATCTAAAAATTCTCTGTCCATGTCTGGATTTGAACTCACACCTCATGTGCATTACCACCGAGTGAGGTCTGGCTTCCTTAACGAACCTTTAATATACCTTCTTCAGACAGACACATAATTATAAGGACCAGTGACGATGTATCACTGTCATAGAACTAAAGATATAAATCACAGGCACACATGAGATGTACTCCATGTTCCACCCCTTCACCGCTGCTAAATGTTTTACACATGTAGTTATGAATTAAAAAAAAAAACAAAAATACCAAAAATACGACCTCCCATAACCAGGAACAAGAACAACAACGTCTTGTATACGGCTCCAGCTAACTATATATATATATATGTATATATAAGTAACCCAGCCACTACCGCTTATGTTCATCAGCTAGGCCATATCTAACTGCATGCACCTGTTTATCACCAAGCAGGTATACATTTGTACACAAAAAAAAATGACTCGTTAATATGAGATTTGTTAGTTGACTGGGTATGAGTAAACTACCACAACAAAGTGAACACTATGCGAAGAAATTGTAGAGTCTCTGACACCAGAATTAATAGCTGTCTATCAAAGCCTAAACCTCTACACATGTACACTGACTCACCGGAAGAAAGACATATCTTTTATCAAAAAAGTCACTTTTAATTTGTACATTAATTTGTTTACCTCCAGGTCGCCATGGTTTTGGTTGACATGACATTAAAAAAATTTCGAGGATAGGGCCTTCTTACAAATTGTCAAACTGTTAAGGTCATTGATTGGCCGAATGCAGGTAAAGTGATGTATGTGACATCTCTCTCCTCCATGTAGTTCTTCCCTAAGTTTTTCATCAATGCAAAAGAGAAACTAATTATATCTACCAGGAAATACATCACTGTGTAACTGAATGCTACAAATTTATTATTTTCACTTTATAATCTGTTTTAAGCAATACAAATTAAGTTTAATGGTTTCAAAAACAGCAGAAATGATATCTCAGAGCCCAGGCCAATCGCGTCAACATTATTTCACTGGTTATGAACATCAAAATTTTAAATATTTCTTCGCTGTGACATGTCACTGCATATGTAAGTTGCACTGTCTATTGTTCAGTTGGTCAAACTTTTGATATTCTATCATTTTAAACACAGGCTATGGCACATAAGAAGAATGACTGTCATGTGGGATGCTGTCAGCACATGTATACAGTACACGTTCTGTGTATATAGCAAACCTTCCGTTGTCCTAATTCAGCACATTTTTTGCAACATTAACCCAGAGTCAAGTTCATGAAGATCTAGCCGTGGAACATGCACATAACTACCATGACAACGGTCGCTATGGTAATTCACGTTTAACACACGCCCTCAATGCTATAATCACTCAATAACCCTGACCCCTGGACTTCAATGTCGTCTCTATGTCATTCTGCAGACATTACAGTCACAGCATCAGAAATGACACCAAAATTCAAAAGCTTGCTTCAGGTCGTCAGTTTCATGAAGCCATGTTAATAACATGAAGATAAACTGGATGTATTTACAGGGGACAGCTTGTATCTGACCACTACATGATCAGGAAATGAAGAACGCTACCTGGTGACCATACCGGCACGCACATACATGTGGCCATATTGATTTCTTGTATTTACATGATTAACCAAACGTTTGTTTGCTGTGCTTTAACATTACATCAACACTTGCCAGATGACTGCATACTGATAGGAGTTCACAAACGTTTTTACTGTGCTCTGTGTTTACTGACCTGCCTGAGGATATCATGCCAGTTGTTCATTTCAAACCAAATCTAATACATACCCTAATTAGCCTATTGGCCTTCTCATACAATAAACTTGTTTCACTACAGGACTTGGATTTTATCTCCTATTGATGTACAAGTGACTGAAAGTGCACAGCAAGCACTGTAGTTGGAGCAAAGCAACTAAATTACAGACCAATTTAGAGTCTGGTGACAGATGAATGGATGTATAATTGGGGTTTTAAATGCCAAGACGGCAATATTTCAGTGTGTGGGGGACATGTTTAGACCAGGAAGCAATAAATGTCACCCTGAAAAGCCTTACGTACATGTCCATGTAACAGTTAACATCTGTTCTACGATACAAAGTGACTACAGCGCGGAACAATAACTGCACCTATAAAACAGAAAACGTCCACAGTTCAGACAATGTATGGACCAACGTGTCTTAAAACTCTTTTGTATAAATAAGAAATCATTTTTGTTTTCTGAATTTAATGCTCTGCAGATTACATCCTGTGATTTTTTACTGGTTTTCATCACTGAAAGCTTCTTATGCTCCAACATCACATTTAATGTGTCGAAAAAGAAAAAAAATTGCCTAAGACAATGCCACTAACAGAGCATACATGTAATAGCCTAGCCATAACCCAAAGCGTCCACTCATCAATACACGTGTATTATGCATACTTCCATTTCATAACAGGAAAATGCAAACCTAAAAAAAATAAGTGTACTGCTCTAAATGACTTCAAAATTTCGCCCAAGGCTACAAAGTTGCTTATATTTCCCTGATTCTGAGAGGTGTATTGACTTTAGAAAGTTATTTTGACGTTTGTTTGGAAGGTTGGATGATACCCTACTGGAAAAATGTGAGTTTCAACACCAGAAATAATATTTTATGACATTTCTTTAGCTCTAAAAATGCAATTTTCTGCACAAAATATTACGTTATCCAAAGTGTTCTCTATGTAAAGCTGTTTACAGGACATAATTTTTTCTACTTTTCAAAGTTTTTGCACTGAAGCACTTAATAACAGCTCACCTGGCATGTGACTTTATACCCAGCTATTCTTAACTACGGCGTGCACAGAAAACCCTGCCACCAAATGTAAGCACACACAATAATATGTAAATCCATTACAAAATCCCCAAAGCAACTCAAACTTTAGTAAAACCCAAAGAACAAAAAAAACGTCACAATCTACCAAGAAAGTTTATGGTTTCCAAGGGGTTTTTAACTCCATTTTCATCTCCTGAAAAAAGGAATGTACAAGGGACATCCAATCACTATGAGGGTTACATACATGTATAGCACAAACACAAGCGGGTAGAGGGTTACCAGGGTGTCTAGGGATAGAGCCAATCCCTAGCATGTCCTTGCCTGGCCTCGAAGGCTTATAAAAATCCCTCATAAAAAAAAATGTCACAAGTGTACCTGCTCCAATAACACATGGTTTAAATGTGAAATTGATCATATTTATTAATACTGGTGGTGAAAAAAAAATAGCAAAAGATGAAAAGTTTTAATGCCTATTAAAACTTCTGGTTGGAATGGAATTTTCCACCAAAAAAATCTATTAATCTGAAGCAGATGGACATGAGTGCTAAGTTACCTGAGCTTCTTTAACAAACACAGTTTCAGTTTTCAACAAAAAAGCAGAACAAAAACACACTAATGAACAAGCTTCTTAGTCTGATAACAAGAAAACTCAAATACTGCAGTAAATCTTTATAATGTGAATAGCAAAGTGACATAACAATATTCTGCATCCTTCATGACAAACTGCTTCAAAATATGCAGTAACATGAATGAATCTAAACAAAAATGTCAACATGTGAGGTCATTCAACTTAAAATGAAAATGATGACCTGAAATTGAGCTCAGGCCATCACAAAGATGGCTGTGTATCATGCAAATATCATCACTGCACAACTTTACACCTCAATACATGACCTCAATATTTGTCAAGGTCATCATGAAGTAACAATCATGTTGACCTCTGCTTAGTCTTGACGAGTTTCGTTTTCCTTGTTGTTAAAAATTTTTGGTATTTTCACGAGCACCTAACACCTCATCCCTTAAACTCAGTATGATTTAGACACATGTAAGTGAAACCTTCACATGATACATGTTACAATGTACATGGAACATTCATATGATACATGTATCAATGTACATGGATCTTTCACATGATACATGTATCAATATACATGGAACATTCATATGATACATGTATCAATGTACATGGATCTTTCACATGATACATGTATCAATGTACATGGATCTTTCACATGATACATGTATCAATGTACATGGAACATTCATATGATACATGTGACAATGTGCATGGATCTTTAACATGATACATGTATCAATATACATGGAACATTCATATGATACATGTAACAATGTACATGGATCTTTCACATGATACATGTATCAATGTACATGGAACATTCATATGATACATGTAACGATGTACAAGGAACATTGACATCATAATGTTATAACTTGGATGTGATTTACATCATGTGGGACTCAGACAATAGTCCAGAAAGTATCTCAGAAAGCATTATGTTATGTGAACTTTCACTTTCAAAATCAAATTTTAATATGAGGAAATTTTGAAAATTTGATCCAAACAAAGAAACTGTTGGAGGGGAAAGCAATTACATAATTTCAGATCACCAGTAAACACAACTTCAACTTAACATTAGCAAAAATACAGTCCTTGGCAGCTGATTATTCGCATTACATTCTCACATTCTATTACAGATAATACAGGTCATATTTTATAATTACAGAATTCAGGAACCACACTGGTGGCAATAAACTTTAATTCCAAATCTGTTCTGTTTTCTAATCCTCTAAGTCCTAGTTTTGCCTGCCAGATAAAATCCAGTTAAACAACTGCTTTGGTCTTGGGCCAAATCAAGTTAAGATCTACAACGAATTCCTCAGGCAATTTGAAGACCAGCAATCTCTGTGAAGGCAGACGTCTGCACAGCTGTTTCATCGGCGCGTCCTACATGAGCGAGTTATTATGGGATATGCCATAAGGAACAACCTCACTGTTCACTGTTTCTGTGTTACCTACGTGTGCCGTGGTGATCGATGGAACGTCAAAAGAATGTGATCTGCCCAGATACACAGTGCTTTAAGAGCAGAAATCAATCTGTCACAAATGTTATCGGGACATTTTTTAAGAAGGTTTCTATGGTAATAGAAAGAACTTACCGATGGGGTCGGTGTGCGTCAAGTGGTCAATGAAGTCCCTCTTTCCTAGGTACGTTGTTATCTGTTTGGAAAAAGAAAGAAAGAAAGCCCGAAAATCAAGAAAGGTTAATTTACCTGCTTTTACAAATAGAAATATCAGCCAAAATTGACCTGCTCTTGTGAGCAGCAATGAGTAACGCTAAAAAGTGGATAGGAGACGTTGTTCGCAATTATCCGGCGGCAATCATGACCTCAGGATGGACAGGAGAAGTTCTGAAGAAGGTTCGGAGTTGAATTGTCAAGGGTATCTGATCTCATTCCATTTCCCTTCGTCCAATCAATGTGAAATAGATACTAACCTAATGACTCCACAGTCAGGCGGGAGAAAAAAAATCCATGGACTGTAAACTTCAGCTTGCTGTGGGTCAATATCCAAATGTCATCGACTACAGCAGGCTAAAAGCATTCCAACGAAATCAATCAACGATTTGACAAGCCAGTCTGGCACACTCCTACAAGTCTTTCAGGAAGGGTACTTCCATGCATCACAATAATGTCAAATTCCCCCCCAATTTTGTTTCATCTTCGGACAGTTTCAACCATATTTGACCTAAAATGTTGTTTCTGGCTGAGTTACCCATCATCACTTTACCCCATTTTTCAAGATCTGTTGATCTAAGGAGTGTGTTTGGAAGTTTGTTTGGTAGGTAGGCAAATTATGTAAGTTTCAGCAGTTTTCTTACCTTTCATTAAAGCTCATAATTCATCCTTTCTGACAAATTTCAAATTATGTAAGTTTCAGCAGTTTTCTTACCTTTCATTAAAGCTAATAATTCACTCTTTCTGACAAATTTTTGTGTCAAGTCTACAGTAGGTTTATTTAATACACTGTATTTAATCTATAGCCTGACTTACAAAAATACATATTCTACAGCACACTCTCCTTAAAATAATACTTCGAAGACAACACTTACATTCTACAGATAAGAAATTAATCATACTTCAACGAATACTCTTAAGAGGCCCAAAGAGGTTGATGAATGAATCAGATTAATCAAGCAAAACACAAAAAACTTGATAAAACCTAACATTTAAGTGAAATAGAGAAGTTAGACGTTCAAATCACTGCTCAGCATGAAACGAATCCAAAAAACCCTTTTACAGGCAGAAAGTTTGAGACATTTAATGTGCACCATAACACGTGAGGACTTTCCAATTCCCAAAATATTCAGGACTGCAACTAAGTGATTTACTTAATGAGTCAACATACATGCACTGTATTCCTGTATTTAAAGTACATGTATTCATGTGCATACACATATGCGACCCCATTTTGAATTATTTCAATGTCACCAAGCAATCCCTGAACACATTCAGCAGAGGATCACGGCACTCATCACCCACATATATCAACCTTCAGCTTACACTCATCAGTACTCTCTTCTCAGTCAACTGTCCATTTACAGACTCACCAAACTATATACATGAACACATACATTATTTTCAAAATATTCACAGAGAGCAAGCCAGGGTTTTTTTCCAGCCAATTTCTCTACAGAAACTCAGTTTGAACAAATCAGAAAAGTGAATATCTTTCATCACTAAGGTATGTAAAATGTGCGTAAAACTTATTCCTTTTATAAAAACTCAATACAAAATTCGTCAAAAACTTGTGGTTACCACTACGAGAATGTGGCTAGAAAAACCCTTGCAAGCACTTTCCTTTCTTGTTATTTTCTCAAAAAACCCAACGTCGCACTTTTAAATATCACCAATGTAAAACAGTCATTAACACTTGACCTTGACAGAGGAAAAAGAGATGAGAAGTTGAATGTTTCCTTTCTAACTGTGTACATGGAAGTACATGAAGGCCGACAAATGTCCAAATGCATCAAACCAAATCTATCAGATATTCATGAAGGCCTGTACAAAATTTCAATTCTTTCAAACAGAATCATTCCTTTACAGAACTATTTTTTGTAAAAAAAAAGTCATTCAGAGGTCTTACCAAGATTCTTTTGAAATTTGCATTTTTTTTTTTTTTTTTAATCTCCCATTTTGGGTTCTAAAAGTTTTCATTTTGATGCCATGTGAGAACATCTTCCATAACAATACAAACGTGTCCACACCATGTGAGACTTGTTACCATAATCACTTTTTTGTGTTTGGAGGAAGAAACAGCTCCGCCTGGACAATCCAATTTCTGGACTATCTCTCTAGAAATGGGAGCCCCGGCAACATGCTAATGTGGCAATCAGCCCCTGTGAAGTGAGAACGTTGCTGGTAGCAATATGAAAACATAGAACCTCTGTGACAAAAAGTGTCCATCCCATCAGGAAAACTGGACATTAACGTGTTAATGGATGAAAGCTTCTGGCGGAAACTCAGTTACACAAGAGCAAATGTGTGAAAGGGCAATCAGCGTCAAAGAAACGCGACAACATCCATGAAAACGTTGAAAAACAAAAACTACGTGCACACAGAACGATGTTGTAAACGGTACAGGGAACATGTTCTATACGTAACAAGTATGGCTATGACAATGAAATAGATTTGGTGTACGTCCATGACCTTGCCATGCCTGTACTTACAGGATCTGACCTGAAATTGTGTTCCCTAGAATACAGGTAGGTCAGAGATTTGGATTAGGTCACTCACTATTTCTACTGAACTAACAAAGGCGTTTTTCAGTTTGTTAGAAGCCATGGTGTTTCAAAGTTTGCAAAGTGGTACACTTCTATATGCACCTCTAAAAGTGCATTATGGAGGTGAGTTTTGAAGGCACATATGCATGTAATAGGCGATAATCTAACTTGCAAATGTCTGATTTGGGGGCATAATTAAAGCTTTCTTTAAAGAGCTATGTGTATGGTTCTCAATTTACAAGAGAAATTACACTGGCTTATCAAACAGGGCTGGCAGCATGGCTCAAACAGATTTACAAATGTATGATGCCAAATAATGGGCATAATGGAAATGTATGCAAAAACAATATCTCTGGAAGCTTCTGAACAATATTCCTAACAATAGTTAAAGAAACATATTCCTGATGTGATATTCAATATGGAGTCTCCTCCTAGAGCTAAATGATGCTTCTGCTTTACGCCATAGCATGGCCTTTAACGTGGCGGTACTCTTCGACAGACAAAACTACATTGCTATCATTGTTTTAGGAACACCTGACACCCATATGATTCATAATTCAGAAACATTCATCTGTTTAATTAATTTCCTGTATAATTTATTCCACACACAACCCCATGTTAAAATCTGAGGATTGAAACTACTGTGGTGTAAAAAAATATCACGTCTCAAAGGGACGCCACTCTGTAATGTGGTAACAAAATATCCGGAAAGCTACGCACTGGAGAGATAAATGTATGACATCAACTAAGGGAATTTGAAGGAATAACATCAAAAAAAGCGTTCTTGCATGGCACTATGCTAGAGGCAACAGGAACACTTTGTTTCCATGCCATCATCCAATTTGCAAAGAAGCATTCCCTGATTTCATTGTTTGCGAATTATTCTTGTGTGACAGACTCTTTTATTAATGCGATTGTTATTTTTAACACCATTACCTGTAAGACAGACGTCAGCCTTATAGATGGAGGAAACTGTAGTCTATGAAGAAAACCATCACCCTTCAGCGAGTTTTTCACTTGTGCAGTTTATGTACACCGTAATAGTAAAAACAAGTTGTCATTTTTGACAAGGTCGTATGAAAGCAAGGGAGCAAACAAATTCCCTGTCCTTGACCAGGATTGAACCTCCACCTCATCCGTCATACTGAGTGACAAATGTTTGATGCCAAGGCTCCCCCTTGTGAAAAATGACGTCATTCAAGGTTACAATAAATTATATTTTTCACCACTTTCAAGAAGTATGTCGATTAATTACTTACCTTGATGAAGCGATTAATGGATGGTAATTTTTCAGTCCAATTTTAGAAAATAATGCAGTGCGATAATTAACCCTGGAATACTGAGTACTTTCAGGAACATATCCTAAACTGAACTCTTTTCCAAGGACTTTCAATTCCCTTGAGATTTTTAAGTTTTACAATTTAACAAAAAATTGTAAAAAAAAGATCGTAGTAGGGTCAAGACTTTTTCTTCAGGGTCAGTTGGGTTAGCATGTTTCATAATGGACTGAGTTACATTCATAGTTTTGTCTGGATGTTCAAAATGCCGAGTACGTGTTATTTCTGTTTCACTCTTAGAATGTGAGGGCTTTGTAGCAGTCTTGACAGAAACCACAGCTGGGATCAAACTGATATAAAAATATATATAGGGCTATACTTATAAATACACACTGGATGCCTTCACAACAATTGGTTTCACGTAACGCCTTCTGTGCATATAGAGTCGTGACTTTCCAGAAATACCTCGCTTCTATCAGAAATTATTACAGCCAACTGAAATTTACCATTGATCTGGCGATAATTTGCGGTTTTCACAACCTCACCGGCAGATTGATTTTTCATTAAGATAGCATCAATTTAGCGTCCATGAAAGGCTACCGTAACACAAGCTGAAATCAGCTGAGAGTGCCAAGAGCTAGAATTTGTCTAGATTTATCTACATACAGTAGCTCACCATTTCAGGCCACTGAGTAACATGAAAAGAGGGCATAAAAAATGTTTGCCTCAAGATGAAAGTGAGATCCTGCTCCAAAGCACATGATGTTTTCGTTCGAAGGCTTTCAAAACAATAAGCATAATAAGAAATAATAGAAATCCCTTTGATCTTTACGTTGTCTTTTGTGAAGCTGTAAAATGTCAGGCTTCGCATTTCATCTGATCAATGACCAGGTCTACGAATCAAAATTTCCTTTGTACAAGTCCAAAATGTCATTTCCACAAAAGTTAATAAGATCATGGAGATAATGTTAAGGACAAAACAGACCACTTGTTTTCTGTGAGTCAATGCAAAAGCAACTGAATGTGTCGGTAACATAATCAATTTTCAGTTACTCGTGAAGATGTGAGACCATCAGGGAATCATTAATCCGAAATGCTCGAAGAAAAATGGTCCACCTCAAGGTCAGCTGTGGCATGAACTCAAGTTAACGTTATAATATAATCTGACGAAAGGTGCCTTTGCTAGCCTGTAAGTTAATCTTCAAGGGCAAGGTTTCTGTTACATGTGTAATGTCTCAAAGACCATTTATTTCTTCATATGACTTGGTGTTTAAAACGACCCTCAACAACCATTTGCTAAATGATGAGATTCAGTTTTGTGGAGGAAACCTTCTCACAAACCTTCTGACTCAAAGCCACAGCCAAAACGGCCACCTCCTCCGTCAGATGGCTGCATCAAGCTACTACTTCAAACCACATTTGCCAACAACGACCCTGTCTCAATAACTGAAGTACACATACTCAAATTTATCTCTCTGACACATTTATTCCCATTTTCCTCAATCTGAAGTTTATTTGATTTTAATTAGTGATCAGAAAGAAGTAAACAACTGCACAGATTCTGTGCACTATGAAATGAGTAACTGTCAGCGTCATATCCACCCAGAAACAAGTAAACAGCTCCACACATTCTGTACACTCAGAAATAAGCTTCTTGCATCCTGTACACTCAGACACAAGTACACAGCTGCACACATTTTGTAACCTGAGAACCAAGTAAACAGCTCCACACATTCTGTACACTCAGAAATAAGCTTCTTGCATCCTGTACACTCAGACACAAGCACACAGCTGCACACATTTTGTAACCTCAAAACCAAGTAAATAGCTGCACACATTCTGTACACTCAGAAATAAGCTTCTTGCATCCTGTACACTCAGACACAAGTACACAGCTGCACACATTTTGTAACCTGAGAACCAAGTAAACAGCTCCACACATTCTGTACACTCAGAAATAAGCTTCTTGCATCCTGTACACTCAGACACAAGCACACAGCTGCACACATTTTGTAACCTCAGAACCAAGTAAATAGCTGCACACATTCTGTACACTCAGAAACCAGCAGCCAGCTGCCAGATAGCTGTACACTCATAGCTCTGAAGTGAGTAAACAGCTTACCTTCCCATTGGGACTACTTTTCTTGAAAACTCTGCAAAGATACAAAAAGAGAAAAGGACATAAGCTTAATGGACAAGCGAAACAGGATTATAAGAACTACATGGGAGGAAATCAGCTTTACAAGAGAGACATAAAAAAGTTTGAGATAAATTAATTCTTAACATCATTTGTCAGTGCTTCACAGATTTTTTCCGAGAGATGAGAAAAAGACCAATTTCAGCTCATCATCAACTACGTCAATTCACATTTCAATGAATGCAAACTTTGAACTGTAATGAAAGTTACCCTAAATGACCTCAAATTTCATCCATGACAAAGTTGCTCATATTTCCTCAGGTTAGTTTACAGGTTTGTTTTCAAGGCAGGATGATACCCTGCTGGAAAAATATAATTTCAGCTCCAGAAGTACTAGCTACATGCCATTTATTTGCCTCTAAAAATGTACTTTTGGGGGCAAAATTTGGTGTCATTTACAGTAACAAGAAGTCATAGCCAGAAGTCCATGTTATATGTATATGTGCAGTATGCACCTATGCCAGCCTCAACAAAACAGCTGTGATGTCCAAGCCGTCATGTACACAAAGCACGCTATATCATCGTAGTGACACTGGTTTGCATGATAGGTTTGAACAGCTCAGGCATGCACAGTAAATCACGATAATATGTACATTTAATGATACATAAATGTACATCGATCTAGAGCAATTCTGACCAGTACAACACTATAAAACACTATAAGACAAGCAGATGATTGTGGTGAGTACAAACACCGTCTTAATATCTACAGACATAGACATATGCATGTACATCTATATGGCTGCAATCATCTGGCAAAGTGTAACCTTGTCATCAGATGGTTTCAATGTTGAGGTATTTAAAGGGCTGGCTTTTCTGTTCCGTCAATACTTCATATAAATCTTTTCGTGACATGGTTTCAATGCTGACATACTTATAGAGCTGCCTCACTAATAGGCCTTTCAAGCCTGTTCTATTAGACTTTACATAAATCTGTTTGCCAGGCCAACAAAGTAACAAGACGGTCGACTTTTACGTCTGTAGACCCATCCGCCAGCATGGCATAGAGCCACTGGCCTCTCAATTACGAACTCGAAGCTCTATCAAAGGAACAAGTACATGTATATACACCCATTTATTTTATTTATTTAAAATCTACATTTATGTGATTAACAGATAGCTAGCATATATACATGCATTATGTAATTCATGCATTGTAAAGCCTGCGTATGTATATCTACCCATCTACAAATGGACTCCATCATGGTGCAGGCAAACACACACGTACAAACACAACCCATGTGGATTCACAGCTTTGTGAGCAAAACTTTTTTTTCAGGTATATTTTTGGCAAATGCTTTTAACAGACATTCAGATAATTTCAGACGTGAATCCTGGACACTTTTCCATGGCTCTCCATTCCATCACTTCCCAACTGTATATAATCAAGACGTGACGCTGAAGCATAGCATCAGGTTACGTTACAGGTACATGTACCTTCATAACGATGTTGAAGAAACATCAATTTCCTCCTCCCTCCCCCCGGCAAAAGTTATCTGCCATCATAGATTAACCCTCAGTCCCCTTCCCATCCTTAGAGAACCCCTCAAGGATCCCATTGGTGATCAACCAGCAAACACTGCAAAGCTCTGGCCAGCCAATCCAAGATGGCCGCCACCTGCAGGCTGGACAAATCCCATTACTATACTCTTGATTTGGGCCCAAAAGCAATAAAATCAGACGAGCTCGAGAATGAGTCGTGGAAAAGCGGAGGAAATGTCAGGGGTAGAAAGGATGAGGGGCACGAGTTGAGGCTGGAGACTGCAGGAGTGGGTAGTCGTGACCAATCCACTCAGCTCACTGGCCTGGGCGAAGGCTGCTTGGCGGGATGGAACACTAAGAAACCCAAGGTCTACATCACTGTCAAAGAAGACGAGAGAACTGTACCCAGGAATCCAGGAGAACCCCCCCCCCCCCCAACAGATGTAGTCAGCGATCATTTCCCAGCGTGATGGAGGTTTTAGTAGGGGATGAGCTGTGATTTGGATTCATTTCCCATCAATCAGGTCTCGGAACTAAAGTGCAGGAACCACCAAACCCACAATAAAAAGCGATTAACTGGGAACAGGGCAAGTTTCTACTTGAACTTGAGGATCAAGACAAGCTTTAACGTCCTACTGTTTCATCATACATATACACGCTCTCAGACACAGTTTCAAACTTCATGTGTTCTTTACATACAAGCTCCTGTTTCGTCAATTTTGAGAGAGCCGGTACTTCATACATCAGTTTAACTCTGACATAACAACCTGATCTTTACATCTAAAGCCTTGTACAGCAGAGAAGCTAGTGCACATGCACCTCTAATGATTATGGTCTTAATTACATCATTAAAATGTCTTCATATACCCTGTTGTGTACAAAATATATGTCATTACCCACAGGCTGGTCAATAAAAAATATAATACGGTTAATAGAAAATATATAATGCAGTTAACTAAGAATGTAACATGGTTGCACATGTACGCTTGTAACCCTCATGTGTATTTAACATGTATAGATATATACATCTAGTTGCAGTGAAGTCTATGACAATATAATTGTAATCAGGCCTTCCAGTATGTTAGAATTTGGGCTCATCTGCACATCGGAAATCATGCTTTATGTATTTACAATACATTTATTTATTTTATGGTTTCATGCTGAACTCCGCGTTCAAGAATTTTTCACTTCGACACGATGGCAGTCAGATTCCTTGGTTCGGAGAATCTCGATAGCCCAGCATAAAGCGCCAACTTTGGGAAGTTACTGACAAACTTTTGCACTGGTGACACACACCATATGCCTGGAAGACTTCTGTACATCTTTATTTGTACATTCCAGGGGTTATTCTAGTCAACTTCTTTGTAGAAAATTACTCTGAACAAATCAGAAAACTCAATATTTTTCATTACTAATGTATGTAAAATGTATCTAAAATTCATTTATTTTATCAAAACTCAATACAAAATTTGCCTAAACCTCAACTTTCGGTTATTTCTCGTTGTGGTCACCACTACAAGAAAGCGGCTAAAAAAAACCAACATTAAAAATTATACAGTCGGGACTCCTTGAGAATCGCGATGATATATGCCTTACATCTGGCTGATGTGTCATTAGTGATGTATTCTTGACTTAATAATGAAGTCATAAAGTGCATGTTGCTCGATTCTGCTAATAATTAAAAGAGTAGGAGAATATAAATGTGCTATATGTACAGGTAGAGGTTTAGATTTAAAGTCATTATTTACCACGTTTGCAGGTATACCAATCCCAAATACACTTGCAGCTGATGTTCAAAAGAACTAGTAGTTGGTGGCTTGCCTCAATCACAAAAAAAGCAACAGATCTATGTCTTACAATAGCTCTATGTCTTACAACAGATCTATGTCTTACAATAGCTCTATGTCTTACAACAGATCTATGTCTTACAATAGCTCTATGTCTTACAACAGATCTATGTCTTACAATAGCTCTGTCTCTTACAACAGCTCTATCTCTTACAATAGCTCTATGTCTTACAACAGCTCTATGTCTTACAATAGCTCTATCTCTTACAATAGCTCTATGTCTTACAACAGATCTATGTCTTACAATAGATCTATCTCTTACAACAGCTCTATCTCTTACAACAGATCTATGTCTTACAATAGCTCTATGTCTTACAACAGATCTATGTCTTACAATAGCTCTATCTCTTACAATAGCTCTATGTCTTACAACAGATCTATGTCTTACAATAGCTCTATCTCTTACAACAGTTCTATCTCTTACAACAGCTCTATGTATTACAACAGATCTATGTCTTACAATAGCTCTATCTCTTACAACAGATCTATGTCTTACAATAGCTCTATGTCTTACAACAGATCTATGTCTTACAATAGCTCTATGTCTTACAACAGATCTATGTCTTACAATAGCTCTATGTCTTACAACAGATCTATGTCTTACAATAGCTCTGTCTCTTACAACAGCTCTATCTCTTACAATAGCTCTATGTCTTACAACAGCTCTATGTCTTACAATAGCTCTATCTCTTACAATAGCTCTATGTCTTACAACAGATCTATGTCTTACAATAGCTCTATCTCTTACAACAGCTCTATCTCTTACAACAGATCTATGTCTTACAATAGCTCTATGTCTTACAACAGATCTATGTCTTACAATAGCTCTATCTCTTACAATAGCTCTATGTCTTACAACAGATCTATGTCTTACAATAGCTCTATCTCTTACAACAGCTCTATCTCTTACAACAGCTCTATGTATTACAACAGATCTATGTCTTACAATAGCTCTGTCTCTTACAACAGCTCTATCTCTTACAATAGCTCTATGTCTTACAACAGCTCTATCTCTTACAATAGCTCTATCTCTTACAATAGCTCTATGTCTTACAACAGCTCTATGTCTTACAATAGCTCTATCTCTTACAATAGCTCTATGTCTTACAACAGATCTATGTCTTACAATAGCTCTATCTCTTACAATAGCTCTATCTCTTACAACAGATCTATGTCTTACAATGTAGCCTCAACCATCAATCACAGATACACAAATGTTAAACCATACTAGAAGATATGCAACCTGAAGAGCTGATGATGAATACGCTGTGTTTGCACCTGTGCCAAAAACTGATCCTGATTGTCGTGATCTGTTGCAAAAAGAGACAATCAGTCAAAAACAGAAGAAAAAAATGAATGATTCCAGTACCACAAAAAAAAAGAAAAAAAAAGAAGAACAGGAAAAAGAAAACAACCCAAGTGTGTCTGACTACTGCATCTTTAATGACACTGTCTCTGTACAATGCCACAGGGCAGACAGTAAGAACAGTGAAATGTCCATATTTCCAGATGACTGCTGTATTAAGCATTGTTTTCCCTGAGCGTGGTTTAATAATGCCGCTGTGGCACCATATGTGATGGTAAACCACAGCTCATTTCACCTTTCCTTCGCATTGAGATTCCACACAGACGTCATCTGTTGGCCGAATCATTGCATTATCGGTCTCAGTAACCTCACAAACAGGCTATGGGAACAAGGCCCTGACTCTGTGCTCAGTCTTGCGTAAGAAATCACCACTTTACTGTTAAAATGGTTGGCAAGAATGCAGGGGAGATGGTGGAAAGCCTTGCCCCCGGGGAGCGAGACGACGCGAGATTGCATTTAACGGAACTACAAGGATGACTGCCTCTGAAATACAGATCGGCTGTCAGAGTGATACAAGCCGACATAATTCCCTAAGTCTAACTGGATTCACCGCTGACAAGGGTTTGCGCGTGCTGTCCAGGCTCCGAGCTTAGACAGCCTCTACATGTCTACGCACTGCTGAAAACACCAAGAGCATTTCAACTCCCAATACTATTCCTTCGAGGGCTAGTTTGTACATACATAATCTACAACACATACACCACATTCAATGCAAGTATAATTCACTAGACATTAAATTAAAGAAAAAACAGGTAGTATTTTGCACAGGAGATATTGCAATTTGTCCACTTCGATCATCTTTCATTACACCTGATATAGCTATGCAGAAAACCTGGATATATTTCCTGGCACTCAACAAAGCTCCCAGGCAAAACTGTATAAATGAACTCAGCCAGACATTAAAATACATGACCACAGGCTAATGATAACCAGTCTCTCTTGTCCCCCATGAAAAGTAAAGACTACAGGCAGAACATCTCCTGACTGGCAAGCAGCCTAAACTGTCAGACACTGCCAGACAAGAGAGCCTGGCAGGAAACTCCGACTGCTAACTTGTACGAAACGTGGGTAAACAGAATGCATCCATTCAAAAAGGGCGACAAACACACCAGTTTCACAAAGATTAATGCGATGTTATCACATTAGCTACATGTAATTTGTGCAAGTATGTGTATATAATTCTCAGTGGAAAGATGTATGTGTATTTAGGTCTTAATGAAAAGATGTATGTGTATTTAAGCCTACGTGCCATCTGTGAACGTCTGAGAGGCAAGCCACCTGGAGCCAGCTTTCTTCTCTTCATTTCATGTATCTATCAACTACTCCCTACAGATGCACACTTCTGGGTATATATAAACATACTGATATTTGTACAAGTAAGTGTGCGTGCATATGTGTATGTAGATCATCATACGTTTTCAACAAAAGAGATCATTACATAATATGTACATATCATTCGAAAATTTCCATTTACCTGAGACTGAACAAGCTCTGAGGACTTCATTCTCAACGGATTACCATACTTTACTTTCTTACACATATCTCGGCTTAGTGCATATTGTTACACAGTCCAACATGAACTCCACAGTCGCTGCGATATTGGGATGTCGCTATACCAGCGGAGTCATATAGCCTTCTATGTAATTTCCGGGGAGTAGTGCCAGAGTTCTGCTGCCTCACAACTAAGTCACTTATCTTATGTCTCCAGCCACAGTATAGACACTCGCTAAAATTTCAGTGATCTCTACTTCATTTTTAAGGAGCTGACTAGCCTAGAAGCTCATCACTCCATGAAAAAACAAAGAGGATGTCATGTTTATGGCGGCCCTTCCATTTGTAGCCGGTAACCATAAAACAACGCGTCGTTTTTGAGACAGCGAAAATTGTAGTGCGCATGTTTGCGAGTGTCTGAGCTCTGGCAGGAGACATAAGATAAGTGGCTGAGTTGCGAGGTGGCAAAACTCTGGCACTACATAGCGACATCCAAACATCGGAGAGACAGTGGAGTTCAGGTGCATGTAGGACTAACTGTTACATTCGTATTATATGGTAAGTGATAAAAAGTGGTGAAAGTATCAGTGAACAATCCAGAAATCATTCTGTAATATTAGCTACAGACTGTCTATGATCACGGTTTAATTAATAAACAATGTACTGAAGAATGTTTCATTCATAGAATGATAGTCAGTCTTATCAGGAGAAAACCCAGAGGGTCTTGGGAATAAACCACCAGACTTTGGCAAGTCACCGAAGGACTTTTCCCACATGCAATATGCGCAAACACAGACTGTCACCCACTGAGCAAAAAGCAACTGTGTAGATATGTATGTCATATTGATGGTTAGGAAATGATCTCCTGCAATCCCTGGTGACTGCTTGTAACCACTGCTATGAAGGACAAAAGATAAAAGACCACCAAATAGCCCTGCAATCCATGGTGACTGCTTGTAACCACTGCTATGAAGGACAAAAGATAAAAGACCACCAAACAGCCCTGCAACCCCTGGTGACTGCTTGTAACCACTGCTATGAAGGACAAAAGATAAAAGACCACCAAATAGCCCTGCAATCCCTGGTGACTGCTTGTAACCACTGCTATGAAGGACAAAAGATAAAAGACCACCAAATAGCCCTGCAATCCCTGGTGACTGCTTGTAACCACTGCTATGAAGGACAAAAGATAAAAGACCACCAAACAGCCCTGCAATCCCTGGTGACTGCTTGTAACCACTGCTATGAAGGACAAAAGATAAAAGACCACCAAATAGCCCTACAATCCCTGGTGACTGCTTGTAACCACTGCTATGAAGGACAAAAGATAAAAGACCACCAAATAGCCCTACAATCCCTGGTGACTGCTTGTAACCACTGCTATGAAGGACAAAAGATAAAAGACCACCAAATAGCCCTACAATCCCTGGTGACTGCTTGTAACCACTGCTATGAAGGACAAAAGATAAAAGACCACCAAACAGCCCTACAATCCCTGGTGACTGCTTGTAACCACTGCTATGAAGGACAAAAGATAAAAGACCACCAAACAGCCCTGCAACCCCTGGTGACTGCTTGTAACCACTGCTACGAAGGACAAAAGATAAAAGACCACCAAAGAGCCCTACAATCCCTGGTGACTGCTTGTAACCACTGCTACGAAGGACAAAAGATAAAAGACCACCAAATAGCCCTGCAATCCCTGGTGACTGCTTGTAACCACTGCTACGAAGGACAAAAGATAAAAGACCACCAAATAGCCCTGCAATCCCTGGTGACTGCTTGTAACCACTGCTATGAAGGACAAAAGATAAAAGACCACCAAATAGCCCTGCAACCCCTGGTGACTGCTTGTAACCACTGCTATGAAGGACAAAAGATAAAAGACCACCAAATAGCCCTACAATCCCTGGTGACTGCTTGTAACCACTGCTATGAAGGACAAAAGATAAAAGACCACCAAACAGCCCTGCAATCCCTGGTGACTGCTTGTAACCACTGCTATGAAGGACAAAAGATAAAAGACCACCAAATAGCCCTGCAATCCATGGTGACTGCTTGTAACCACTGCTATGAAGGACAAAAGATAAAAGACCACCAAATAGCCCTGCAATCCATGGTGACTGCTTGCAACCACTGCTATGAAGGACAAAAGATAAAAGACCACCAAAGAGCCCTACAATCCCTGGTGACTGCTTGTAACCACTGCTATGAAGGACAAAAGATAAAAGACCACCAAACAGCCCTGCAACCCCTGGTGACTGCTTGTAACCACTGCTACGAAGGACAAAAGATAATTAGAGCAAAGCAGAAAACATGAGAGCTTTACGTGCAAAATCTACAGGAACTGCCGTTTGATGGAGGCTACACGACATGTTAACAGATGGGCACCATGGGAGAAGCGATTTCCATCAAATATTGATGGTAAAGACAGATGGGCCTCCTCCTGTTGATATTCCGCTTACACCCTTTTTATACATACATGCAATGGGAAGTCATTAAAAACACATTTTATAAGGATAGCGTTAATTATCATGATCACAGAGGTAAATCCAAAGCTGTGTTTTGTGCATCACAAGGTAATGGGAGTTAAACAGCTCATGATGGATTCATCCCAAGTCATGAACATCAAAAACATGCTTTTCACAAGAAAACCGTTAGCTACTCAAGAGAAAAGCCAACCTTGATTTTTCTGTCCCCTTTAACCACAGAGTGCGGTTTGATGCTCTAGCTTTGTGCTGCAAATAGAGGAGATGTCGACAATGTTTTGTTGTGGGAAAAGCACTGTACTAGCTCTTGTCATGGATTGTCAACAATCTGAAATGTGACCTGTAACAATCTTGTCATGTCCTGTACATGTGGCTTTGTTAGCATAGCACAAAGACACTCCCAGCTAATGCTGACATAATGTACACTTCCATAACTTTCGATTTCAAAATGGTCAAAAGCACGGCACCTAAGAATATTAGAGACGCACATGTATGTACAGGTAGTCTTAATGAAGACAGTACATGTCCATGGTACCTGTCCAGGTATGATGTACATTTGTGATAAATGTGCTACATGTATACTTTTGTCCATGACTTAAAGCTGCACATTTCACCGGATTCTGAGCGCTCTATTGACCTTGAAGGTGCTTTGAGGTTTGCTTGGATACCAGAACATGGTATCCATAATCCTACTGGAAAAATTGAAGTTTCAGCATGAAAATACTGTTCTATAAATCTTTCCATGTATTTGCCTCAACAATGCACATCTCTGCAGTGAAAGTTCAGGTTATTTACCCCAAATCTCTTTTCATCTCATCTCATGAGGTGTGGTTGCTTTATGAAATACTAGGTTAAATACAGATCTGCACGTACACATGTGTGGAGGTAATACTGATCAGTATGCATGTACCTGCTAGGTATTTACTAGTGATTTACGTCACGTACATGTCATCTGAACTATAGATACACAGTAACTCCAGTTTAATTCCAGATTATTACCCCCTTCTCCTCTCCCGCCCCCCCTTACTTCCCCTCTCCCATCTACATACACCTCTCCCTCATTGCAACGCTGTTGTTGGGGGACAAATCTTGTCTACCATGTCATAAGTGAGGCACGTTATGTAATCCTGTTAGCTAATGACAGCCCTTGACTTGTATGGTATAGGAAAAGACAGGTGATACTGGAAGTTAACTGTAAACCAAAGCAGTATAACATCATGGTTCTATCTTTTTTTGTTTTTTTGGTTTTTCTAGACATAATAATTACTTGATGACAAAGTTTCTGAGTGCAAAAAACATACCAAATCTGAAAACGGACGTACGAATGATTATGGTTTAACCATGTTATACTGAAATGTGTGTTGTAATCAAGCCTGTTACAATGAGGGAGAGGTGTAGTCATATCAATTTAGAGCCACCCTCACCCACACAGGAGCATAACAAACCATGTGTGACACGCACAACTAATAATGCAGACGCTCTTTTGAAGCTGTAACCTTCTTTGAAATTGGAGATTCTTGATTTGGAGATGAGAAATACTGATTTGTATACGAAATACCTGACACATGAACACACATGTATATATGAAGTGTATTAAGATTTATTCACCTGACAGGTATTCACATATGAACATGGAGGTCAACAGCACTCTGTACTACAGGTGTACATCTACTTGTGTACATGCATGCATATATATATATATATATACGTAGACCAAGGTCATAACTTCAAGAAACGACAGACACTGCTTGCAAGCCATGAATGAACTGAAATACAGACACAACCTGCACTGTCTGTGGATCATGGTGACTATGTTAAGTCCCCCATGCCACCAGCACATACACTGGCCTGTCATTATACCTGTACCTTGAGGAAACAACAGAAGACACCTACATGTATATGTAAATGCAATTTAAGAGAACCTGTGACTAAACCCATCCTGCAGCCAGTTCCTAACATTTTGTGCTAGACATGATTCAGGACTGGAGTTTCTCAACCCAGGTCTTTTATAACCAAAATTTACATGTAAATGGATCATGATCGATTTGCTTTGGGAGAATCTATCAAAATCCAATCCAAATGCAGAACCCAAAAACTCAGTGTTGCTGCTACAGGAGGTTTTATTACATATCCTGTGGATTCCATGTTAATAACTTATAATGAGACTCTCAATCACTTTGTCCAAAAAGAAGTGGTCAGGGGTTTAAAAAGTACGGAACAGGAAATCTGACAACACTTCAGGAATCTGCTTGCATTCCAGTAGTTTTGGTTTTTGAGAGTCGCGACGAAAATCCGAAGTAAACCCGTTAGCCACATATGCGTGTGTAGATGATGCGCGTGCACCAGACAGATGGCTAACCGCAATTACAGAGCCACAGCAGTATATGCAGTCAGGCAACCTCTACTGTAGCCCATTCTCATGGCATGTTAACCTATGTTCATATGCATGCAATACAAGTTAACACAAACCGTAACCCGGGGAAACTGGAATTCTGTTCAATTTACTCATACTGACATTACCTCCTCTAATTACAGTGGATCCCGGATCCCGGGCCTTTATCACCTAATGTAAATTGCCCACAGGTGGGTGATAAAGTGCTACAAAGTAACCAATTTACACGTAAGAAGAATCCATGTTCGCCAATGATAGGTGGATACAGGCATTTACAATGGTGGTCTGAGGAAGGGCAAAGGAAAGGGAAAGGGGCATGGGGGGGGGGTAGAGGTAGAGGATTCAATCCTGGTCTCTTTTAGGGCACTACATAACACAGGTTGTCATCATCAAGCTGGTCACCTACCCAAACATGAATCTGACCATAATGAAAAAAAAATACTCCAGACTTTGGAATAGGTGGGTATATCTTTCCAATATTTTCTCAATATACACATGTATACTTGTGTGCTCTTTTTTCCAGATGAAGATATTTGAGATAGTGTCATTTTCAGCATGCACACGTAGTCCATGTCCACTTTTATACTATACGGCAAATCCCATGTCAGGTTATGATTTTACACCCCCAACTGTCATGGAAACCAATATGGCAGCGTCCTTGACTTTGTTTGATGAAGCACTTGGTTAAATCCTGTTCATTATATATAAAGAGTCAAGTCTCTAACTGTTAAATGTGGCAACTGAACATCCAGCCCTAGAAAACACTGCACTGTTACGTACTACCGCAGGCTTCTGTGACTGGAAACTAACATTAAGCGCCGCAAACATGTCCAGGAGCAAGTACACAGTGATCCTGTGCCCCAAGGAAATGCTGTCTCTGACACATCTCTGTCCCGGATGACTGTCCGCGGCGCAGGTATATCGCTTTCGCTGAATGACTCACACTAATTAGCATATTAACCAATTAGCCTTAAGCCTCATCAGGTCGCCCCTCCATGCTGAAAGGGAACCAATGTTACATCTATTGAATCCAACTACCTGGGAATCTGATGATGCTGTGGGTAACAACTGGTGTGCAGGGTTAAGCATGACGCAGGCAAGTCATCCATGTCCATATGTGCAGGACTGCTGCTTCGCTCCCGTCAAACGCCCACAACAGACTCGGCGGATCATGCATTTGTTCCTTTATTTTCTTTGATTTGTTTTATGCTGTACTCAACTCATACAACAGGATGTGCACGTAGAACCGCGTACATATGTCACTACACGTACTGATGTTTAAAGCTACCGTTTAAACTCTCCTTGCAGAATGGGTGACTGTGTTAGTTTAAGTACATCACCCATATCAGACGATAACGGTGCTCACGAAGACAGCTCTAAATAAAGGCTGGGCATGAAAAGGAGGAAAACAAATGTGAAAATTTACACCTATCAATCACCTGTAATTAGTTGGCTACCTGTGGAAATGTCACATGTATTCGCTGACATATGAAAGGAAAACCGGAAGTATTAAGGGGTTTGAGGACAATGGGGGTATATGGTAGCATGCAGGCAGACATCAAGAAGAGAAAGTGGCTCATAGCTGACAGGTTAGAAATGGAAGCATTAATGTGCAGTCATCATGTAGGCTAATTCCTATATACATGTAAGTATACATCATGTATGAAGGCAGACCCCATGGAATGTACTAGATGAGCCATGCTGCATTCAGCCACCAATGGAAACTGGTGGTACATGTACATTACACAAGCCTGCAGTCTGACCTCCGCTCCCACATACACGTAACTCAGACGTATATACACATGCTTCATAACCTGCTAAGGATTTGAACCAGCAACCTTTGGGTTTGGTGTCTATGCTTCTACCACTAGGCTAAGAGAAAATTCCCTCCAGAGAACTTACACAGCACCCTGATGCTACACATGAACATGTACTGTACATGTATGTCACAGCTTTAAGCCTTCCAGAGGCTGGGACAAAACACAGCTTTCACTGAGCCTTCAAGAAGCTGGGACAAAAACACAGCTTTCACTGAGCCTTAAAGAAGCTGGGACAAAAACTCAGCTTTCACTGAGCCTTAAAGAAGCTGGGACAAAAACACAGCTTTCACTGAGCCTTAAAGAAGCTGGGACAAAAACACAGCTTTCACTGAGCCTTAAAGAAGCTGGGACAAAAACACAGCTTTCACTGAGCCTTAAAGAAGCTGGGACAAAAACACAGCTCTCACTGAGCCTTAAAGAAGCTGGGACAAAAACACAGCTTTCACTGAGCCTTAAAGAAGCTGGGACAAAAACACAGCTTTCACTGAGCCTTAAAGAAGCTGGGACAAAAACACAGCTTTCACTGAGCCTTAAAGAAGCTGGGACAAAAACACAGCTTTCACTGAGCCTTAAAGAAGCTGGGACAAAAACTCAGCTTTCACTGAGCCTTAAGGACCCTGTGACGAAACTAAGCTCTGACTGAACCTTACAGAAGTTGGGACAAAACACAGCCTTCACTGAGCCTTAAAGAAGCCGGGACAGCCTTGACTAAATCTAAAAGAAGCTGGGACAAAACACAGCTCTGACTGAACTTTACAGAAGTTGGGATAAAACTCAGCTTTCACTGAGCCTTAAGGATACCTGGATGAAACTAAGCTCTGACTGAACCTTACAGAAGTTGGGACAAAACACAGCCTTCACTGAGCCTTAAAGAAGCCGGGACAGCCTTGACTAAATCTAAAAGAAGCTGGGACAAAACACAGCTTTGACTGAGCCTTAAAGAAGCTGGGACAAAACACAGCTTTGAGAATCAGCCAACATACATGTAACATATGGGAATATGATGTAGACAGAGAAACCAACCCGTGTTCTGCCTCCCCATGCCTGAATTTCCAGTAACTATTTAGTATGTCATGACTACACATGAACAGGCACATGTGTAATCAATGTAGACATACATGTATACATTTAGGGCATCTGACACACCTTATTATCCATTCTGTCAGAATTGACATCAGTCGTTCAAGAATCAAGCCTCAGATCTCAGACTGTATCATCTTGGTCCTGGTTGTATTTGTACACAGAGAATAACTTTAAAAGACCAATGTGACAAAAGAGACCTGTAGTTGATGCCAGGAAATCCAGGTGCATGACCCCTCTCCATAAAACACATGCCCTTTCCAGATGAATTCATGTCCAATCAGGTTACCCTGGCAATGCACCAATGTGCAGGCTTTGGCACCATGCCTTAATAATGCTGCACTCCTGCAAATGCCTGAACCAAATTTCCCTTCTAAAACTTTTCTAAGTATACAATGGAATGGTAAGATGGGGCACTCAGAGGGGCCACACAAAAAAGGTTCACATCACATCAGCATACAATATTTGTTGATGTGACGCTGAGGTCCTTGTGTACACCGTGTATACCTACAGTCTAGTGGTGAATTATGAGCACATACACACACCAAGAAGCGCGACCCACTCTACACCAACGGAAGAGTATCCATGGTACCCAGTTTTTGGACAGTTTTGCAAAAGTCGTGAACGAGTTCTACGGGTTCTCCACTGCCAAGAAAAAAACTATTACAAAGACTGGCCCGTTTGTGTCCATAACTCTGACCATAAAAACAATTATTTTCAACACCAACAAAATTTCTCATAGAGCACGTATTGCACACCCTGTAAATTACTGTTCAACTTGTACATCACCAGTTATCACCCTTGTCTGAGTATACAACTGAACACTTGTTCAACGGTCGGAGCAGAATTACGCTTATAGTTCTCCTACAACATAGAGGTACATGTGCCTTGCAAACGACATAATCGATACCTTCAAGCTGTTTTCAAGGTAATTAAAGCATACATATTACACTTCTTGTTTGTCCACAACATTTTCTGGAAAGCAACATTGGTGTACATGTACATGTACCTGCCTCTGAGACAGCCATGGTAACAGACACTTAGCCTACCTGGTTTTAGATGTCATTGTTCCACCTCAAGAGACACCTTCCTGTGACTGAAGTTTACAACTAGCTAGCCGATCCACGTACTGCAAGTGTGATCCAAAGGCAACGAGGTGTATCCACAGGCCTGTCACCGTGGAACTGCCATCCAGTCCCAGCATTTCTACGTTGATTTTTGCCCAATCAATGTAATTAGCGCTAATGCCGGGTGTGGTTGCAGGCCGTGCTATGATTGGCATATGACAAACTGACGGGTGATGGGGACTGCCAATCTCAGCGAAAGCTGGGTCAGCTTTAGCCTTACCTGGACCAATAACTCATCAATACCAATTAAGCGATGGTGTGTCAATACTGCAAGCCCATTATTGACGGTATTAGTACACATATTATTGGCTCTTGTAATCACCCTTTTATAACCAGCTTTAATATTGTGGGGCTTTAATCATAATCGTTCTTTAAAGCTTTGACACCACCTGTTCATGGTACTGATAAATACATCTTTAAAACTGTCACCATTAAGGTTTTATACATGCATACATATATATATATATATATATACACACACACACACACATATATATATGCATGCACACACACACACACACACATACACACACACAAACCTCTGTACCACTCAATGTCACTCAGCCAATTTTCACCTTCCACAATAAGCTGCCATTGCCACTGACAGGAGTTCCATCGTGATAAAGGGGATAATTAAATGGAGACTCTCATAATTAACAAAAACAAGGACAATCCCATGAAGGTTAAATACTTTTCCAATATGCTGAAACTGTCACCCAAGTGGAGGTACATTTTATATCGGCACATGTATATATTACCGGTACCTCTAAATACTAAAGCCAGTGGTTTAAAAGCCTTTCAAATTTACTGGTACATCTAAATACTAAAGCCAGTGGTTTAAAAGCCTTCCACATTTACTGGCAACTCTAAATACTAAAGCCAGTGGTTTAAAAGCCTTCCACATTTACTGGTACCTCTAAATACTAGAGCCCGTGGTTTAAAAGTCTTTCAAATTTACTGGTACCTCTAAATACTAAAGCCAGTGGTTTAAAAGCCTTCCACATTTACTGGTACCTCTAAATACTAAAGCCAATGGTTTAAAAGCCTTTCAAATTTACTGGTACCTCTAAAATACTAAAGCCAGTTTACTGGTACCTCTAAATACTAAAGCCAGTGGTTTTAACACATTTGACATTTCCTCATTTTTATAAATGCTAAAGCCAGTGGTTTTAAAGTCTTTTACATTTACTGGTACCTCTAAGCACTAAAGTTTATGGTTTAAAAACCTATATATCCATTTGTACATTATAATGCCCATAAGTTCTTATTTATACATGTACATCAAACTTAGACGATGTCACAAATGTTCCATTTCAAATCAGTGTAGATCTGCTGAATTAAATTCACCAGCAAAGACAAAATACAGAGCTTTAATGGAAGTGTATGTTTATGTCGTGGCTCCATGACTGCAGCCCACAGCACTGGTTTAAACTCAAATTAACATGATGTGAAGTATCACCAGTCCAATCAAGTGATGAGCTTAGAATGACGTTGGTAATTAACTAAGAAGGGCTGTTCTGCCTTAATGAACCCTGTCATTACCAGTAATGGCTGTGTGTATACATGCCTGGCCTCCGTACAACTGCAGTGTAATTATTGGTTAAAAAAAGACAACTGCCAGGTGAAAAACAAACATGTCTTCATCCACAAATCAACTATCTGCTCACACACACACACACATAAAAAAACCGAGTTAGGGCAAATTGATTTCCTCGTAATCAAAAGAGTGTCAATATTAACTACATGTATACACAGCCAGTATTAATTAGGACCATAGGCTAATTAACTTGGTATAATTGTATTCACTTGTTTGTTTATTTGATTGGTTTTTATAGTGACGGGATCAAGATTAGCAGTGAAGTCAGGTTTGTGGAGGTGGAATTCAGCGTTTCCAGAGTAAATCACCAAACCTTTGTACAAAAACACCTGACCAACCGCCTGACTTAAAGCCGCACCTGGCCAAGAACAGATGTAGGTGGTATTTGTTTACTGGTGTTCTACAACATAAAAAAAATTTCAGTTATGTGATGGAAGCCAGCCTTGTGGTGGGAGGAAACCGCCGCCGGTTGCTAGCAGACTTTCCCCCATTCACCGTAGCAGAAGCCAGCGTGAGCTGTGCAGGAACTCACAGCAATCACAATGACGAGAGGCACCTGGGTCCTTACACTGCACTAGACCTCTTCACCCTGTCTAGAAAGTATATACATACACGTAACTAGAGGATAAACATGGCCAACTCAGTCTTGCTGACAGGCTAATACCAGTATCGGTATACCATGACGGCTTGACATAATTCTTTTGATTTGATATGCATAATTTGTGTACATGTACGTTGTTCGTTCATGAAGGGCGTCTCTGTATCAACGAAATAAAATGTACGTGTAGAAAGTTACTTGTAGGCGTTACTTGAAGACAGTTATGAAAAAGCATTTCAATAAGCTTCAAATTGGTGTTATCCAGTTAACCAGCTTTGTGAACAATAAATACCCAACAGCAGACTCCTCCCCACCCAAGGACGAGTGTCGCATTACTTACCTATATACAACTGCTTTAAGAATGTACATGTACAACTAAATCCATATCTGAGCTCAGTTTGGAATAAAACATCGAAGTCGACAATTTTGGGGCCAATAAATGAAAAATTAAAAGGTAGATGGTAAAAGAAACAGGTCAACACTGTAAATGTACCTGGCATTTACATTGGCGAATTTGCGATTGCCAAGGATGGCCTGTTTCAGACAGATCAACAATAAGTTACCATGGCTACTTGGGTGTAAAGCTTCCCCTATTGATTGGAGAGTGATGATGAGGTGCAAGATACACAGGCTGGTACGGATACAAACCATCGCAACTATAGAAGTAACATTTCACTTCCTGATACATGCCCTTGATCTATGGCTCCTGCTGGCAGGCCAGACAAACCAGCTTGCTGAGTATTTCTTGGCGGGACTCGTTTTGTGGTACAAAGTGAGGCTATTTCTCATTGCGGTCAGCAAGTAGATTAAGCCATTTACACATGTAGTTAGTTAGTTAGAAAAGCACACATCTTTTCTTTGGACTGTATAGGGAAAACAAGATTTTCGAACATCATAACTTTCAGTACAAATGTCTGTCCCTTTCCAGTGCATGTTCTGGACAAATCAATTAGCAGTTTTACAGCTACGTTAAGGAATTTTTACAGTTGATGTTTGAATATACAATGTAAGGCAGAAAATTTTAGCACCTCAAAAAACCTGACTGAATGATGAACTACAAGTAGACGGGAAACAAAACAAGAAAGGCTTCTTTTTCCTTGTGACATGATTGAAGTTCCAGTCCACGACAAGGCCAATAAAGGAGTGATCCTGGGCTAATGAGGAAACCACCAGAAAATGATTCCAGAACAATGAGGAAATGATCCCAGATCAATAAGGCAACTATGAGAGAATGATCCTCAGCTGAACCGACAACCATGAGGGCATGATCCTGAAACACCAACGAACTGATTCCGGGCCAATGAGATAACCATCAAGGGGTGATCCCGGAACCATGAGGGCGCGATTCTGGAACACCAAGGTACTGATTCTGGGCCAAAGGTACAGTTTCTGCATCAATGAGGGAGTGATTTCGGGCCATTGAAGTAATAATTCTGGGGTAATAAGAGAATGTTTCCAGGCCAAT